>JANBXA010000369.1:1137500-1687500 GCA_030556225.1 Cricetiscus sungorus | reverse complement strand
ATTAAAGTTCAGAACTGACTTCCATAATACTTGTGGGGATTTGAAAGATTAAAGTGATATAATTTTATAAAGATGCTTCACAGCCCAGCGACTCCTCTAATATGTAAGCCAGTAAATTTGCTTTGGAAAAAAAAATACATGTTGATAAATCTTCCCAGATATGTTTTCTGTCGATTGATATGTTAAGATATATTTTATATAAAATTAGGATTGTCTGGAGTTAGGTAGATTTAATTATTTGTAATTATCCAGCTGTTGACAGCCTATGGCAGGCATCTACAGTGTGGGTCAGGTTCAACTGTATATCTTCTCAAACACAGATTTAATGCACTATTGATGAAACCATTACTCGCACCAAATTAAAGTCTGGGCTGATGTATTGGTCCACAGGGAGCTGTCAGACATGAAAGGAGTAATTAGTATTCATTACTTCATACTCCACAACATTCCAATTTTTAATGAACTTCAACTTTTGGACTATGCTATATATCACAAACATTGCACATACATTTATTATTAACAAAAATAAGCTAACCGTGGTTTTTTTTTTTAAGGTCTTCCCCAAATAAACAAGTAAAATAAATGCAAACGCTATTAATAGTTGAGAACTTTGTGAGCACGGCGGGTGTGTGTGTGTGTGTGTGTGTTTGTGTGTATGAGGGGGGTGAGGGGGTTGGGGGGTGGGGGGGAGCGGGTTCTCTCAGAAGGAGGATAAGCCAGCCGTCCCTTCTACCACCAGCCAGGGACTCTAACAAAGGATTGCTGTCTTCTCCCACCTCAACCCACCCCCATTTTTAAACTTTTAACACTGTCTAGTCTTTGAAATACAGAGAGAACCAGAGACTGGCACAGAAATAAAAAGGCTCAGAAAGCAAGATCTACTGGCAAATTTACAAATTTGTGAGAGACCAAGGTGACACCCACCCACAACTTCCTGGTCCTGGGGCATTACACACCCGGGTCTCCCTTACCCAAACCACATCAACTTTCCTCCCATTATTATTTTCTCATGTTATTTTTCCTCTCGGCTTTTAGTTACTGAATTAAGCAAGTAAAAATAATGTTTACTTCTATCAGTCTACTCTTTCTGTATTCCCTTCAAGCCTGCATATCTGTGGATATATATTTTTTTAAGTTCCACATTTAAAAATATGTGAGCTAAACAAAGGAACGAGAATTTATTCTGTTTTAAATACCTCATCAGGTGCAAACAACATGATTGCTAAACTATTAAAATTTGTTCTAAGCACTCACTGCTTAATCTTTCATTGGGAAAAAGTATTCTCAGAACATGGCACCCATAGACTTTCCATTTCCATGTAAGAGTTAAGAAAATGTGGGAGGTGGGAACTAAGAATACCAAATATAGAAATCTTTTAGATTATAGAAACAGCCAGAGTGGAGGATCCTAATCCTAGCTTCTGAAAGACATCATTATCATTTAGGATCAAAGAACAAATAAGCTCTAAATACTTTGAAAAGCCGAGTGATATCTTTGGGTGGTGTGTGTGTGAGCGAGCGTGTATGCTCTCACACACATGTGTATCTGTGTTCATGTAGAGCACAGAAATCAGCTTGCTTTCCTCAATAACTGTTAGTTTTGAGACAATCTCTCTCACTGAAGTTGCAGTTCATTGACGGTCTAGCCAACAACTCCGTGGCCTCCTGCTCCAGCCTCCCATGGCTGTGGGTGGCCACGTGCCACTATACCTGGCTTTCATGGGCTTTGAAAACTGAATTGAGGACCTTTCACTTGCCCAGCAAGCACCTGAGTGACTGAGCCATCTCCCCCAGACACACGGTCTTTTAAAGCTGACAGGACACATACTTCACAACACAACCTTTCCATCCCCAGGTACAGACTCAGAAGAACCTTTCGCTGTGAAATCTGTACATGTGTATGGGAATGAGCTATACTATTTGAAGTTGTGTGGCTTCTATATATATATATATATATATATATATATGCAAACCTAAATGCCCTGCAATAAGAACTTCAAATTAATATGGGGGAAAAAACCACAACATTGGAGATTTCAATAATGAAAAGGGAGTGAAGAGCATAGCTCAGTGGGAGGACACTTGTTTGACACGCACAAGGTCGTGGGTCAGCACTAAAAAGGAAGATAAAGGAAAAGAAATGGAATAAACTGGAACTAAAAGCAACAATAAAATTAAATCTTAGAACACAATGTCAAATAAAAAAAAAATCAAGTCCCATTTAAACTGCATGTGGTATAATGGACTTTTTTTTTTTTTTACAAAGTCCAAAATCAAGGAAAGCTAAGAAGTATATCATATAAGATCACATACATGACAAAAATCATTGTAAATAAAGCAATGAGATTATTATCGAAATGCAAAATTCTTGACTGCCCTTGAAAGACGAGGCAGGATGGGACAGAAGGGGCCCCAGGTGGCTTGAGGGGTTAGCAGTAATTCAGATGGCAAATGCATACTGGCTATTATCTTTCTCATATTCTGTATGCTACAAATTTTTGTATGTATTTAACTTTTTTTCTTTTATATGTACAAGGTTTTGCCCACATCTATGTCTGGGCAGCATGGATATGTCTGGTACCCATGGTGGAAGCTAAAAGAGGGAGTCAGATGCCCTAGAAATGGAGTTACAGATGGTGGTGAGCTGCCATGTGGGTGCTGGGAATTGAATCAGGCCCTCTGGAAGAGCAGCCAGTGCTCTTAACCACTGAGCATCTCTCCAGCTCATGTACTCCAGATTTTACAGCGTCAGCATTAAGTACTAAAATAAAAACAAAACTCAGACCTTCCATTCCCTCTGGGAAGCGATTAAAGTGCCATGGATCATTAAGATACCTCCCTCATCCCCAACCTTTTCTAATCTGCCTCACAGTCCTCTCTTTGTTTCGTTTAGACTTCTGACATCAAAAGACAACGTCCTGGCTCAGGAGTTCTGGCTCATCATCATCGGTTCATGCTTACAACCAGCCACACATCATTCTTGCCGTGGTTTGTTAAGTAGGCAAGGGAAGACTATATATTAAGTATGTGCGGTGAGGTCAGGCTGTGTCTTACTCTGTTTGTCCTGTTGTACAGCCGTGCCTTGCCCTAGGAGACTTTTGGCTACGCTTTGAGTGAGAAGGATGACCCTGGTAGCCTCAGAAGCTGGGACTCTCTGGTCAGGTAATACTCATCCAGTACAGACTGGGAAAAGAAAGGGAGCTGTCTCATGCATATATCGGGGTGTATTGCAAAAGTAGAGGCACATGGGCATATCAAAATCACAGCAGGGAAACCAAGTTCAGTAACTACGATGACGACAAGCGTGTAACCCCCTCACCAGAGACCCTATAAAGGGAAGGACACCTAATACTGTGAGAGCAGGGCCCCACGGCAGCCTGCTGTCTGGTACCCGGTACTGGGGTCATGCACTGAGCACTCCCCGGCTATCCCAGGAGCCAAGGGCTCAGCTACGTTTCCCACTGTTGGCATAACTTACTCAGCTGCCTGCCTGCCATTACCTGTCTGCCCATTTGCCCTCCTCAGCCCGGCCATGAACTCTTGCTTTGTTTCTAACCCATGTCCTGCTCTGGGCCCAGTTGGGCCTCTTACCAAGCATCCGAACTCTCAACCTTTCTCCAGCAGGTCCAGCAGCAGCCCCTCCCCCACAGCGGCCTATGATGGGGCTGTTCATCTGTATATATGTTTCTCTCATGGGCTGATGAATAAAACACTGTTCAGCCAACGAGGCAGGAACTAGGAGATGAGGAGGATTCTGGGAAGTGAGCCTGCCACACAGGGAGTAACAACCTGCCATGCTGGGGGCATTACCGGGTAAGCCACAGCCTCGTGGCAATGCATAGATGGATAGAAATGGGTTAATAATTAAGACAGAGCTGGCCAATGAGAAGCCCTAGCCACAGGCCAACAGTTTTGTAATCAATATGCGTCTCTGTGTGTTTATTTTGGGGCTCTAGTCTCAGCCCACTTCTGCAAGCTCCTGGACTCTTTAGTCCTTCAAACTTGTGTTTGTTTATTCAGCAACCCATGTGGATGGCTGCAGATACAGTTACCGCATGCCATGTGATACGAGAAGTAGTATTAGTAAATAAGATCGGGACAAAAGAACTTGGCATTCATTTTGGCCAAGCTATCAAGGGAGGCTGATGATATAACAAGTTGATGCCAGGGAAGCCGCAAAATCTTATGAGTTTACCACTTTTCAATACATTCTGACATCATAGAAAGACAAACACAGTCAGTCATCTACGTTTCTGACATAGTGCACTCATGACAATATATTTTGTTCTTTGATTTTTTTTTTCTCACCCTATTGGAAAAAAAAAAAGGCACCAAAAAACAAAAACTCTGTGGTGGTGGCGACGGCAGTGGTGGCAACTGTGGTGGCCGGGTTGGCAGCGGTGGTGCACACCTTTAATCCCGGCACTTGGCGAGACAGAGGCAGGCGGATCTCTGAGAGTTTGAGGTCAGCCTGGTCTACAGAGTAAGTTCCAGGACAGCCAAGGGTACATGGAGAAACCCTGTCTTGAAAAACAAAACAAACACAACAGCGGAAAACAAAAAACAAAACAAAACAAAAGACAAACAAAACCAAAAGCTTAAACACTATAAAGCAGGCTAAACAGCTCATACTTTAAGAATCAAATTTAACAGGGATAAAGCTACAAGTCCTAATCTTATACAACCTGTACTAACTTATTATAAACTTAATAATAATTAAAACATATAAGTTAATTATCTGCTTATTATAAACAGTTAATTAAAGCATACAAGTTAATACCATAAACATAATCTTTAATATGTCTATAACTATACTTATAGTCATGACTAATTAGAGAAATAAACCTCATGTATATTATATATACACACATATGTAAGTTAAGCCTTTGAAACAAGTAACTGTAAATGAAGTTTGTATAGTCCACGTACACTTAATAGGTAATGGTTCTCAAACTCCTCAGAGACTTGATGACTATGGCATTTAAAATGTTCAATAAAAACTTCCCACAACAAACTGAGACTGACAATCACCATCTCCCGCTGCTCACTCCCTCAACTCCCAACTTACAAAGGACTCCTCCGTCCCTTCCAGACTCAGAATTTCTCAGCAAACTTCTCCTGTGAAAAACTCATCACATCCCTCCCCCATCTCCCCAATTCTCCATGCTTATTTCTTCGCTTTGATGTTCCTCAGATCCTTCATACTCCTGTCCCAAACTCTCAGAGACCTCCTCCCCCACTCCTCTCATACACGAGAGGGCTCTCTAGCTGCTTCTGCCTGCACTTTTTACACAGATGGCTGCTCCTTCCTGTCGGACAGTGACATCAGACTGACCTCTCCAATATCAATATCCATCCTCACCCTCTGGTTCCTGCCTTCTCTTGGTCACTGGTTCTCCACGAATCTCATTTTTCTTTTCTCTCTCCTACTTTTCCTCTGCCCAAATGATTGCCAAACATCCACTGCCACCTGACTCCCCCAAATTTACTAACTGTTCAGACACTCTGAACAGATCCTACACCCCCACATACAAGACCTAGCTAAGCCCAAGCCATCTCCTCGCCAACACTCATACATGCTCTCATGACCAAGCCCTCACTTGGGTCAAGGTCATCCTAAAACTCTCACTGTCACTGATGCCTCCTTCAGTGTCTGTGCTCCCTTCCATGCTACCCCTTGTCTGTAGTTCCTCTATCATCGATGCTCCAGTAACCAAGGCTGAACCCCTCCCCCCACACATGACTGCTATTCCCCAGCCACTTGAGCTCCCTCTTGGAGCCAGAGACGGATGCTCTTAGCTTCTCCACCCCAATCTCAAAAATGTGCTACAGACCATCCCTCTCACCATTTAACACAAACCTCCCCGATCATCTATATTCCCCAAATATTTCAATTTCAGAGCCTACCTGGATACCCCAGAAAAAAACTGTTCTGATGTAACACGAGTCTCTCAAATTGTCTTCTCCCCAACACAACCAACCATATCTTGTTTTCAGACAACAGTTGCTCCCCATCGACCTTACAGAGCCAATTTAAATGGTCCTGGCTCCTCTTAAAAACTCCCAAACAGAAAAGCCAGGCACTGGTGACACATACCTTTAATCGGTCCCAGCACTAGGGAGGCAGAGGCAGGCAGATCTCATGAGTTCAAAGCCAGCCTGATCAACAGAGCAAATTTCAGTAAAGGTTCTGCAATTACTGAGAAACCCTGTCTCAAAAAACAAAACAAAATTTAGAACCTTCAAACAGACTCTAGACAAGTAAGTACTCTCCTGTCAACCAACAGCCTGCTTTCCTGCCTGTTGTCCATTCCTACGGATGAGATGTGTTTCCCCTCTCCCTGGTCCCAACTGCCAGGACTATGAGCTTAACACTTTCAGATGTACATCCAAGAGAAAGGTTTCTTCCCCCCTAAACTCCTTAACTTCACCTCTGCCCCTAGTCGAGAGCCAGTCCCAGCTGTCTTTTCAGAATCTACATCGTGGTTCAGCCTCACAGACTATACTGCCCTAGCCTCAGATGGTCCTGCAGAACCTGGACAATGACTGACAGACACAGCCTGCTCTGCCCAACCTTGACCAGAACCCAGCTTCCTGGGCCCCCTAGCAACAACACCCCAGTGTCAGCAGGGAACAGCCAGAGAGAATGATGCCCACTTACCCAACGCTCTGCAACCCCGATAATAAAACAAAAAGGCACAAATGAAGGAATAGAGTCCACTCAAGCAGGCCTGGCTGTTCCTCCCAATCCCCGTGCCTTGTTCAAAACTGTTAGATTACATTCTTGAAGCTAGCCCATGGTTTATTCCCTAGTTAGCTGATTCTGCCTCCTGAGGCCGGTCACCAGGGTCCAGCTACCACAACATTGAAATCCAGCAAGCAAAAGCTCCATTTAGTTCACCCAATGGAGTTCCCATTTTACCTTTATAAGCCGCTGTGGGTCATGTCTGTTTCCTTTCTGTCCAGAGACCGTCCTTGTCCCCAAGGATACATCCCCTGCCCCTCTCCCTCGTTTCCTTCTCCTCCCTAGTCCTCTGTATCTCCTGACGTTTTCCCTGACTCTTTCCCTCCCTCTGAGACAAGCAAAGTCCTTTGTGCTGAGAACTTGGCCTTGGGGGTCCCGTTCCAATACTTTTCCTTCCCCTCCCAATCGGAAGACTAGAATAGACAAAGACCTGAAGCATGTTTTATCCAGTACCTCTACTCCAATGCTAGATTCCAACAACAAGCTCCAAGACTCAGGTTTTCCAAACACACATGTGACAGAGAGCCATCAAATTTTTCTATACATAAATTGCTCTGTTTCGAGTTAATGTTAAAACTCAGAGAATACACATTTCACTGACAAAAATTTTAGGTCTTCATAATAGAGCCAGCGCCTTAATAACAAGGATTTCACTTCAGCGACATCTGAGATTTTGTACTGTACTTTTAACACATCAGACAAAGCTACAATTATATTTGTGTTGGGAGTTACAGTTTGTCAGGTGGCTTATTAGATTTTTTTCTAAATGTATGTCTGGGTAAATTTTGGTTTATTAAACAATTACAAGCTGTCAGTCACTCTAAATTGATTTGCTTGTGAAGCTGTATAATAAATACCATAGTAACTGACTAGAGACTAAGAGTCAGTCACCCTTATTTAAGTCTGCCCACTTCCACTTCCAGGAGAAATCCAGTGATGGAAAAGGAGACAAACACCTTAGAGACAGAGTGGGAGGCAAAAAGAATGAGTTTGGAGAAGTTTTAAAATTATACACTAGCGAAGGAAAACGAGTGGAAATGGAAATAAAAAAAGTTACTCAACGAAGTAAGTTTAGTAGTGGTTTGTGTGTTTATCTGTGCACACGCATGTGTGTGCGTGTGGCGAGGAAGGGCTATCACTCTGTCTCCGCGCATGTGTGGCCGTCTTCGCCTTCCAGCTGGTTTGAGACAGGCATATTGCTATTCTTTACTGCATACACCAGGCTAGCTGGCCTTGGAGTGCCTGTGGATTCTCCAGCTTCCCATCTCACAGTGGAAGGTCTGGCGTTATAGACACGCGACACCACACCCCGTTTTATGTGGGATATAAACTTGGATCTCCATGCTTGCACTGCCGTCCATCCCGTCCTCAAGGATGATCCTCATGTTTCCACTAAAGCAGCCCAGTCCCCAGGCCCCATCCAGGCTTGATTAAAGACGTAACTCCTGTTTCTGACTAGTGTAGAAGAGTGACAAGGGGACTCGCTGGAAGTGGTTTTGATGCCCCTGGGTGAATGTTCTGGAACATGCAATATCCCAAGGGGAATAGAGCCATTGGACAGTTACATGTATGACTAGGAGCGAGGCAGAGTATGGTCCCGTTTGATAGTAACCTACCAACAAGGTGTGGGGATAGTTTAAGGGATAGACTCTCTTTTGAATGTGTGTGCAGGTGCACGTGTGTATATGTGTTTATGTGTATGTTTGTATGTATATGTAAGTATTCATACTTGCATGTACTCATGTGTATGTGTTAGTGTATGTGTGTATGCATGTGTGTATATGTGTATGTATGTGTGTGTATGTATATATTAAATATACTAGAAAAGAGATAGCATAGCAAATCTATTTTTTTAGATGTTATTACCAGATGCTGGTCACACTTAGTCTATTTTGACAATATACTAAGTAAACACAAGTGATATGCAGAAAAAGTGTTTTGCAACTCGTTGAAGTAAGCCGTGTAACTGAGCACGGGGGACTAACCTCAGACATAGTATATTCTCTGTCTAGGATTCAAGAAGTAGATACACAAGGGGAAATTTGCCAAGGGGAGTGAGGAGTGAGTCTGACCTATCTGAGGCTGGTTTGGCTTTAGGGTACAGTTGTAATAGAATGGAGTTCAGAAATGCAGACAAGTAGACACCCGCGGATGCTGTCTGTGTGTGAGGCCAAGAACCAGAGATAGCAGCAGAGTCATTTGGTGCAAGGCATAGTTAAAACAAAAAACCACAACACTTACTTCCCTTTCTTAATGGTGTTCCTGCCAAGCAGAGGACCAAGGATCGGATCCACAGTTTCCTTGAGGTTTTCAATTAAAATGACATCACCAAAGGCCAGGGCCGTCTCGATGGCATTCAAAAACCTTCAAATGCAGCCAGAATAGGGATGGTAAGATGCAAAGAAGCACAGGAAAATGTCCAAAACCACATGATTAAATATATTTTATGTATCTGTTGTAAATGAACTTAGAGGAAACTTTAATAACACAGCACCACACCAGAAATTAGGGGTCACACTTTGAGAGAAAATTTGCAGTCAAATAGAAATTAATTGCTTCTGATAATAATCAGTGTTTGAAATAACTATTAATGACCTAAATATCATAAATCCACATTTACTCCATTTGCTCATTTAGAATAAATGAAACTAAATGACTGGTTTTATCAAACTTTTAGACCTGTGTGTGTGTGTGTGTGTGTGTGTGTGTGTGTGTGTGTGTGTGTGTGTGTGCTTGCCCGTGCATTCACGTGTGAGAGCACGGATACACATGTGGAGGTCAGAGGTCAACCTTTGGGACTGTATCTCAGGAGCTATCTACCTTGTTTGTGACCAGCTCTCACTGACTTGAAACATGCTGGCCAGCAAAGCCCCAAGGACGGGCACACCTTCTTCTCCCCAGTGCTGCGACTGCAAACCACACCTAGCTTTTACTGGGTACTGGAGATTGAGCTCACGTCCTCAAGCTTGCAGAGCAAACACTAGACTGACCGAGCCATCTCCTCGACCCTTGGTCTTTAGACCTTCAAGTCCTATAAGATGGGAAACTGTTCTGTGATTTCATGTCTGCTCCCCAAAAAGAATCTCTCCCTACCCAAAGTGATCTTTCAGATTAGCAGGGTCTATGTCTCATGGCTGCAGAAACCCCTCACTTTACCATGTGTAAAAGGACAGGGGAGGGCTCAAGGCAGTGTCAGTAGGTTAAAAAAAAAAAAAGACCCATTCAATGCTGAGTGAAGGCCAGCTGTGAGCTCACAGCTTTCTGCTGTTTAGACCCCAGTGCTTCACGACACAGGGTCATGGCATCTAAGCAGACTCTAGGAGACTGGGCACCCAGCATGGGAACCTGTAGCCACATTAGCATCCTCCCTAGGCAAAGAACATGCTCAGGCCTGTGATTGTAGACTGTGTTAGCCTACAAGCACAATGCTTCTTTTGCCATATACCCAACACTCCAGAGAAGATCTTAGCCTTAGGAAATCAATGCATTTTCAATCTCAGATACAATTTTGTTTTTTACCAAACCCTTAAAATAATCGGATACTACCTAACATGAAGCTCTTTCAATGGAGATTCTTTATAAGAAATACGAGTTAGAAAATCAACGAGCGGCACCAAAATGTAATGCCGTAGAGGTAGAAAGTCAAGACTTTGCCAAGATCAGATCTACTTCAGAACAGTTTACCAACAAAGACAACTAACTACATCAGGACCCACCACATACCCTTTCTGGCCCAATTGTGTGACTTTCAGGTCAGGCCCGTACTTATTCTTGATCCACTTAATTCCCTGTTGCTGAGGATCTATCATCAAGGGCCAGCGCTCGCAGTGTGTTAGAATGGTGGCATTTTCAGCTGACATCCTGTCACTGGGTAGCCCTTCATTATTCCAGGTGGCAATTGTAGCATCATCTGTCAGCATGGCAATCAAGTCCAGGCCTTCTCTTATGGGGATGGAAACCTTTGAAACCAAAGTTGAATGGGATCAGCCAGCAGCATGGTAGCTGAGGAGAGAGGCTGATTGTGGCAGACAAGAAAATGAGCCCAAAGCCAAGAGGAAAATGAAGTCAAAGGGAACACACATGAATTTTCTGCAGACCCCTCAAAGCCAAATGCAGCTCGCATTGTGAAATAGTGGGACACAGACCTTTTCAGAATCCTGCCAGCTGTGGATTCAGGACCTGGTTTATTAACTGCAACCATGTAGCTTCCCTTTCTGGAGTGGGTTAATGGAGTCTGTGCGGTTGGTTGACACCCTGCCATCCTTCAGCCAAATGAGCAAGATGGTAGCCTTTCAGGGATAAAGCCCCGTGCGTCCCATGTCAGCCTCTGAACCTATTCGCAGTTCTGACACTTTCCTGGCAGCCCTTCCCAGGTTTCCCTTAGGATCTTAGTCTCGTACCCCCATCTACTCATTTTAGCCAAAACCTGGATTCTCCCTAACCCGTCAGCTCTCAAACCCAGGATGCCTGCTATGGAACAGCAGGAACTTCAACAGATTTCTCAACAGGTTGCCCTCTTTAACCCCAGTGGTTTGGCCTCAACTGCTATTAATACAATTAAACCGTTTTCTGCTGGGTAGCTTCATGCACCATGAGTGTGGGCCAGGCGGTCATTGCATTGTGCAGGAGCTAACTTTAAGGGTTTTCTGAAGAGACACCATTTTCTGAGTACTCCCATCACTGAAAGAGGAGTGTGGGAAGGGAGGGGTGGTCATTTTTCTTCTCTTTGGCTCACCCCAACCACTACCCTTCCACCCTTCGCTGAAACATTAGCTCTGAGGCTGGCTGACACAGTCAAGCTGTGCGGGCCTCCATGTATCTCTTCACCTTAAATGATGCCTTCCCTCTGGCCCTTTTCACCTGTCTAAGTTTTGCTATTAACTCTCAAGCACATGCCTTGAAGGAATCAACTCTCTGTCCATCCTGGGGAAGGCACATGGGGACAGAAAGCTGATGGTTTCCTCCTCTCTGGCTTTCTCTACATATACCCTTTCGTGCATGGCATCACCACACTTCTAGTGTAGGACTGCAGTTACTGCTCTAGACCTTAGGCCCTGGATTTCAAAACCAACCCTCTCATTTTGTACCACTCACCCCTCTTCCATATACTTTAGCATCCTTAGGACAACCAGCCATTACCCTTCCAGGGTTTTCTTTTTTTATTATGATAACGGACGCACAACATAATCACTGACATCTTACATACGTATGGTTGGGTAGCAATAAGTACTCACAATATCATGGAGCCATCACCCGCTTCCATCTGCAGAGCCTTCTCATCCTTTCAAACTGAAGCTCATGTCTATTCAGAACATCACCGTCATTATGAGCTGACTTCTCTATCTCACACAAGTGGATTCATACATCATTTCTTCTCATGCCTGGCTCTTTTCTGTCAGAACCATGTCTGCCAGGCCTATCCATGCTGAAGCATGAATCGGATTCTCCACTTTCTGTTGAATCATATTCAATTCTATGTCTATGCCACATGAAAAGAAAACCCACCTACCTGTCCCTGGACACTGGGGTTGCTTCCTCCCCTTGGCTAACATCAGCACACAAACATCTGCCGGAATCTTTGCTTTTATTTCCTTGGGGTATATATTCATGAGTATGGCTATAAAGCCATAAATGTAATTATATTAATTTTTGATGTATATTACTATATTTTATCTATGTTCAGCTAAACTCAGGTTTCTAGATAGCCTACAATATACCTCTCCTGCTTTAATTTCCTTCTGCCATTCCTATGAATTTCCTGCCTCCTTCACTTCTGGCTATCTGCCTGAAAACTTTGTGTCTGGCTAGATCTAGTATCCCCTGTCTTCTCATGCCACACCTAGACTTTGAGCATTGCTGATGCAAGCTTCATTATGGTGACTATAGTCATGATAAATATAAACGTCTGTTCCCTTGGAGACTTCCTATGCCAGGATAAAATTCAAACCATTGTTCATGATGGAAAATAGTGAGGGTTGGGGGTGGTGTTAAAGCATGTGCCCTTGCGAGTTCTGTACCATTCATCTCCACTATGATGTTTAATGTCATCTATATAACAGAATTAGCGGGAGGTGGGGTGGGAGACACATCACACCTCCTTATCAGAATGATGCATCATCTACATCTATGTTTCCCTTTAACACCTAACATTTAAATCCTTAAACTACCTGGGATGCTAATTGGGTTTGCTTCCTGACATCACAAAACAAATAAACAAGGACCATGCCAAAGGAGAGAGGCATGCTGGGAGATAGGGTTGAAATCACATCTAGCATCTTGGATAACCTTAAGGGAACAAAGAGTTGACGGATGGGAGACACAGGATGTCCTCAGAGAAGATGCTCCTAGGCAGAGGAAGAAACACTCGGAACACTGAGGAGGTGGCTGGAGTGACAGAGACAGAAGAGGAAGGAAATCAAAGTGGGATCAAGTGAAACAACAGATGATAGCTGTAAGGGTTTGAAGCTTTGGTGGAATACCTGGATTTTATTCTGCATGCAGTGGAGGAGGACTCAAGGGATTTAAGAAGAAAATGGGCTTTCATTTTTGAAAGCTCAGCCTGCGTATGTTCAGAGGTAATTTAAGGGACAACATACTGTAGACTTGGGAAAAGGTGTTTGGGGTCATGTATTGCAGTCTGAGAGAATGTGATGGCTTGGGCAGGAATGGCAGCCCCAAAGGCATTCAGAGTCTCAGAATATTCTGAATGAGCGGCTTTGGCTGTCCGCTGCTCAACCTGTCCGTTCCCACCGGAGAACCACGATGACGATTGGAAGGAATGTGGCAAGGGAGACAATGATGTGCTGCTGTAAGAGCACCTTTGTTTACTGGGAATGAAGACATATGGCATAAGTTTCTGGATTCTAGAAAAAGACCGAGGAACTTTCTAAAATTAAACAGAGGCCTGATGAGCCAAATCAAGATTTTGTTTCTCAATTTTTATGGAAATCAGTTGTCTTATGGTTGATGGGGAAAGACTTCTTGTTAAGCAATTGGCATATGAGAATGCTAACACTGAATGCCAGACTGCCATCTGTCCCTTAAACAAAAGGAGATATTAAGGATCACAACTACCTCTATGCTGATATTGGTCCTTTGTGTACTCAAGGGTTAACTCTGGCTACCACTGACAATGCCTCAACTATTTTCATTCAACAAGGAAAAGGGAGTGAATAATGATAAATAGTCCAATGAATAATGATGATAAATAGCTCAACTTTGTATCAAAAGTTTGTTGTTAATGCTTTAAAAAGAGCTAAAGAGCTGTGTCCTCTTGCTTTTATTATACATTATATGGAAGATATTCTGCTTTCTACAAAATAAAAATAATGAGCTAAAGAATTTGTTTACAAAATAAGAGTTGCATTAACTTTAAATTTGTATTCCTCATTCTAAAATTATTAAATTTTTCATTTAATACTTTAGATGACTTAGGAATGGCCTTTGTTATTTTAAACCCCTGTAAAATAGTTAAAAGTTGACAATGCTCCTGCATAGATTGCCAAGCCTTTTCAAGAACTTTGTCAAAAGTTCGATATAACCATCATCACAGGCACTTCACGTAGCCGTCACGGTCAATCTTTTGTGGAAAGAGCTAATGGACAATTTAAATATATTTTAAAATATTAAAAAATATATTTAATAATAATATATTAAAAAATATTTAAAATATAAAAAAGGGTGTGCGTGTAAGGTAGTATGAATACTCCTCACAATGTTTTATATAAAATGTGGGCAAGGTTGGCATTACTGCTGCAGAGCATGGTTGGGGCCCCTCTGAAGAAATTCAGGGTCACAGTTCTTTGGAGAGACATCATGTCCAGTTCCCGTAACTCAGTGGAGACACGCCTGCATTTGTGTTTTGTCCTCAGGGAAGCTGAGAAAGCCTGAAATACCGACTTGACCTGTGGAAGATGGGCAAAGGGGTTCCAAAGTAGCCACAGAGGCCACGTCCGAAGAAAAGAAAGGAAAATGGAGCAGCATGGTCATCAGTCCTTGGAGAGAGCTTCCCTACCAGGAATGACTCAGATGGAGACATCAATGTCTGAAGGGAGAGAGTTGACGAAACCTCGGGGGGAAAGAAAGATATGACTGCAGAATCGCTGATTTTTCTATCTTGTCTCTGCGGAATGCATCTGTTATGGCTGAGACACGTGGGTCTCATGTCCCTGATCCTCGTGTGCTTCACTTTGTGAATTGGGGAGAGAATAACATTCCTGTTTATGTCAATAACTCTGAGATCTTGTGTGCCCCCATGATGGGAGATGTTATCCTGTAAATATGTTTCTCATACTGGTTAATAAAGCTCTGTGGCCAATGAGATAGCAAGATAGGCAGGGCTAGGAGACAAGGAGGAAAGAGGAAGCAGTAGGGAGGAGTCGAGATGTAGCCCGGGGAGGATGGAAGACGTCCGCCGCGGCTCCCCGATAAGACGACCACATGGAAATACTTAGATAAGTAGAAATGGGTTAATAATTAAGACAGAGCTAGCCCATAAACAATAATGGTAATTGGCCAACATGATTGTATCAAATACAGAGTCTCTGAGTGTTATTTGGGGCTGGCGCGGCTGTGGGCCCAGACTGGCGGGCTGGCGGAAACATACATGCTACACCCCCACTGCTCCAAGGATGGCCACAAGAGGATTTAAGCACTGATGGTCAAGGCTCACATGACAAAATATTAACTGCTCAACACTCAAAGTTAGATAAGTTACCTTTCCCCAAAGCTTTTATTTCCATCTTTTCCTGATATACACTGTTGTGGGTATTCCCACGTAGTTAAAAACAGAAATATGGTCCAGCTTCTACTGGTAGAAACTTTAAGAAATGCTGGGAAGAATGCCAAATTCAACGTATCACTGGAATTTCACAGCCCACAGGGTCACAACATTTGTAGAACACACATTCTACCCTTAAAAGACAACTTTAAAAAAAAGGGGGGAGGGACTACTTCCTGAGGTACTCTTACTATTACCTTATTAACTTTAATTTAAAAAAATCCCCAATGGGAACCTATTACTTGAGCTTACTGGCATTTTCAGGATGCTCACCCCTACATGTGGCCTTTGTCCTATCCCATGTGGTATAAAAGTCTAGACTACTGGGTACCAGGATAAGATTCTTTTCAGACATTTTCTAAATAGTTGCCTGAAATCTCCAGACAAGGAATAGCAGAAGGGATTTCTGATGCCTTGCAGGGGCATGGATCTTCATTCCTGACAGCATAGTGTTCTTGAAACTACAGTTGCACTTATCATGATTTTTCATGCTTTTCTTGGGATGTCAATGACTCCAAACAAGAACTGAATGTTCTAAAGTTTAAAAGATAAAAAAAGGGGAAATGCTGCCTTGGGGGAAACATGAGACAGATTTCAGGAAACGGGGGCCGAGAGCCTTTTACCTCAGGTCCATTTTGTTCGCTGGATTGTTCTTGGATGTGATTTCATGCCTCCTGTGACAAATATTTATATTTGGCTTATAAGACATATTTATGCTCACTGGATGTCAAAATACAGCTATAGAACTGGTCAGTGTGCTTTCAATGTAGGTATCTATGGCCTTCTGCCTTGTGTTTGTGCTTTCCCAGATATAATCTACAGCACACGCCAGGCACTGTTTAAACTGGTCTGTCCTGGGAAAAGTTCTGGGAAAGAGCTCTGCTCCATTAATATTTAGTATGTTCTTACTGACATTTATTTACATATTCTACTAACTCAAACAACCTTCCACGGACCATGGCTTTCTTTATTTCATTCCGGCATAAAAGTACACTGAAATGCAAGTAAGGTTGCCTACAGCTTTAGATTGTAACCCGCCCCATTCTCTCAGGTCCTCAGATCCCAGGTGCAGCGGACACGATCTGCACATGTTGACAGACTGGGTATAAATGTTAGAAGAAGGGGAACATGGAGGTGACAGCAGGGAGCTGCCGATGAACACACAGCAAGGAGGTTCTAAGGGCAACTCAGAAGATCACACCGCCACATCTGAGGTAAGAACGGTGCCATAGTCTGGGGCTGCAGGCATGCATTTGGAAGTCAACAACATAAAGGTGGTGTGTCTAAAGCATAACGCTGGCTAAATGATAAGGGTTATGTGAGAAGGGGTTGGGGGAGGAAACCCTGGATAGTAATGCTAACAGCTTGGAGAGCAGAGCGGTGGGGCCAGTCAAGGAAGCCCGGTGAACAGAAGATCAGAGCAGGGAGGTGGCGTCTTGAGACCAAATAAAGCAAGCACAGATTCGATTCGAGGAGGCACAGTGAATTCTGTCGAGAAATGCCAACAGCCAGATGTGAGGAAAACAAACCGCAAGCACTCAGCATTGTGTATGTAAAATCTGACAGGTGCTTGGATGAAAGCTTGTCTAGAGCGACTTAGGAGTGGCCAGGAGTAGAGGCCGGCCCTTCTTAGGGATTCAGACAGAAGGCAGAGTTTGATGATGGTCAGGGACAGACGTACACTGCCATATTTGTACACTGCCATATTTGTAGATGTCAATAACTTCTTGCATGCTTCTGAGCGTTAGTCTTTGCCAGCATTCTGTGTCCCCTACAGAAGGACTTTATGTAACTCTGCACCTTTATAATATATTTTAATGTCTCCAAGGATAAGAGTCTCTTATGGTACTATTTTTAAATTTTTTTTTTAGCTGTCTTAAAAATATACCCTTCAAACAAACTTTACAATCACTGAGTCAAGTAGAAACACAATTTTCCTTAGAATTCTAACTTGAATCAAAATGAGTTTATTTACTAAATAAGGCCTGACTGATGCATCCAGATTTTGTACTAAAGTAATTTTGTACATATTGCTTGGACTATGAACATTTCTGAGAACATGAATGACAACCAATGTCTCTCAATGGTCGGAGAAGTGTCCCTTCCAAGGTTGCCTTAATGATGTCTTTAGGTCATCAATAAATGACATGGTTGGTTTACAGAGTCATGATTGCCATGTTTGATTTCACAAGGACAAATATGTGTTACATTTATGTAACACTTTCTGCTGGGTCCTGTAGGGACAGAAGGGTCTCTCCCAGAAGGATGTCCCTATTTCCCTTACATAGTGTGGAGTTGGTTCTTCACTCAATTTAACTATTATTCCCAGACATGAGCAGGAGAAGAGGCTGGCCAATTTAATATGTCTCTGTTTGCACGGGGACTTAAAACACTGAAGGATACAGAGCTATGATGACTGAAGGCTATATGGGGCTTCTTGAGGGAAGAATCTTAGGGTCACAAATGAACAGGCCCTTTGGAGAAATTAATATGTGCTCAGCATATATCACTGGGAAATTGTCGCTTTGCTTTCGCCACATATTTACAAAGGTAATTTGGACAAGTGATCCAGTTTTAGAGTCTTTATGATCTCTTAAAAAGTTCACTTTTTGTGGAATCCTATGTTTAGAATTAAATGGGAAAAACACAAATCAACTAACGTGGAAGTTTCTAGAAGCCCAAAGGCATTAACTCAGCAATCTCATTAAGGACCAGTTTTGAACGTAATGTGGAAAGGCAAGTTTCTAGTGAGGAAAGCATACAATGACCTGGCAGTGTGTAAGTTCACACTCTCAACACAAGCTCAAAGTAAGCACTTGCACCAGGAGGCCAACCAGCTTTGGTCTTAGGAGCTAATTTCCTCATAATTTTGAGAGAATAGGAGTTCTTTACCAAACAGGGCCATGGTGGCACACACTTTTAATCCCAGCAGTGGGCGGGGGAGGCAGAGGCAGGTGGATCTCGAGTCTGTGAGTTCCAGGACAGCCAAGGCTACACAGAGAAATCCTACCTAGAAAACAAGAGAACAAAGGATATTCTTTACTAATAACTATGAGTGCAGAGAGCTTCACGGTCAGTCTGCAGTAGTCGCAAGGCGACCTGGACATTGCACAAGTGAAGCACGGAGGAGGCAAGACAAAGAAAATATGAAGAGAAGAAGCAGACAACCAGACAAGGGCCACTATGGAAGCTCACAGTGCTCCAAGACCCGAACAAAATTAGCAGGTGGATTGAATCAGGTCCTTGATAACATTTAAAGAGCAACCCGGACATTTAGACAGTAATGCAATAATCTCATTAAGAAGTCTTCAATATAAAAGCAAGTTCTGAGGTTATACGTGGGTGACGAAATTTAGTTCCAATGGGATTTTTCCATGAAAACGGTGAATTATGCGTCTCTAATGATGAGCTTTCCCTAAAACATTGATTTCGCTTAAATTGCAGACAGACTCTCCACTGGCATGTACTTAAGTTGTGAAAACAACTACTGCGAAAGCTGAGGCATAATTGCCTTGTGGGGAACATTAATGCACAGAGGGCAGGGGTGTCTTGACACCCCAGGAAAGGGCGTGTGAGTAAACCAGGAGGCTATTTCATCAATCGCAGTGGCAGTGTTATAGGAAGACTGTGGTCTAGACATCAGCTGGGCTGACTCCCTGCTCCATTGTGGGAGTCATTTAAAATTCTGGGCTTCTCCGTTTTCTCAACCACACACAGGAGATCTTAAGCCACAGGATTTCAGATACTTCAGCTCTTTGATTTTATGTCACCTATGGATTTCAGCATTCAAATTTATGGTGAGCTTTTTTAAAAATGTCATTTTTACAAAACGCTGCACTTTAATTTGAAATAAATCTCGAAAAAAATCATTAATAAATATCAATATTAGTAAGAAAACAAAACACTTCATGCCACTCAATAACCGAACAAATCTCGTTTTGTTTCCTATTGTCTTGCAAAAATGTACCCTCTAACCACGGAGTCTATATACCTACACCTCCAGGTACAAATCATCATAAAAAATGACGATAAATAAGCAAGACGTTACAGACGTCGTTACAAAGGTAGCTGGCACACACACAGGCCACTGATGGCATGTGTGTGCCCCTCTTTCCCCATGCTGGCAGTGAGGGATGGGCCTCACCTTCTGCTGAAGGAAAGGAACCCACTTGCAGTCCACCAGCTCCCGGCGATACCGTCTTGTGAAGGGTCCGGCGTAAGACACAAACGCTGCAGTAAGCAGGACATCTCCACACAGCGTCTTCTCTTGAGTTTCGAAGGACTTAATGGACTGACCCCACCGAATCTTCTCTGACTGAAGGATGAAATTACCCATATGTAATTACAGGGTGAGCATCAACTCGGCAAATGCTTCACGCGGTCACCTGACAGCACAGTTCAAGGCTACGGCCTCCTGCACCAGCTCTGGGAGCACGGAGAAGAGCTGGGTGGGGTAATCTTTTGCTTGTCTGAAACCCATCATCAACACACAGGCAGCTCTCCCACTCTTATCTCATGGCACAAGCCCGTTCACGTGTCGTTTTCACTGTCTTGCTAACTCTTTAACCGTGACTGGGGCCCTTCTTAAGAGGTCCATCAATTGTTTGCCCATCCCTCTGGGCTAAGAGCTAAGACTTGCTCCCACAAATAAGTGATGTTAGGATTTTTATTTTTAAGTAGGATGTCACCATATAACCCTGGCTGGTCTACAGTTTGCTATGCTTCTACCTCAGTTTCTCTAGTGCTAACTGTGTAACACCGTGCCTGACTGCTGAAAACTTGATGTCAGTCTGGCTAGTCTCCACCCTTTTTTTTTTTTTTTTTTGGCAATAGCACCGTACTGTTTCAACTATTATTATTATTTTTCCCCCCTAACATACTGGCTATGGGTTGATCAGACAAAGAAAATTACCAAACATCATTCATGTTAATTAAAACATAAAGCTTACGTTGAATTCTGTTAATTAAAGGTTGATTTCAGTGGTAACCAAATTTGGGCCATTTTTCTAATCATGAAATGGGTGGAGGGGGCTCTGAGCCATGTTAAATGATGGAAATCAGGATCCAGCCAGCCTCAACGACAATACACTCAGACACTGTGTTGAAGTCCTTCTATCTAGTAGGCTGGTCATTTAAAATCTGATTTACAGGTTAAGTATGCAGAGCCCTTAATATTGGATTTGTATGAAACTGCAATAAAAACGTATGGATTGCCTGAACTGCAGCAGGATGGTCCACTAATTTACTTCATTTTGAGGCATGTGGAAAATGAATACAACATTCTAAGGACACAAACAGTCACAGGAGCCAAGATAATCAACAATTTCATACTATAAGGAAAGAGAATCCTAAGGATCTCCTCCTTCTTCTAGGGGAATAAAAAAAAGCCACAGGAAACACGAGGGACCTACGACACAAAAAATTAGAACGTCAGCTTCCCGCAAGCCATCATAGCATCCAGGACACATGTGGCCAGTTCTTAGAGCTGTTCCAAGGTTGTCTACATCACCATTCTAGCTGCACTGTCAAAGAAAGGAAGTCCCGCTGTCTAGTCCTCTTTTTATAGAATTAATTTCTTTCCTTCCCCAGCCATAGACAGCACATGGGCACCCTCAGGAGGCCTCCCCCCATTCACCTGCCTCTATCTCTGTTGTGTTTGCTTTGCGGATGATAATAAAGTGCACCCACTTCATTCCCCAAAACACCTTTGGACTTGAAGATTTACTAAACACAGACTTATTGGCTGTTGAGATCGTCAATAATTTCATCTCACCACCCCTGCAGCATAAATCATCACTGACACTGGCTAACAAGGGTTTAAGAGTTGGAACATGTCCTGTAATAAATTTCTGGACAGTTAAAAATCACTATAATTTTATTCTAATGCATTATAGATTGCCTGTAATGTCATCCTGGCTGGGGTGACCCATTTCTAATTTTGAACAGCTGTTCAGCTCAGGAGTTAGTTAATGATTAAATATAAATTGCCTGATTTATTAGTCTGAATGGCTGAGCTTCCAGGTCAATGCTATATAGACAAAGTCATCAGTCTCCAAGCTTTTCAGAAGTTAACTGTCTCCTGTTCTAGTCAGAAAGGAATTATCTGCAAAGGAAAAGGTCTGATGTGTTCAATTAATCCTTCAAAAATATATTTTTCCTACTTAACAACACACAAGCTTCCCCCACTTTTATTGTCTAAGTGGGCACGAATCCAGGCTTTGGGACCATCTATCCCTGTCTAGCAGAGATACCGGGGAAAGTCTGCTTCCAACATGGTAGAACCTTTAAGTACCTCAGAAGCAGTTTAATTACGTGACATTTTTTCCCTCCATGTACCTCACAAATGGGAAACACTTCAACTCCTTAAATCTTACCCCATTAAGTGGAAGTAGCCATATGGATTAGTAATAGCAAAATTTCTTAACTGACCTGAAAAGGCTAAGTAGAGAGTCTGATAACTTATTCAATCAACAATTAATGACCTTGACCCCTTATACTCTCTGCCTTGGACCAAATGGTTCAAAATGCACAAGGTTCCTGCCGCTGAGAAGTTTGTGACATGCCTGGGGTAAAAGAAAGACACAAAAATTATGCTCCCCCTCTCTCACGAGACGGAGAAGAAAGATTGTAAGAGCCCAAATTTAGGGAGTTTCCAGAGTCAACATATGTCATATACATGCCCGAACCCTTGTACTCATGCACTCACAGAAACTGTGATTTCCAGTACAAGACCCTGCCAGTCAGAGCTCTAGCATGGCTCCAGGAGGGACTCACTAGGTCCCGCCCCTATCTTAGGGCATTTTGGCCAATGAGAGCTACTGAGGGAGAAGGAAATCAGCTTTCTTCGTTAGTACGGCCTGTAGGAGGCTGCTCATATGGGTGTTGCCAACTGGACTCGTGGGTAATAAAACAAACAGAAGAGGAGGAAGCAGACAGGAAGTTGGGAGGCTGTGGGGAAGGGCCTGGGAGGAGTTGGCGTTCATATGACCGGAATACACTGCATCCTTATATGAAGTTGCCAAGACAATAACAATAAAGAAAATGTGCCTAGGCATGTATGGACATCTGTACCATAGGGGGCTGTGAGACAGTGTAATGCAGAGAGAGCAGAAAGTTCCATAGAGCGGTGAGAGTGTCTGTGTGTGAGCTTGAGTAGGGCAGGCTGAGTGCACTGTTACACCGAGGTTTGAGCACGACGTGCTGAAGAGAGCTTCTGGCAAAGAATTGAGGGCATGAGTCAACCATCTGTTGCATGGAGCCACATAGGCCCTGTGCAGGGAAAGGCCAAGAACCACGGGAAGACGCTGTGAGGAGGGTCGAGAAGGCCACGGAAACGGCCCCAAGGGATGTGGAAGCATCTGGGGTTGGGGAGGGTGGGGGTGGGGAAATCACTTGAAGCTTTTCCGTGGTGTTTTCGGCAAGGTGGTTAGCTGTTGGAAAGCTCTGGCAAAGTGGTAACAGGGGCTGACTGAGCCTTTGAACTGACCCCCTCCCCACCTGCCAAGGAGAGAAACAGACCTCAGCACACGCACGAAACGTGCTCCAGGGAGACGCTGGCGATGCGGACCAGCAAAAAGCCAAGGCCAATCCACAAGCTTAAGGCTTTTGGCCAGAAGCACAAGAGGAGACTTCTGGCTGGGACACGGAATAGAGACGGAGGAATCCCGTTCCCACACACTGTGATGTGAGCTTCAGAGCCCCTCCCTCACCCCCCTCACCCCGGGGGCTAGAGTTGCATGCAACAAGTTGAAATTGGATCTTAGAAAGCAACATAAACCTGGTGTTGGTGGCTCATCTTGTAATGTCAGTACTTTGGAAGCTGAGGCAGTAGAAGCTAGTCTCAGTTACACTGTAGGTGTCAGCCTAGCCTTGGCCACAGAGTAAGGCAGGCTCAAAGGGTGTGTGGAGAGGTGTGGGGAGGAGGCAGGGTAGCCAGCCTAACGGCCACAAGAAATCAGGTCGCTGTGTAACACCTCCCTCACGTCCCCCTTTTCATGCTAGCCAAGAGGAGCTGGATTTGAGTAAGATGACCAAGTGTCCAACCCCTTACCACATAGGCTGTGGCTGGATGCGCCAACAATAATTCCATTTCCCAGTTTTCCAGTAGGAGTGGCTAGTTACATAAAGTTATTTAAGTGGGAGGCTGATAGACGGTCTTCTAGGAAAGCCAGGCGTTTTACTAGAGAAGAGAGAAAACCCCAGATGCCTATTTCTATCCCCATCTGCAATTGTAGTGCATATCTTGGACACAAAGGGAAATGTTTGGGGCAAAATTGGTAGCAGCCATCTTGGGGCAGGAGGCAAAAAGGCATGAGGGTCATTGCCCATGTTCCAGGTATGGAGAAGTATGGCAGGAGAGAAGGGGTACCTCACCTTAGTGAATACTTAGCAGTGTCTACCCTTGGTCATTAAAAAACATATGTGTTTTAGACAGTCTAAACCAAGTTTTCCGCCAACCCTTCCTAAGTGCATTCCAATGCCATGGCTACATTTCTAGTAACACAGCCATATGCTTCTTAGTTATGTGTTTTCAGTCTGCATAATTTTAAGCATTCATATACTAGCATTGATATCCTACTACCCTTATGCTTAAACAGCATCATTGAGATAAGATCTTTACACCACGAAGTCTACTTTTTAAAGTATATAATTGAGGTTTTAGTGTACTTGTACACTTGCATAATCTTCCCCACTGTGTAATTTTACATTTTCTTACCCCCCCTCAAACCATGTCCATCAGAAATAATTCTCTAAGCCCCAGAGATATGTCCTGCCCTTAACAACCACTTTCTGTCTTCACAAGTGTGCCTCCTTTGGGAATTGTACATGCCTGGGTCTTTGCTTGTTAGCAAGGTATCCTCAGAGTTTATCCATGTTATAGCATTGCATGGGTATATTACATTTTTGTGCATCTACTGATGAAAATTTGAGTTCTTTCTAATTTACAACACTGTAAATGCACTTCCTATATTGTGCAAATTCCCGGTAAGAGACAAGAAAACAAAGCTGAAGGAGACGTCTCCAAAGACTTTCCCGAAATCCTTTAACGACAGAACAAGTAAGATTTGGTATCAGCAATGTACTCACATCTGAGGTCACATTCGTCAGATGTGCATGTTCATACAAGGAAGGGTTAATGAGAATTACGCCAAGTCTTTTATCTAATAGGAAGCCATTCATGTTAGTGTGCGAGCCACCCACAAACATAACCAGTTAAGTTTGATATGAAAGTATAGTCTGCTAGTGGAAGTCAAAGGCAAACTCCTAGCGGCTGGCTGTCCTGAGCTCTGTGTTCTATCCCAGGGAAAACATCCAGGGAGAGAAAAGAGAAAAGGATGAAAAAAAAAAATTAGTAG
The DNA here is from genome assembly GCA_030556225.1 of Cricetiscus sungorus. Taxonomy (NCBI): domain Eukaryota; kingdom Metazoa; phylum Chordata; class Mammalia; order Rodentia; family Cricetidae; genus Cricetiscus; species Cricetiscus sungorus. Next base: position 1,662,620 of record JANBXA010000369.1, on the reverse strand, counting down.
ATAACCTATACTAATCTTCATACTTGATGATCCCAAAATGGCTACAAAAACAGCTAAATCCTGACAATATTGGTATTTATTTTTTAAATTAAAACTATATAAAAGAACTTGCAAATAAAAAGCATGTACCAGTGTTAGCCAGAAACAAAATCCATACATCCCATTGAACTCTAGAGTAAGGGTAGCCATTCAGAAGCTGTGGGGCATCACATTGCATTTTACAGGTAACGGACACGAATCATGAAAGAAGATATGAAGCTAATTGCTGTTCGGTTCTAATTCTGTCTCAGACCTTTCTTTCTTTCTTTTTAGTGATCACAAGTGTATGGACTTAGAAAATAGTGAAAGTGTAAATGAATACCAGTGTCTGTCTCTTTTAACTGGAGACTATACAGATGTCACATTGAGTTTACCAGCTCAGCAGTTAAAGAGCACTGGCTGCTCTCCCAGAGGACTTGGTTTCAATCCCCAGCCCCCACATGGCATTCACAACTGCCTGTAACTCCAGTTCCAGGGATCTGACATCCTCACACAGCCATACATGCATACAAAACACCAATGCATATAAAACAAAACCAAACAAAACAAAAATACACACAGAGGTTTTTAAAGAAATCAACAGATTGGTCACCGTTTGCTATATTCTGAGGCAGAATCTTGTCTTAGCCACCCTGACTTTGAACTTGCTTTGTGGCTGAAGGTAACCTTAAACTCCTAGTCCTCCACCTCCACATCCCAAACACTGAGATTATAGAAATGCACCTCTATGCCTGGGTTTATGGTCATTGACATCTTCGGGTAACGTGAATCTTTAAGTCTGAGTAATGACTGAGCATTCTCCAATACTATCAATTCTGTGTTAGTCATTGACAATGAGTGAGCATAAAATCCAAAGCTGCCAGCCCGAAGATTTCAGGGAGAATATTTAAGAAAGATAACTTGCCTCAAGCTCGCTCACAAGTCTGTTGGCCAGGTCAATTGTCTTATTGGTTTGATTCACCTCTTCCTGACACCGGACCTTCTCAGCTGTTGCCTTTTCAAATGAAGCTGTAAGCTTGCTCAGATTCTGATCCAGATCCTAAAGGAGGAGTCAAAATTAGCTTCATCAGAGATGCTTTTAGTTAAGACAAACACTACAGCCGCCGAAAGACACCCATTGACAAAATGAGCCCCCTTATCTCCATTGACCTTTTATCACATTTATTTTAGGGAAGAAAGGAGGCTGTGATGATGAGCAGTGTGTCAGAGATACCCTACACTGTCCAATAGCTTGCTCTAAGGCTTCCCCACTTCCTCTCTCCTGGATGGAGTACACAGAGGTATTGAGTTGAGTGACACTCCCAAAGACTCAAACACACCGTGAGTGACAATCCTTTTCTGTTTTGGTGCATAACTCCCAAATCCTCCAATAGTAACTATATGCTCCATTAGTTGAGAGCAGAGACTATCTGGTGTTGTAGCCCTGATGGGCTTGCTCTTTCAACAGCCTTCCCTCTGCCTCTAAGCTGCTGGGATTATAGGTTTATGCCCCATGCTGGTTCATTGACAGATGCACCAATTGTGGAGGTGTATTTATGTTTTCACTACTGACTCTTCACTCATTTCACCCAGAACTGAGACAAAGAAGGAAGATATAAGCTACTGAACCCCTTAACACTTCATCGATCCGATTCAACTTGGATTTTTTTTTTTCAAGAACTGGGTGATGAGACTCAGACTTTATCTGTTGTCTTACCAAAAAAAACCCCAAAAAACCAAAACAAAACAACAACAACAACAACAAAAACCTTGGATGGGTCAATTTGGATAAGGGTTTCATTTAGAGGGAGACTCTATTCAACCCTGGATGCAGAGCAGCCAATGAGAGAGCAATGGGGTCAAAGAGAAGCAGGATGAACCATTCTGGGAGTTTCTCCATTTCTTGGGACTCTGGAGGTCCAACTTTTGGCTATACATAATCCCTTTTAAATGTCTAAAGCCAAAAAGTGTCAACAAAGATGTCAGATGGTTATGAGGTACCTCACTGTAACCATCTTGCTACTTGTAAGTTCTAAGAGACCTAAGATTGCTAACACTGCTTTTCTAAGTACATGCAAGGTTCTAAGATCTCTTGATAATCCAAAAAAAGATGTCAGATCCCCTGGAGCTGGACTAATAGATGGCTGTGAGCCGCCTAGGAACTGAACTCAGGTCCTTTGGAAGAACAAGTCCTTCCAGAACAGATCTTACTTGCTGAGTGATCTTTCCAGACCCTCACTAATTTATTCTTTAGGATAAGGTCTCACTATGTAGCTCTAGCTGTCCTGGTCTCACTCTGAAAACCAAGCTGCCCTTGAACTCCCAAAGATCTGTCTGCTTCTGCTTTCCAAGTGCTGGAAGCTAATTTTTTTTTTAAACCATAACAAACTGAAATAGTTCTATCATGTTTATTTTCATGTTATTTTTCAGTAGTTAACGGCTGTCTAAAACTCTCATAAGTTTGACCCTTATTGAACCGCAATAGAGAGATAGATAGATAGGTAATCTATCTAGGCCTTGGATAGAAAGTCATTCTGGCTAAACTAGTATCTCATGAGGAGGGAGAATTCCTTATAGATAAAGGAGTTTGGCTCTCCTCACAGAAGGCAGGCTGAGTACCAGGTCGTGTCAACACTAATTTACATTCTGTTTGAGAAGCTGTTGTTTTCATCAGGAGTGACAGATGAGAAACTTGGGCTGGAGGGCTTCTGTGATCTGTCATTCTGGCGGAGCTTCTCTATGCTACCCAGCTGCCCACCTTACCTTCTCCCTCCAAGTCCACATTTCCTTCTCCTCTTGTTCTCCGCATCTGTCAGCTGGCCATCATTCTTGGCCTTCTGCCACACCATTCCTGCTCTAACTGAGGCGCCCACAAAGCCCTCTCTGGTTGCCTTTGAACTTGTCTTTCTGCCTTTAGACATCTTCCCTTCCACATCCTCTTTGTTGTTGATGGTGTCACTAACCTGCTAATTTTTTTTTCCAGGCAGATCTAGCTCTTTAACAGATAAAACTGAACTTCTGTAGCATGAAAGGCTAAGGAGGCCTTAGCTCATCATTGCAAATGCCTTTTGTCCTTCCCTGCCTTCAACCTTTCCTGCTGTCAGCATTCCCAGCAGCACACCCTCTTGGTGCCCTTGCCAACTGTGATTCTTCAAGAGTCCCACTGCCTCTGTCCCTAGTCCTTCATCTCCGCAGGAACGCCTTTCCACCCCATCACTGTGACTCCTAAGCAGCTTTCAAAGGGCATGCCAAGAACACCTCCACTAATCAGTTCCCCAGGATCCCTGGCTCATAGTACTTGGTACCCTAGTTGCATTTGGATATGCTTAGAATGCCACACCACAAGACTTACCGTACGTATATAAAACTAGTAATGACGATGATGTTCATAGCTATAGACATTCCCCAAGCACTGAGTATGTAAACTTGACCCTGTAGCATGTATGTTTCCCGTTAGCCCGACTGGTCCCATCGCCACGCCGGCCCCAAATAACATGCAGAGACTCTGTATTTGATACAAGCTGTTGGACACTTATTATCATTGTTTATCGGCTAGCTCTGTCTTAATGATTAACCCATTTCTATTATTCTAAGTATTTCCACGTGGCTCATCTTACTGGAGAGTGGCGGGCCGGCATCTTGCTTTCTCTATGCTCTACATGCTGACTCCTCCTCCCTATTTCCTCTTTCCTCCTTGTCTCCTAGCCCCGCCTATCTTGCTTTCCCATTGGCCAAACAGTGCTTTATTCATTACAGAATGACATCTCCCATCATGACCCCATGTTAAACCGTTAATATAAATTAATATAAACTATGCATTTAAACATTGCGATCTTCCTGACAAGGTGAGAGTCCCTGTAAGATTTGGGGACATCTCAGGTATTTGAATACTTACACAGATTTTACAGGTTGAACAGTCCTATCTTAAGACATTGGATACCCCAAATACCCTACATCATGGTAGCACCAAAATAGCATTGGACATTGAAGCATCTGGATTGTGAATAAGGGGCTCCTAGTTTGCACCCTGTCACAGATGAGAAAACCTCTGTCAACAGAGGTTAACCAACTTGTATAGGTGGAAATGTAATCAATGGGCCCAACGCAGTAAATCAAGCTCTGGGGGGGAGGAGGGTAGGGCATGATTTCAGTTTCTTCTACTAGACTGGGAAACCTATTAAATGACAGGAACAAACCATGCTCGTGTGAGTCCAGCACACAGAGAATAGAAATATCCAGAAAGTTAGTATATTGGTGAACACACTGATCAAAGACTAGGTTCACTGTTTGCTAAAGTGCAGGTGTGGCAATGTGGACAGGTGGGATCCTAAGGCCACCACAGGAGCCTCCACATGGGAACGACAGCTTCCTAGGTGACACTCACCACAAGCTTCCTCCTGATAGCCTCCAGCTTTTCAGTAGCTGCAGCCAGGTCTAAGTTTGTTTGGGCCAATGCCTGGCGCTTGGGCTCCACATCGCAGTAAACCTGAAAAATCCACACGGGGCTCACTCAGAAGGCAACGCAGATGGAAGGGAGTAGTAAGCCCCCAATCCCACACTCCACAGTAAGTCCCCAGCGCCGAGGAGAGTGGTGTGCTCTTTATTTCTTTGCATTTGCTTCCTTGGCAGACGCAGCCTACCCCATGATCTCCACTTTCCGATTACTCGAGAGTGATAAGGACTGGCATAAGATGTTACATAAGCCAAATATCACCAATCAATATACTAAAATCAGGTGGTCCCTAAATGATTAACAGCCCCTGGAGCTGTCTAACCAGGCAGACAGAGGCAGAGAGCTGAGGGTGGAGATGTCCCACTAACCACACACTTCACTTTCTGTTAGGAGCGCTTAACTACATCACATAGACGTCTGAATGGGTGCTCAGAGAATCAGGGTGGATCAAACGCTATTTCCTAGTCTACAGAGGAACACCACAGTGCCATTTTTCATTCATCTCCCCACCCTGGGAAGACACTGAACCCAGCACTCAGGCACTGGACTGTAGAGAGAGGCCATGTATCTACTATGATCTGTCTAAACCCTCTGTGAAGTTTCCACGAAGGGACAAAGGAGCCCACTTCCACAGGCCCCACACCGTGAAAGGTAGAGCCAGAATTATATGACAATAATTTGGGGAATGACAGTATGATTGGATTTTACTCTGTAATTTGGAATCTGATTATGACATACAACTCTCCACAACAAAATGAATCAGTTTTTCAGAGCCCAGGTCACACATAGTTCCCTTTCTGGGTCTCACATTGTGAGAAGGGTTGGAGACACAGTTGGCAAGTGATAAATGTTGGATAAATAAATGACTAAATGAAATGCACATCTATTTTTACATTTTCCCAAAGTACAAAATACAAAATTAATGCCATTTAAACACCAAAAACAAATACTTTTTCATATCACGGTGTCCATAATAAAGATGTTAATAAAATGTTTGTTCCAACAGTGGGGCATCATTTAACTCAACATGAATTCAGACTTGCAGATTTTTTAGGTCAATATAAAATGATTTTGTTCAGTATTAACATATTTTATATACGTAAACCAGATGTCAGTTTAAAAAAAGTTAAAGTGTTGAAACTAGCAAACCACCCTCCCCTACGAAAGTGATGCTCTCCAGCATACTATCTTCCTGTTTAGAATTATTTTAACTCTGACACACTATCTCTCATTTCTGAATTTTTCTATTAATTTATTTTTTCATATTCCAATCCCAGTTCCTCCTCCCTCCTCTCCTCCCACTTCCTCTGCTTCCCTCTCCTCCCATCTGCTCCATGGTGAGGGTAAGGCCTCCCCTAGGAAGTGTACTAAGTCTACCCCATCATACAGTTGAGGCAGGACCAAGGCACCTCTCCACTCCCATACCCCTGTGTCTGGCTGGGCAAGGTAACTCTCCATATAGAATGGGCTACACTGAGTCAGTTTGTGCATTAGAGTTAGATCTTGAACTCACTACCAGTGGACTCATATATTTTCCCAGCCGCACCATTGTCATCTATATTAAGGGAGTCTAGTTCAGTCTTATGCAGGTTCCCCATTTGTCAGACCTGAGTCAGTGGTCTCTCACTAGCCTGGGTCAGCGGATTCTGTGGGTTTCCCCATCATGGTCTTGACTCCTTTGTTCATATTATTGTTCCTCCCTCACTTTGATTGTACTACAGGAGCTTGGCCCATTGGTTAGTTGTGGATTTCTGAATCTGCTTCCATCTGTCTCTGGAAGAGGGACTGTTTCTCATTCTTAGGATTGTATGCCCTTATTCCAAAAACTAAGCAGTAAGTGACTTTTCATTTCTTGCTGACATAAAAATTAACCTGATAGAAGAGGTGGTTCTGTTATGGACTCTGCATTCTACAATACTGGCCTGTCATGCAGGAGACACTGGTGCAGCTAGTGGGTCCAGGAGGAAGCCATTATTCTCATTGGACTTAAGGCCCACCCTACAGAAGGGAATATGTGCTGGGATCACAAATTTGGGTAAAATCCTATGGCCAGGGAGGTTCCAGGGCTAGAGGGAAAGAAATTATACAACTACTGCTACTACTGTTGTTTTGCTATGGACAGGTAGCTAAGCTGTCTTCTAAATAGTCTTGTTTATGCCCATTGGCGAGTACTGTTCAGCCTAGACCAGAGAAACTTCTGCTTATGGTGAAAGGGTGATGGCGGAGATTCTTAAGTGGTCAAAGCGCTGAGAATACGTGACTGTGTATAAACAAAGTATCCACTTTACCCCTCCTGAGTGTGTATAAACAACTCCTGACTGTATATAAACAAAGTGTCCACTTTACCCCTCCTGAGTATGTATAAACAAAGTATGGACTTTACCCCCTCCAAGTCCTAGAGAATACTGTAGAAAGGACACCAAAGCCAGAGGATGAGAGGGATGCTATGAAGTACTCTCTTCTGATAGGACCTGGCCTTGCACTCAGGAGCTCAAGAGCACTTGTAGATTCTGCACAAGACAGGCACAAGACTGGGCCACCCGAGATTCTCTCATGGATGGAGGAATGGGTCATGAGTCTCTACCCCTTCTAGACAAGCTATAGAGAGGTAATGGTTGCCAGGTAGGAGGTGTCACTTTCTTAAGTAATGTAGCAACTGGTTAAGTTGAGAGCAAGAGGAGTGTGGAGGAGATAAGAGAGGGTAAGTGGGGGTCGAATACAATCACAATACATTGTACATATAGATGCAATTGTCAAAAGAGGGAAAACAATTTTAGTAACTAATCTTCATAGCCCTTGGTGGTCAGCACCTGAAACTATGGGATAGAGAAGACAGTTACCTCATAAAATTTAATGATGTTGATGACCCAGGCACAGAGACCAGCTGCTGCAAAGGATTTGGTCCGAATTAGGTTCGGATTAAACTCTGGGTCTTTCAAATACTGCTCATTCACCACTTTCAGACAGTTTTCCGGAATGTGCTCTTTATCGTAGTTAATTAGCGCTTGTAGGAAGTCATCAACCTGCAAAGCAAAAGGACTTACTGCAATGAGCCCGCTCTGGCTACAGAGAAAATTCCAAGATCAAAAGTTAAAATCAGCTTTTAGGACTCGCATTACAAAGGCACAATTGGCGAGCTGCATTTATCCCACTGCTTGGCTTTTTCAGTCTTTACAGTACCAAGTTAGAATTAGCAATGGACACTTTTAAAACCTCTTCTATCCCAGGGTAAAATATTCTGTGCCAGCGCAGGAGGTGCTCACAGTTTGAAGAAAAGAAAGGCAGGAAGGGAAAAGCAAAAAAAAAAAAACCACATACCCCAATGCCCCTCTGCTTCACCTTCTTGTACATTAGTAACATTTTTTTTTCCAGCCTAAGAAAATCCATGTAATTTTCTCCCTCCTACACTTAGCCACTTTCATAATTTAGCGAATAATTAGCAATCTTCTACCTGCTGCTGGCATTGACTTAAGTACACCATGACCCCATGCTAACCTCCAATTTGGCCAGCAGAAGCTAGGTTGCAGTCTAAGGGACAGTGGCTGCCAACACTGGCCAGCTATGGAGATGGTGTTTTTTGACTTAAAGACTTAAAATAGACTTAAACATTTTTTATTTTATTTATTTACTTATTTATTTATTTATTTATTTTTTGCTGTCAAGTACATCCATAGTAATGAGAATGATATGGGAGTCGCTGAGATTTTTTTTTCCCTGCCACTTTGGTTGATGACACCTTTTGTTATCATGGAAGCTTCATCTCAGTCCCTGGCATCCACATACCCAAAGAGTCTGGCATGTTCTCGTGGAAGTTCCATCCAAGCCCCTGGCCCCTGGCCCCTGACCCCTAACTCCCTCCAAAGCCTCCTGCATCTCAGAAAGCCCGCCAAATGATGTCCCCTCCCCAAGTGATGCTCAAGACCACTCCCACAGAATACTTAAACTGCCCTCCAGAAAATAAGTGTGTGGTTTTCTGGCCATTTTTCCTATCTTCTCTCTCTGAGGGGGCTGGAAGGCCACCAGGGAGCATTGTAGTCATTTAACACGGGCTTTTAAAATTTGGTCTGATTTGTTTTTCCCCATCTGCAGCTTATGGGGTGCAGAAACCTTTTACCTTTCCCATGAAGATTTTAGCAGCTTTCCAACTTCGGTCTTTTGGGACTCTGCCGCGGGGTGCCAGAAGGACCATCACAGCTGCAGTTACATTGGTAACAGCATTTGGGGGGTTGGGGAAGGTTTTCAGCTCTGTGAGGTTCACCTGAAATAAAACAGTCATACGTACATTCAAGATGATGGCTCTGGCAGTGGGGGGGCAGCATTCAGTTTTCAGGATGATGCTTCCCCGCCCCCCCTTTCCTAACAGTTTCTTGTAGGCTGGGCTCTCCAACTGGGGATTATAAGGGCCTCAGTTCTGCCTGGGCAACTTTTCTGAGATTATGGAAACCTCCCTGCAAATTTGTTGCTTCCAAGGGGAAGCAAAAAACATATAAAACAGTTTTGCCTAATTCCCTGGGTACAGAAGCCAGGAAATTTTTGTGCATGTATAGGTTATGCATAGATTCTATCACACTATGGAATACACTTGTATTTTAACCAGGCCTTCCCTGTAAATATCATTCTCTAGGTCAGTGTGTCTTAGTTCTATTTTTCTGCTTTAAATGCCTAAGTGCAGACATCTCTTTCTTAAACCACAGCAAATCTCAACTGGGAGGCGTCCTGTGGATGCTGGAATGTGTTTTGTACTGCTTAATTTCCTCAGTGCAGACTCATTGACAGTGGATTTTGTGGTTAAATTGCAATGAGAGGGAAGACACTCTGGGGCAGGAAATTGTACGTATTAGAAGCAAATGTGGTTCCATAATGTATGATATAAAAGCAAAACCAAATGTGATTCTGCTCCTTTACCCAAAGCTATCTATTTACCCAAGGAATAGAATGGGCGTTGAAGCCAGAACACAGTGCTAATGAGTGTTGAGGTCTGCTTAACTAGGGTTTTCCATCACTCGGACACAAACCATTTTATACTGCGGGGGATATTGGTTTGTTTTGTTTGATTAAAGAGTGTCGGGTCTCAGGGCATCCAAATATCTAGAAATGAGCTCAAACCATACTATTGGAAGATAGCTGGCAATTATATAAAATCCAGGATTCCTAAGAATCTATGAAAATGGTTCCCATCTGTCAAAAGGAGTTATTTCCTTTACCTCTGGCAGAAAGGACATATGGCTACCGGTGGCTGTGTATCAGAGCCCATGCCAGCCTCTGGGCTCCCTCAGTACCACAAATACTGGCTATATATCTCAACATCTCTCAATAGCCTGCTGGCTTCTCACTTCCAAGGTGCCTGCTTTGTTCTCTTTATAAGGGCTAGGCTTCCCCACTGCTCCCGCTATCTCACTATGCTGTCCTAATTCTCCATCTCTGGTTACTCCCTCCTCTTTCACAGAGAGCCCTGGCCAAGTCCACTATGCCAGGCACATTCAGTCTATTTCTCTCTCTCTCTGCTCTAGACTCTTCTAGATGCCTCTGGCTGTACTTTCCTCCTTCCCTCCGTCTGTTCCTCCCTCCCTCTCTCCTCATATTTACAACAAAAGCCTTAACCATATCACGGCACAGTCGTGCTGACAGTTTCTGTAGTGAACCCTCTGATGTACAAAGAGTAAATATATTTAGAGAAAAAAATACTTTCAAATTTAGGGAAAGATGGAAAGAAATAAAGATTCCATCAGCCAGAAGTAATCCGTTACTTTTCTACTATTTTTACTTTGATTATTTTATAATTTCTATCAATTTTTTTTGACTGTTCTGTTCAAACAAATGAGTCATGGGTTGTCTCGGTGTGTTTTACTTACTGTGAACATTTTCTATTTTGTTTAACTAATATTTAACAATATCATTTTAAGGCATTAGAATAAGCACACATTAATCTCTCATGCACAATTACACTCTTAACAATTTTTCAGTTTTATGATGATGCTATAAAACTTTCACAAGGTTCTTGATCATAATTACTAAAAAAAAAAAAAAAAAAAAAAAAGATCCAGAAAGGAACTGGGGATTTTCTCAGAAAAGCAGTGAAATTTAGATCCTTCTGCCTTTAGAGTTGAATCTTAAGAAACTCAGGCCTTAGCAATTTCCTGGGATTCTCTCTGGTGGCCTGGAACACATCAGAACAAGATTATCTGCAGGCTTTAAAAATAACACTTCCCACAGGCTCCCTTGCAATGATGAGCACAAATCATTTCCCTCCTACAAATCAAGATCCTCTACTCTGGGGCAAAGCTGGGGAAATGGTGGGAATCTTGGGATCTTTGCTCCCACCACTGACACTTACCAATTAAAAAAAATATTTGAGAGGAAATAAAGAATCCCTCAGCTAGTGTTCAAAGTAGCACATAATATGAAAGGCTGCCCTCTGGAAGGCTGGAGGGCTGACTCCCCGTGTTAGCAATATTTAGGAGGATATTACTGTGGGGTGCAGCAGGATAACAGGTAGTAATATGTATTCCAAATAGTTACTAATTCATGCTCTCATTATAATGTAACCACTAATTACATTGCCAATAAGCCAGTGTTCTACACCGAGGGAATTACGCAGTAGGAAAGACATTTCAGCATCCATGGACCCCTCCCAATTGAGATCCACTGTGGTTTAAGGAGGAAATGTCTTGTACTTAAGCGTTTAGGGCAGAAAAACAGAATTAAGACACGCTGACCTAGAGAATGGCATGGGCGGGGGAAGAAGTAGAAGTGTGAAGATGACCTCGAAGGTTTGTTAAACGTGATGTGCTCTGTCCCTTTGCAAGGCTCTGGCTACATGAGCCATCAACTCTGTTCCATTACCCAAACTCTCATAACCTTTGACTAAAAAGAAAAGGTCCCACCAGCCGAGAAACTGGTTTACCCTGTTGAGTGTGTTGAGTGCATCCTTAGCAGCCACCAGCGCAGGCTCAGCCTTGAGTAAGTCAGCCTCGCACTCTCGCTGCTTCTGGGATACTTCGGTCTGAATGGCGGCCACCTAGTTAGGGAGGAAAATTAGAGAGGTAAGCCTCTGACCACGAATGCCCATTGTTATCTCAGAGATCTCCAGCACAAAGCACAGGCTGACTTGGATGCATTATCAGGCAACACATCTGTCTATGTTTTCAACAGGGGAGTAGTTTACCATCATCATCACAGTATATCCAGAGAGCCTTGTGAAGCAAACATACAAAGATGAGCTCAGAACCAAGCAGATTTACCACCAAAGGGCTTCTAGCCATCTGATTATACGATGCCACTAATGGTTAAACAAAACACAAGCAAACAAAACAACAAAAGCAAGCAACCCTCTTTCTGTTTTCTACTTTTCCTTTTCCTCCTAACCTTTGCGCTCTTTCCATTAAAATGTAATCCAGGCTAGACCAGGAAGCTGGTTCACGGAGCATTTATAACTCTCCATCTAATTATCACCGTGTTTGCTTAGCGGAACTTTCCCTTCAGAGTATAGGCCGTTTAGACGGCTCAGTTAGCACAGTGTTTGCTAATAAGCATACAGCCCTGAGTTTGATCCTCACAACCCACATAGAAGAGCCACAGAGGGTGGCACGTGCTGGCAGTCCCATCACTGGGGAGGCGGGGACATGATCCCTGTGATTTGCAGGCCAGTGGACCTGTGAGCTTAGAGTGAGTGAAAGACCCTGTTTCAAAAGCCAAGATGATGACTTCTAAGAGATGACACACAAGAGTGACCTCTGGCCGCTAAACATGTTCATGTTTACACCAGCACACATCTGTGCACCTGTACACATATAAACACACACACACACACACACACACACACACACACACACACACACACACACAGAGTTCTTTTGTTCAGAACAGAAAATCCCATGTTCTGTGGTCATGGGTTACGTGCTTCACCACACAGAAATTTTATTTAAAAAAATTAACTAGTGGCTTTCCATGTAAGACGCCGCTGACACACCCAAGTGCTTCACAGGTAACAGAATACCCTGGGCACCCACTCTCCTGCTACCTGTCATTTTGACAGAGCTGTGCTTCAGCCTCGCTAAGGGAAGCTGAGCCGGTAACTTGAACTAACCCACTACGTGAGGCTGGAGTTCTGTTTGCCCCTCACAGAATGCTGCAGAATCTTAATGCCAAGTAATTAATCCCCAGCAGGTTTGAGTTTCAAGCTGAGGCACTGGGCACCAGGATCAAGTCTCTGTGGGGCAGTTCTTGGGGTGAGGGTGATTGTGATGCGAAGTTGGAACGAAAGTGCATTTCTTCAGATGTGTTTGGAATGAGCAGGTTCAACCACGCCATCAAATTAAATACGGCTCACAACAAATTATGCTGTCTGCTGCAGCTTTATTAGTGGTAATTAGCTTTCTCCTGATCAACCATTATTTTGCTGTGTACTGTACCTTTTATGAACATAATTGGTTCGGGGTACATATGTGATCTCCAGCTAGCACACACACACATACACACACACACACACACACACACACACACACACACACACACACAGTCGCTGCTAATGTAAATAAGGCAACTCTGCATGCTTGCTAAGAACTCCTCCAAAACCCACACCCCCTGGACAGGCCCCAAACGTGGACCATGAAGATTCTAAACACACAACTGACAGTGTGTTTGAGAACACTATCACAGATGAGAGGATGTGTGAGGGAGTGTCTTGGGCAGTTTTGTCTTACATATACAGAGAGTTTACCGATGTCCCTTATAACATTTATAATGGTATCATTTAAAAATAATTTTTCTTTGGCCTTTTATAGTCATAGATTTTTTTTTTCACACTAAGAGAAACTGTGAAGATGATTGTGTGGCTTGGAGTCCTAGACAGTTCATAGAGTACTATTCCTTTGGTTAATTTTCACAGACAAGGCAATCTCATAACTGAGGGAAACACTTTAGTTGGTGAGGTCTCTTTATTCCTAATACTTCTCACCCTAAAATGCAATGACATCACAGCACTGAAAAGTTTATTAATCTCAGTGAGCCACAGCTAGCAACTGCCTCTGTTGAACAGCTGCAAGGCTCAACGTGGAGAACAGCAGTGCAATGAGCTGCATGGGTTGCCTGGCATTATCTGTTTTCCCTCTACCATGGTGATGCTAAGGCCATGGGGGATAGTCCCATCCTCAGGTACAGCACGGAATGGAGATAGTCCCATCCTCAGGTACAGCACAGAATGGAGATAGTCTCATCCTCAGGTACAGCAGAAACCTTCTGTCATTTGTTAGTCTACCACTCCTTGAATATTTTCTTAAAGTTTTGTGTTGATTACAGTTTCCAGGACTTCATGCTAAAAGCACTAAATAGCTGAGGATGACCTTGAACTTCTGATCTCTTGGTTATACTTGGGTTTACGCAGTGCCTCAGCTATTTAGTGAGTTCAAGACCAGCCTGAGATTCTGTCCAAGGGGTGTGTGGGGGGGGAGTGGGTGGATTTGAATCAAACCCTTCTGAATTCTTTTGTGGACACCTCCACCCCCCATATCCCAGCACATGGTTACACCTGGAGACTGGAGTGGCACAGAGGTAAAGTCAAAAACAGTTCTTTAAGATAGGCTCCAATCCAGCCTTCCTGGCATCCCCGGAAAAGGAAGGTGTTTCTACACACCAGGCGTTAGAATTCACACAGGAGAGGCCTGGTGAGGAGCCTTGACAAGGCACAGAGGGTCCTCAGGAGAGCCACACCAGCGTCCAGAACTTGAAATAACTAACTAACTAACTAAATAAATAAATAAACAAACAAACAAATCTGCTGCTTAAGCCTCTCAGTCTGGCCTCAGCAATCCAACACAATGCTTTCCCACTGCAGTGTAAGACTCCTTGCTTGTCAAATATTCCCAAGATCTTAGGATAGTGCCCAGGCCCCCACACCAAAACAATGAAAAACACACACACACACACACACACACACACACACACACACACACACACACAGCAAAAAACACAATCCCCCCCAAAACACAAAAAACCAACCAACCAACCAACCAAAAAAACAAACAAACAAACTACTGACAAAATGAAAATGTAAGCATTTTTTTATATGCCTTGGTATGTATTGGATATAAAAATAGTATATTTCTTTTTTATGACTAATAAAACTCATGGAGTAGCCTAACAGATAGATATGTTCTAATTGGCTAAAATATTTTCTTTCTTCCTTTATGCTGATAATTTTATCTTGGGAATTTACATGCAAAAATATGGGGACGAGCTCCCAAATTTCTGTTGTATTTCAAGATTTCCTAGAGACATCTATGGTGATGGGTTAATGACTACTAGTAATTTTAATTGCTAGAACATCATACAACTGTGTAATACCCTAAACAGATCCCCTGGGTGGGATTAGCTTCTGATAATCTTATCACCTACAAAACCTGGTTGCTTAATTTCATAATGTATTTTGAAAGGCATTCTGGGCTTATCTGAAACTCGATGGCAACATCGGTTATCAAAATTAGAAATTACATGCCTATTCACTGAGTCAAGCAACCCTATCCTTTGCTTCAAGAGAGCTGCATTGTGGGTTTTAATTGTTTAGAGTTTTCCAATGTACTTTTCAAATCTTCGGTTGCTCAAGACATCAGTTGCCCATCAGAAAAGAGAGGGAAACTATTTGATCGTCCAAGAACAGCTGGCATCACCATAAAACAAATCTTAGATTTACCGGGGCAAAGAATGGCCACTGGCTCATGGTTATGACAGTACAAGCAATTTCCTGCTTTTAAATAAATAGCCCTAACTATAATCGTTTGCCCCAAATAATAAAGCGTTTATTAATGTCAGTGACTGAGTATTTATTAGCTATGCTTCCTGTCCTGTATCTTTCGGGAAACAAGGCACAGAGGAAATGTGTTCCATCCGTGCTGAATGAAGATTGTGGAAGTCTTATTTACTAGGGGGATGCTAGAAAGCAGCCCCCATGCAGCCCAAAGGACTATTGTTTTCAACAGCAGACCATCGCACAGAGCGCCAGGGCCTGGGTCCAGTCGGAAAGACCACACTTAGCCTAGGACTTCATCATGAACACCAGTTGTATTATTAAAATGTGAAATTTGAAAACCATCTCGCAAAGTGACGGAATGGGCTTTGTTAACAATCGAGTTGTTCAATTTGCCTAAATACTGGAAACCTTTAGAAACCTCCGAGGTGACTCCCTGACCTTTACTGTATTACAAATAGGCCTGATGTGCAAGATCCACATCCATTATATGCTTGAATGAGCTCAGTATTTATTGTTCTTTCATGTCATTAAAGAGCTAAAAGGTTGGGGAAAATGCATAATGTAAAGAAAGGTCGAGTGGTAATCATGGTGTGAAACGCTGTTACATGTGTAAGTATAATAATTCCTGAGACTCTATGCTCCCTGGAGAGGAAGTTGTTCAAAATTGTTCACCTACAAAGGTTTATTTTGTACTAAATATAGCTCAGCACTCTAAATGGTGGAATGAGTCTGACCTTTCGCTCCTCCGCGTCGGCGATGGCCTTTTCCCGGCTCACTTTCTCCGTCTGAAGCCCAATCTTTGTGATCAGAGCTTCGGTGTCGTGATTTCTGAGCTGGAGCTCTGCTTCTTGAGAGGCCAGCCTGGATTTCAGATTCCCCACCTGAAGGAAAAGTCGTCACTTTGGAGCCACTCCTAATGAGGACACGGCTGTCTTCGGAATGGGTTTGGGGTCCCTAGCAGCTCAGGGCATGCACCTGTTTCCAGCCTGACTTGACCCCCACTTTCACCTGCTGAAACATAGCTCCCTTTATTTTTCCCCAAGAGCAAGGCAGAAGACTGCTCTTCAGGACGCGGGGCTACTGTGTGTCAGCAGGAGTTTATCTGTGTGCTCAAGTAGATACAAACAGAGGTGTCCATCCAAGCATTCGCCGACTCAGTACTCAGGGCTCAAGATCACACAGGCCATGGGCCAGTGAGCTTAGCGACTCCTGGGGTGGCCTGCTGCTTTCTCCAAGGGAAGCTGCTGGGAGTCTGAATAACTTAAAAGATATGAGCTGATTTTGATTGCAGAGTATCTGGCTGCCTACTGCAATATGGCTGGCCTCACCTCTCCCCACCCAACACAGAATAGCTTTCATTTTATTCGCCTTCTGTGGCATCAGTGTAGAGCCACACAGACCATCCAATACAGAACTTAGTACTAACGAGCGCGCGAGCGCGCGCGCGTGTGTGTGTGTGTGTGTGTGTGTGTGTGTGCGCGCACGCTCTTTGGGTACCAGCATGTTGTGGGCTACAGAAACCCAGTGAGTACCACACGTGCGTTTTCTCCTTTGGCTCGCCACTGAACAGCCCCACTTAGCTCCCAAGGATCAATGTTTCTGTGACCCCAACAAACATGGCAGCTGGAGTGAGTGGTCCTGCCTGTTTTCCAGATGAGACTCTCCTGGGTTCAGCGTGTGTCATCTGGTTCCTAAGTATCGTTAAAAACAAAGCAGAAGCAAAGCAGAGAATGACTTTAAGAGGCTCTGACCCCAGCCTCAAAAGCATATGAAACTGTGATAACTATTCTTCTATTTCCCGAAGAATAGGCACCTTCACTACCTCTTAAGCAGAAGCAGTCTGATAGGAGGTGTCATTCTGTAAATATGTTTCTCTTATTAGTTAATGAATAAAGCACTGTTGGCCAATAGGAAAGCAACATAGGCGGGACTAGGAGACAAGAGGAGAGAGGAAGGAGTACGGGGGAGATTCAAGATGAAGGATGGAGAGAGCTCCGGTAAGATGATAACACGAGGAAATACTTAGATTAATAGAAATGGATTAATATTTAAGACAGAGCTATCCAATAAGAAAAACCAGTAACTGGCCAACAGCATTATATCTAATACAGCATCTTTGTGTGTTACTTGGGACTGGCACAGCTCTGGGGCCAGACTGGCAGGAAAAACATAGTCACAACAGCAGTCACAACCATTTGTCTGGAGTCAGTTAAGGACACGGTGGCTTTGCCTATGGAGCATATCCCACTGCATTGTATCCAGGTTAAGCTTGTGATCCCCATCCAAATGCAGTCTTCTATCTATGCTCTACCAAGCAGCACCACCATTGCACCATTGCACGAGGACTGATTGTTTTGGCCTTCCTGTGTGTCCACATTTGCTTCTCTGTTCTTTTAGCCACTGAAAGTAGTCCTCTGTTAGGATATCATCCAAAGCATCTTGTAAGGAGATGGGATGGGACGGGGGAGTAATACGATTTCAAGCCCTACTCCAGTTTCTAAGGAAGCAGCTGACTTTGAAACCACAAATGCCTCGGTAGGCAAATACAGAGAAAAAGGCATTTTGTACAAATACAATATGGTCTTGTACTCTAAGATTCCTCAAGTCTTCGCATGGGGAAACCATGCTTCCTTTACATGGTAAGTTGATTTTCATACAACTGTCAAAAAATTGTTAACCATTTCAACCACTGTTCTGACATTAGAAGCATCCCATGTGCAAACACCTAAAGAAAAAAGGGTCCAGCTACATTCCTTAACCCAAGACTTCATGTATCCTCACAAATCTCCTTCCTACAGTCTTTAGCTGAGGGGAATGATTGAGACCCCAGGCAGTCCTGTTTGTGCAGAGACAGCAGACTGGTTCCTCCTCCTCCCTCTTCTTCCCCATCCTCAACTCAATACCTAGATGGGGTAGTTAAGAAGCCATGGGCTCTCTCCTTTGCTTCAGTGGCTGAGACGTCACCGCCTCTAGGATTACCCAAGATGCTATGTTATTTGCCTTTAACCCCGGTACTTGGGAAGACAAGTCTAAGTGCGATATAGACATTATTTTTCTTTGCCAAAGGCAAGGAAACTGACAGGTCAATTTGGGTGACAACACTATTATTTCCTGGGGCAAAGTCAATAGGTTCAGTGTGGGACATCATTCAATGGGACCTATGTGCTAACACACAGCGTCTTTGCCATCTTTACTCAACAGGACTCTTTACTATAGCAAGGGGTCTTGATTTAAGGGAGAGAGACCAAGAGAAGCAGGCAGGGCAGGAACAAGAAAAGAGAGAAGGATAAGATGAAGGCGCATAAGATGATGTATGTACACAGGAGGGTAAAGGCGTTCTTCGATAGGAAAAGGGGTAGGTACACAGTAGAGATACACCTCAGAGCCCTTTCTGAAAACTCCCCCTCCCCCCAGCCTGTCCCTCTCAACCACAGGCAACTACTCACTGACTCCCAGGCTTCATCAAACACAAGTTTCCCGTGTGAAATGATGCAAAAGATGGCAAAGACTGAGTAGAACCCTCTACCTAAAAAGTATGAGGAGATCACAGCCAGAGAGCCCCTCAGGGCAAACAGGCTCCAGTGTATGTTCTCAATGTGGCGTTCCCTAATTCCTGTCCTTACCACACATAGGTCACCCGGCCCTCTTAGGGAAAACTGTCCCTGCAAAACAGTCTTTCAGGAAACACATGGCAGGATCCTTTGACAGTGGGCAGCAACATTCAGCTTTGGGATGACCAGCAATAGAAGTTTACTATAGTTTAGGCCCAGTTAACACAGAGGAAGAGCAGGCTGCTTGCCAATATTCCCATCTCTTAACCTAGTCCCTGTCACCTGGCCCATTGAAGCTGTGTGACACCATACGGCATACAGCATTAGAATGACATAGATGGACTTCAAGTCCCAGCCTCTAGCACTGTCTACCTTAAATCCCCTGAGTCTCCATCTCAACACTGTGGAAGTGACACCTATGTCTCATTTGGTTTTGACTTTAACAATGAAATGAGAGTACCACCCTGCACTAATTCTTGATCTACCCTTTTGGTTGGAATACCATACTCTGATGTAGAAAGAGCCTAATGATGGAGGCTAGGATGTCTGAGACAGCTGGTGGATAAAATAGGTATATAGACCTCCATAGAGGTCAGAGAGAAGTGCAGAAGCTAGAGCCACCCCACACGACAGCCAGGTAGGTCAGGACGGCTTACTGGGTTCGAGTGTCTAAGACAACAAGGGATCCTACGTCCATCCTGGCAAAATGGCCAAATCCCTGAACCAGAGCCCAAGGGGTAGGGAGGGTCAGAAAGGGAATGGGAAGCTGCGTCCCTTTAAATTCGCACTGTTCTACACAGCTCCAGGCTGAGAAGAGAAGACATCCTCAAACCAGCCAGGTAACAGGTAACCGATCAATCCTCTCCTCAACTCAGAAAAGCAAGTGCCTCCCCCTTCTTCAAACTATGCAAAGCAGAACCAGGCATCCGAGATAACTGGGTTAACGCTGCTTCATACAGGAAACTTAGTGGCTGTGCTGGTTTAGTAATAAGCAGTGATCACAGGTTCTCCTCCCATAACCACTGACTCTGCTAGCACTGAGTGGTCAGCCGTGTTTCCAGTACCAGGCATGGTTTCACTATTGTGGTTCTTAAGTCATATTAGAGAGCCGTTGGCTACGGCCAAGGCACGTGTGCCATTACTGTACCCTTGGGGTTACTGGTTGCTAATGTGGTTCATAGGTATTATAGCCAGGAAGGTTCCTCAGAGCCTTTGGAAGTTTGCATGGTGCCCTCAGGGACAGAGCTTTCAGGTCGGTTCCTGCTCAGGGCTCTCTGGGTCCTGTGTCTGAAGTGTGTAACATCTTCAGCAACGGGGACTTACCTTCCATCTCTAGGGGGGCAGTAAGCTATAAACATATGTCCTTATGCCCACAGGTAAGTGTAGTCTCCACTCCTCATAGGGAATTTTCTCCTTGCTACAGACAGAGGCCTCTAAGGAAACCACACCCATCAAAGGCAGAGCGTGGAGCCCAGTTAGAAATGTATCTTATCTACATCTATAAAATGCTACCACACCTAAGGCTCAGGGAACATTGTGCAAGAGAGGACAGAAAGACTGAGTTCTTGTGAGACTGTGTCTCCTCGTAGCTGTACTTACTACTGCTCAGATACGAGCTGAAGAACAGTATCGATGGACATACCAAAGTGGAAGGGGGAACCCGCAATCCCACACGAAGAACTATAAACAACCAGAGAAATGTGGGAGGAAGAGAGGTGCTCTTCCCCAGGGATTGTTTAGTATCAAAGAATCAGCCCTGAAAACATGTATGTATGTGTATGTGTGTATGTGTGTGTGTGTGTATATGTATATATGTGTGTGTGTGTGTGTGTGTAGGTGTATGTACATATGTATATATGTATGTAGGTGTATATATATGTATGTATGTAGGTGTATGTATGTAGGCATATGTATGTGCATATGTATGTATATGTATGTATGTGTGTGTATGTGTATGTAAATATATGTATGTATGTGTATGTAAATATATGTATGTGTATGTATGTAGGTGTATGTATGTATATATGTATGTATATATGTATGTATGTAGGTGTATGTATGCATGTATGTAAGTATGTATGTGCACACACACACATATATATATAAATATATATATAATTATATGGACTGAGTAGGTTGTAGTGAGAAATATATATGTCTATAGATATATGCATGCAATAACAATTAGTGAAAAAAAGAGGCCATGGATTTGAGGGAGAGTAGGGAAGGGTTTGGAGAGACGAAAGGGAAGGGGGGAAACGTTGTAATTATATGATATTCTCAAAGGGAAAAAAAAGCCAAGAAAGAAAAAACAAGAGAGGAAACGTTGCTTTCTGCGAGGGAGTGGGCTTCCCTCAGAGAGAGGCGCCGCCCTGGCCCTGGCCCGCTGGTCACACCTGTGAGGCCGTGGTCTGTAGTTTCTGGATGCCAGTCCCCAGGCGTTCCTTCCTCTGGCGTAGCTCTTCTCGCTTCTTCTCCAGCAGGCTCTTAAACAGCGACACCTGCTCTAGGAAGCTCTTCGGGGTAGCGTAGTTGTATCTTCTCTCGTTCTGGTAATACCAGGCACTCATTTCCCTTACGCTGGTGTGAACATACGCCATGAAAAGGCTAATGGGATCTTTGTGCTGTGGCTGAAACATACATATTACATTTCAAGTTGAAAATATAATTTAGGAAATAGAAGGGGGAGAAAAAAAAACCATGAAAAATTATAGAGTATTTTCTTTCTAAAAGCCAGGACAAATTACCTAGAAGCAGCTAGGGAAATTTACTTAATCTTCATGAGAAACCCACAGGGTTGCAGGGTAACTCTAGAGTACTCAGCACTTGCCAGGGAACACAAAGGGTGTTTTGTGTGCTTCAAACCCAGAAGCCAATAGAATGGACAAAGCCCAGATCTTCACAACTTAATCTTTATCTGGGGGGGGGAAGCGAAAAGAAACATGCAAGACAATACTCCAGGGGATACTTTTTTTGGGAGAGAATGTTACTTTCAAGCTGAACTTTAGAAACAAGAGTCAATGCAAAGCCAGGGGGACAAAGAAGTTGAATCAGAGAAGTAGCTTTCTATGGGAATCCATGTCATTCTGAGGGAAGAACCATGATGGCCATCTCTGTCCTTATATGGAGAAGTAAACACCAACGACAAAACACAAAGCTGAAAACTCCCTCCCCCTGCAGAACCCCTGCCCGTGCCTCTTTGTGTCCTCTGTGACTTCTGGAACAGTTAACTTTTTAATTTCGTACAGCCACATCTCCCTCATTCTAATGATTATTTATTGCATTCTGTACAAGATGAACCAGGTTCAATTAATCAAGGGAAGCCTGAAAATCAATTAATATGAATTAAATGAGCTACACCAACTCTTTGCAAAGTCACACATAATTTACCAAAGTGTTGTCAATAGCACTCAGGCAGCTTCAGGAAAATTGCACACGAGTGGCCGATGATGCGGTTAAACGTCTCAAACCTGAACTATCAATATTGCAACCAGAGCTGAGAACCAGCCACTACAAAGCTAACGGCAAAATGCTCGCTGCTCTGCAGCATCCTTAAACACACAGACAGACCCCTAACATCACCACAAACCCAAGAGGGACGTGAGATCTATCGGGTTGGGAGGTGGAAAAACCTTTCTCACCAGCAACAGAAAAAAAAAAAAATGTATGTTCAAAGCCAAGACTGAGGGATATAAATCTTGACTTGTACGGAATTCAAGACGATTCAAGATGCATATCTATTAGCAATTAGTGGACTCAGGAAATAAAATTTACGAGCAAGTCTATAAATGTCATATGCACCATACTTCCTAGGGAACTTTATTTTCCAAACAGCTTGGCTCCAATATAACCGAGCACAAATCTGCTGTTGTCCTATCTTGCTTTGACAGGAACTTGCACACATACTGTCCCATGATACAGACAAACACCTCCTCGGCCAAGTGTAACCTCCTTACAGAGGGGAAAAAAAAAATACCCTGGCGTCTGCCCAACCATGATCTTTATGAGGAGGCTGCTCAGCAGCCCTGAAAGCTCCTTTTAACAACAGTTTCATTTGTAAATCTCCGATGGAGAGGGTGGCTTCCGGGAGAGCTGGAAGTAGCCCCACACAACTTGTCTCAATGGGGGCAAAATAACTATTGTTATCGGGGGGGGGGGGGCTTAACAAAATGGCACAGCATGGGAGGAGACTCGGGGAGCCAGGGAGCAGCTGGTTGCAATTCACACTGTTTTTCAGAAAACTCGAACCGTTCCAGAACAGACCCCTCTGATGACTGGTGACTGGTCGTTCCTACATTCTTAATTTGTCACTTTCTCTTATGATAAGGTCAGTAGTGACAGCGCTTCCTGACACTAACAGCTGTGGCTTTTAAAAGGGTCATTGTAGAACTACTAATTGCAGTAATTTCATTAGCATAAATTATTTATTCTGCCATTCATTTATCTCCAGTTTTCTTCCGAGGGGAGGGAGAGGAGAGGGCCGCAGCGGCGCAGCGTGGCAGTTTACACTTCCAGAGACGCAGGGAAAATCATCACTTTAGCCAGATTTGCCCCTTCAGGGGAACAGGTCCGTTTTACAGCCAATCGTCGTGGTGAAGGGGAAAATGAAAATAAGGAGAGAGCCATTCGGAAATGGCTCTAAAGCTCTGGCTTCCCCACTAAGACTGCTTTGGAAGCCATGCTGTCTCCGTTGCAAAATTCAATGCATAGATAAGACTGCTTTTTTTTTTCTTCTTCACACGAAGAAAGAAATGTTTATTTTCCAGTCTCTCAGTTAGCTAGCTGTAAACACAGAAACGCAAATTCTATGGTGCCCAGTGGGATGTCTCTCCGGCACTGGCTGCCTCTGCCTCATCAAGTACTCAGGAGGTCCTGCTCTTCAACACAGTGCTCAGTGGCCCTTGTTGGGCATGCCAGCAAAGAGTGAATGAAGATTTGTGCGTGCGTGCGTGCTGCGTGTGTGTGTGTGTGTGTGTGTGTGTGTGTGTGTGTGTGTGTGTGTTTAAATATTTTATTTTTTTTCCCAAGACCAGCAAAGCAGACTATACCAGTTTATAAAATTAATTTAGGATCTGTAAGAAAGGCAAATGAAAGACAGAAGAGATAGAAAGGTTTTTCTGTTGTTTGTTTTAATCAAACCCAGGAGAATTCTGTCACAGGTGATGTCATACCCTTGTAGGTGTGAGTCTTAAAATGTTTTCTCAGAAATTGTTTGTGTGGACTTTTTAAAGTGTGAAACTACCAAGTTATAAGATCTATTATTTATAACTCAGTCTTTTTGGGGTTGGTAAAAGAGGTACTCGGGGCAAAGTGGCTTGTTAAAGAGAATTCACTGCTACGTAAGAGGAGCAGTAGTCTGTCTGAGCTCCTCACAGCATCTATTCACTCCTGAGGCTCAGCAGGGCTTGAATCCCACGGCTTAGCTTACGTTTCCAGAACTGAAAAACTAAGTAAGCCCCCATGTTTGCTACTGCCCACAAGGGGGTTCCTTCTCAAGTTCCTTTTCCATGCTTTCAAAATAACTGCACAAATGCAGTAAAATAAAGCCGGGCTCCAACCTCAGGCAGACCTCCTTCCACCAAGCTATCATACTGCACCTCACCTCCAGCCCCCACCTGGCCCTAGACGAGGATAGGCTGGCTTCAGAGAGGTGAACGGTGCAGGCACTAGAGTTCTGCACAGCATTTCCTCACCTGCTGAATGCTGACCCAAGGCGGCTTTCTATGCTGCCGGCTTTTACTTTCTGTCTACAGCTCAGGGATTGAAAAAGGCAAGGGACTAGTACAGGTGAGTGAGCGTCCACTGTCAGAAGAGGTGGCTCCATGAGTCTCTTCACAGCATGGGACATTGAAGTGACAGTGACAGAGGGTTTATGTGCCGAGGGGTCCAGAGGAGACCCAGGAAAGCCCAACTGCCCTCGTCATTCATTCATTCATTCATTCATCCATCCATTCATGAGTGTGATTGCACCTGTGTGTGTATGTTTGTACCTATGTGTGTGAGTGTCTGCTAGTGGTTGATGTTGGAAGTCTTCCTTGATCATTCTCAAGGTCTTTAAGTTGAACCCAGAGCTCACTGATTCAGCTAGTTTAGGTAGCCAGCTGGCGTGCTCTGGGGAACGCCCACCTCTGACTCTCCAATGCTGCCACGCCCACCCAGCATTGATGTGGGTGCGGGGATCAAGCCTCCAGCCTTCACACTCAATGTGGCAAGTGCTTGGTATCCACTGTACCATCTCCCCAGCCCCACCTCACACTTGCTATGGGAGGATAAGGCAAGGTGGTGCGAGGCTAGCACATTCCGAAAAGCCTCAAGACTATGAGCTTCCATGTAGAAGCTGGTTCTTCCTGGACAACACACCCAGATCCCCGGGCCACCATAAAAACCGGACCGTGCTTTCATGCATGGAGGGACTCCTAAGCTTCAGAAAGCTGCAAAAACCTTGGAAAACAGTGTTCATTTAAAAACTCCATCCTAAATCTGATGAGTGGGCGTAGAGCAACAGGTGTGCAGTGACGTGCTTACATTCAGAGGAAAAGAAGACCGGGCAAGGGTATAAACACTGGTGGGCCTTTCCTACCCATTTGAAGACAAAGGCTGGAGCCAGGGTGCAGTTTAGGCAGATCGCAGAGATTGACTTTTGGTCTTGTTTTGATACTTCAACATGCCTTTAGGGTAATCACCCTGTAGCAGAGTAGATATCCTAAAAGGATGAGCGTGGCCCTGTCTTCAACTATTAGACCGTGGAAACAACAGATCCCAAAGAATTTCAGCTTCCGCAGGAATCCCATGCTAGGGAAAGGGAAAGGCCGAAGTCCTGACGGCCGCTAGAGGAGATTCAGATTTCACGCTGCTCTGGCAACTGATCGGACCAGAGCTGAGGCACTGAAGTGGCACAGTTGGATGGGGTCACACCCTGACCAAGACTCCCTAATTAGGCGACCTCATGCCCTCTGTTTGAGCCTAGGCTATGCTAGTGCCTTAAAGACAGACTTGGGGTGCAGCTGGGTTCCTCTTGCTCTCGCCAGCATGACCACGTTAAACAAACCCTGCTTCCTGTGTCCACATTCTGTGCTTCTTGAATCACTGAACTGAGTTTGTGGGGCCAAACCTAGCTCACCAGGGCCAATAGCAGGGCCAACGTTTTACTTTAAAAATTATGCTAATATCTGTACTCTTTCAGTGGCATTTTACCCAAGTAGGATTACTACATGGCACTGTCAACTTTGCACATGTTAACAATGATCCTTGGGGCTGACATTGCAAAGAAGGAATTATGGCCAAAACCATCAGTATAGCATAGCTGTCATCGAAGCTATGGCATGTAATGCCCTCCTGTTTGGCACGTGTGTGTGTGTGTGTGTGTGTGTGTGTGTGTGTGTGTGTGTGTGTGTGTGTGTATTTGCATGTGTAGGCACACATGTGTAGTACTTTAGTGCATTTTTTTTTAAAAGAATATGTAGACTGCTGGAGAAATACCAAGTCTAAATGTGGCCGAGAGGCAACTTTTCTATTTGAGTGATCCCTCCTGCCACTCCATGCTATACTGTCACACCGTGTTTAACGGTGATGCGACATGGTATTGAACTGCCCAGAAAGACAGACCTTCCTCCGCCATTCAGCCACCATGCCTGAAACAAACGGGCCCCTTCCATCCTCACGATTTCCAGCTCAGGACTCACCTTCACCAGAGAGCTCACATTTTACATTTACACTCAGAATTTGTCCTCTCACACGGCCTAGCTTTCGACTCTCGCTGCTGCTCATTTTGCTTTAAAAAGCAAACGCAGTGCTTTTCTCTTAAGGTCCTGATACCATCTGCTTTCTGCCCCACGGGTTCCTGCCTGTGCACTAAGTAGGAAGGCGTTGACGCTATCGATTCCCTCTGCATTGGCAACACCACTCCCAGCAGTATGCAGACCGTCCTCCCTTCCTCCTGCTTTAGATCAACACTTTCATCACCGTTTCCCACTGTCCAGGGAGAGGCAGTATGTGTTGGCACAAGTGTCTGGTGAAGAACATAGTGACAATTAAGGGTGAAACTGTTTTGGTCATTTATTTGTCACCTGCCATTAGATTCAGTATCGGGTAACAGAGAACAAAATAGACTTGTTTACTTAAACACAGTCAGCCCGCTGCCCTAGGTGCTGAGTATGTACTGATGAAAAATTACAAGTGGACGTGTAATATGTAAAAGGGCGTATCGTTAAAGAATCTTTTCTCTGTGGCCAAAGGGGGCACCTTGTGTGAGGACCTTCCACTTGCCCAGCGAGGTCAATCATTAATAAGTGCCCAAATTATGCAGGTAACTTTCAGTCTTAATGACGGGAACTAAAACCAAGAAAGTGATCAAGTTAGCACTCACTCAAAATTTTAAAACCTGCTTCTGACCTCTACGGAAAAGACACCACGAGTTTTTGGGAGGATGCAGATGCACTGCACTCTGAACCCTATGTAATTAGTGCTCCCGTGTGACAAGTTAGAAAGGTGGGGGAGTTAAATAAGCACCTTACGTTGAAACGAAATCATCTGGCTAATTTGTTTGCAGGCATAACTCAGCTTAAAGGCGGTCAGAAAACATCCCTATTTGGCACCCGCGATCCTATAGGAGGCGACATGACACCGTCAGACAGTGCTCAGCACCTGTGCAGCCCTCAGGACTGCAAAGCCCGCCTCGTCCAGCAGGTGTCAATGGTTCCTGGCCCAGCCGAGCTGCTGCTCCCAGGGAGGAAGCAGATGCAGACACAGGGCAGAGAAGGAGGGCAGCCTTTCAGGCCACGCACACGGTTCCATCAGAGCTGCTATCTCGGATCTCCTACCGATGGAGCAAATCAGGGCAGTGCGCAGAAGGCAGTTCACTCCGTCCATTTTCAGCCAGATAAAATGACCGAAGCCAGCTAGGAATCTGCTTCTAGAGCGCTGTACAAGCTGACTCCCCGAGGTTCAGAATGTCCAGCCCCTCTTCTCCCTCCCCGTGGGAGACAAATGATGCCCCAGTACTTCAGCAATTGGAGGGGCCACGCGATCGCTCAAGGAACGCTGTGGCTACTTTTATCGCAATTAATGGGCTTAAGGTACTTCTTCTGTCATAACTAATGGCTTTCTAGATGTGAAGGTCTACCTGCCCCGGCCGCCACCCCACACTTCAGAAGACCTATTTTCGATTCTGTCTCCTTATGCACGTGGAAAAGTAAAGGGCAAAGGAGGCAGGCCAGGCCTCCCAGCCCAGGCGTGACCTCCATGTTGATTGTTACTTTCCCTGGCAGTCCAGCGATGATCAGAATCGTAGACGTTTTTAGGTGTGTGTGTGGGGGGGGGTGAGACCTACAGAAGTGGATTTTCCTCTACAAAATGCTGTATGCAGAAGCAAATGCTTGTCATTTTGCCTGTGATGTATGCACCTATGTAGTTTTCCCTTTTTTAAGCAGAAGCAAAAGGAAAATGATATACCACCCAATAAAGCTACTTAATAAATGTGCCCGTGTCCTAACCACCTGCCCCCACCCCACCCCAAGGGTGCAGTATTTAACAAAGCATGTCAATGCTACTTTGGAAAGGGGGTGGTCATAGTGTCTGGAGTAAAGGAGACAATGGAGACTCCCATGTGATTGCTCAAAGAGAGGTAAGGACAAAGCTCTCTGGAGACACACTCCAGCACAGTCTCTCTAACCAGAAAGGCACTAGAGCCGAGCCCCCCATCCGGGTTACTTTCTTTACTCTGTATACCTGAGTGGTGGAAGGGTATTTCGCTGCTGCACCTTGTTTCACTCACAACCTCATCAAGAGGGGACAAACATAACCCATAGCCCCGTGAGGCCAGAGTTCCATCCCCGACGATGCACAAAAAAGCCAGAGACAGTGTAGAACGACATAAAAGAAGCAAACGGGTACATATTTCTGAAAATAAAAACGGCTGACATTTTTCCTGCCTATTAATAGTGTCCCTGAGACTCATGTGTGTCCGGGTGTCTACTTACCTCAGGCTGACACAACATACCTCAATGCCCTCTGCTTCTTCAATGAACCTCCTGCTTACAGAGACCAGAGCCTCCTGTGGCCACGCGTGAAACCAGTCAATAGCTGTGCAGTTAACTACGGCTGGGAACTTCCGGGCTCTCACTCGTAGTGTGTGACCAACCGGTGAGAAACAAAACACTATCTGTGGAGACAAGGGTGTGAGCCATGAGTGGGGACAGGTCAGGAACCCAAGAGTGATGAGTGTGATCTCAGACGACGAGAGAAGAGGCATGGCCAGCCACACTGGTCAGCTACCCCGGTTAACTTCTAAGAAACAAACAAACAAGCTGGGAAAATGGTGGCGCTCACCTTTAATCCCAACACTTGGGAGGCAGAGGCAGGCAGACCTCTGTGAGTTTGAGACCGGCTTGGTCTACAGAGCTAGTTTCGGGACAGCCTCCAAAGCTACACAGAGAAACCCCGTTTAGAAAAACCAAAAACCAAAACCATAAACAAGCAAGCAGTAAGGTCGAACGTACTGTTGCCTTGCTCATAATTCACTCTCAGTGTTCCAGGCTGTGCTGGTGTGCACGTGAGTGCTCCCTTTGCAAAGGGCTTTGATTGACAGCTGAGGCATCCAATTGGACATGCATGCTGGAGTGGTGACGGGGACACTGGCATTTTCAGGCTCCCACAGGAGCCAGGTGGCAAGCAGCTCAGCTGCTAGGAACTCTTAGATACCTTCTCTTGCTATTACAAACCCTTTGCTAGGCATCCTTTTTGATGTTAGACATGACTTTTAAATTTTATTATTGTGCATGTATATGGTGTGTGTGTGTGTGTGTGTGTGTGTGTGTGTGTGTGTGTGTGTTGTATGACAGCACGTATGTGAAAGTCAGAGGATGCTTTGTGGAGTTAGTTTTCTCCTTTGACTTTTACATTGGTTCCAGGGATTGAACTCAGGTTGGCAAGCCTACATGGCAAACGCTTTACTGTCTGGATGAATTTTTATTATTATTTGTGAAGTAAGATAGTTGAGTCAAAACAGAAATACTGCAGCAGCATCTCCACTCAGATATGGCCAAGAGAGGAAAGCCTGGACACCGAAGTATCCCAGTGATCCTACCCCTAGCTAGAGACTTCATGTATACAGGATCAGATACTGAAGTGTCCCAATGGCACTAGAGACCTCATGTAAACAGGATTCCCCCACAGAAGGTCAAATACGTCTCCCCACAGCAGCTCTGCCACACCTGCCTGGAAACACCGTGCTATACAAGCTCTAGTCAGGTCTTCAAAAGACAAGAACTGGACGGTAGGGGACCCACAGGCCAGGCTGTAAGGCTTGTTAGTCAACACGCTTTGGGAGCCAGTGTTCAGAATTATACTTCCGTGCCTTGCAGCTAAACTGAAGTTTGTGTGTTAGAAAAGATAACCCTACCCCTTACCTGACCTTGCCACCTACCTTTAAGTAAGAAATGTGCCTGGAAATGGCAAGTATACCACCAATGGGGACAGGAAGAAGTTAGCTAGACGGAAAACAAGTACCACAAGCAGCTGCACTGTTTCTAAATCCAGATTCTCCCAACTGAGAAAAGCAAACCCCCAAATCACCGTTGGGGTGATCACTGAAATTCTAACATTGGGGTGTCAGGAACTTTTGGGGATCCGTACCTAGAATCTTCTACTCTCTTCCCCCTTTCCCCACAAAGGTGTTATAACTCATTTGCAATAACCCACATTTCCCCCATGCTCTGTGACATGTTTCAATTTCCTGTAGAGACGATACCTTCTCAAGTACCTATTTATTTGTGTATCACTAACAGGACTGAAGCCGTTTCACTTCCTAATGGAAATTTGAATTGCTACAGTCACTGTATTTTTTTTTCCAGCTGATGTAGTTTATTCTCAGGTAGAAGGAATCCTCCCACATATTTACTTCCAAAGCATCTATCCATAAGTTATGTTTGCATTTATCATACAAAGCCCCAATATATTTCAAGAATAATAAGCCCTGAGTCTTGCTGAGGCAGCCCCTACGGGATGGAGTTTTATTATAGAACACATTTTCTGTTTGAAAACTCTCACTTTATCATCCTCCTCATGTCTTCCTGTATCATCCCCCATCTAATCAGCTGTTAATTTCAATTCTTTTTAAAAGATCCAACAGCACAGTGTGCACACACAAGACACTCTGGTACGAGCACATACTTTGTGACGCACGCAGTGACGTCATCCCTCAACTTCTGACTTCCTAACACTGAGCGTTTCAGACTTTCCTTAAAAGTAACACTTAGTTTCAGAGGATTTCAGTTCATTCTTAGTTTCTCGTGTGTGTGTGTGTGTGTGTGTGTGTGTGTGTGTGTGCATGCATGCGAGTGTGCGTGCATGTGTATGTGAGTGGGGGTGAAGAGAGTGTGTGTGCGCGCGCATGTGCGCGTGTGTGTATGTGAGTGGGGGGAAGAGAATGTGTGTGTGTGTGCTGCATGTGTGTGCGTGTGTGCGTGCATGCGTGTGTGTGTGTGTGTGTGAGTGGGGGGGGGAAGAGGTGTGTGTGTGTGTGTGTGTGAGAGAGAGAGAGAGACAGAGAGAGAGAGACAGAGAGAGAGAGAGCATATAAGCCTGTAGTACAGTGCACATGTCTGTCGCTAACTTGAATCTTGTAGAAGAGACACGGGGTCTGCTAGTTGCTGCTGCATAAGCCAGGGTAGCTGGTCCAGGAGCTTCTGGGATTCTCCTGACTTTACCTCCGTTCTCTCTGGGATTCTAGGCCTGGGCTACACACTCAGCTTTATGTGGGTGCTGGGGATTGGAACATATATGATCCTCACACATACATGGAGAGTGCTTTATCTACCTGGCTATCTCCTTAGCCCCTATTTCCATTTTTTTTTTTTTTAGAAAAACAAGGAAGTTGTTCTACTTACAAAGGGCCCACAAGCACTCTCCACAGCAGAGAGCACAACTGATCTTGCCATGTAGAGGCAGGAGGAGGAGGTGTTCAATGTCGCTGCTCTGCTTGTGTCTTGGGCTTGTGGTGGTCATGTATTGTTTTGCAGGCCAACCTGCAGCTCCTTAACTGCTCAACCTTCATTTTTTGCTATTTTTTTAAAAAGAAAATGGGCACATATTTTTTCTTTCTTGTAAATAGGTCAGTATTTGAGAGCTGTCATGCAATTTCTGGGGGCTCCTCTGAGAGCAGCTGGCATTACTATGCCAGCTTCCTCCATAGGTGCAAGGACAGGCCTCACACCCTGCTGGGAAACCCCAGGCATAAACACTAGCACAATGCCACCAACACAGAAGGCTTTTCTAGGTGCAGAGTACATTCTGTATGAAGTGACAACCTTTTTTCTGAGATTCGGCCTTCCATTGTTGGTGTTAAAATTTTCTTGAAAGTGTTTGTTGGGGGCAGCTCAGTGATTCAAGTGTTTGCTTTGCAAGCAAGGGAAATTTAGTACAATCCCAGAAACTACCCACATAAAAACAAAACAAAAAGAAAAGCACCAAGTGTGATGGTGCAGGCTTGTGATCCCAGTACTGGGGAGGCAGAGATGGAGGGGCGGGGGGGTTCCTGGAGCTAACCTACTTAGAGAGCTCCAGGCCAGCAAGACCCTGTCTTAAAAACAAAATGTAGACAGGACCCAAAGAATGATACCCAAGATTGCCCTCTGGTATTCACAACCTATACACGTGCTATGCACCCACACACACAGGTTCACATATGAAGACTTTATCAGTAGGCTTCCTGCCATGGTTTCTCACATACTTAGCTGTAGGTTCATACTAGTTAATGTAGCTGTTACACTAATGTTTTTCCTTGTCACAGTGAGGTAAGGCTCCATGGGCTGGGGCTGGGTTGTGCATACCCTTGTCATCTCCCCCAAGCCCATCACAGGCCCCCAATAAGCACCTGCTGGATGACAAATGCCCACACGAATGTGTAAACAGGCTACAGTTTGAAAAGCTGCATTTGGGCAAAATAGTACTAATACCCGTGTCATAAATTTTTGAGGTTGTGCTGGCTTATTAAATAGCAGAGTTTTTTGAAGCTTATATACACAACATAAAAAGTGAAGTGAGGTAGCTCTAGTGAGAAATCTCTCTCATGGTCTCTTGTATCTGAATATTTGGTCCTCAAGTATTCAGATACCTTTAGGATGTGGAGACTGACAGAAGGAAATTTGTTGCTGGGGTCAAGCTTTCAGGGTTTATAGCTTCGTCCCTCTCCCCTTCCTCCTCCTCCTCCTCCTCCTCCTCCTCTCTCTCTCTCTCTCTCTCTCTCTCTCTCTCTCTCTGTCTCTCTCTCTGTCTCTGTCTCTACCCCCCCTCTGTCTTCCTCATTCCCTCCTTTGTATAGATATAAATGTGACTGTTGTCCCTGTTCCCATGACTTCTCTGTCAGGAAGGACTCCACACCTCTGTGGGCATAAACCCAAATAAACCCTTTCCTCCTCTAAAGTATTGTTGGACTTGGTATTTTATCACAGCAACAGTAAATTAACTAATACAGATAGCATCTTTTTGTCTTCTTCATTTCTTTGCAATTCACCAATAATCGTAGAAAATGGGGAAGGCACAGTGCTGAGGGGTATGTGGTCCCAACAAGGAAGACTCTAGAAGAAGAGGGGGCAGTCAGAGCCCCTGCTGGCAAGCCCTTGGATTCTTGTTCTAATCAACACAAGGGTTAGGATTGCGGGCAGGAAAGGTGCAGACAGTCCTCCCATGGATGAATCCATATCCAATGGTCTCCTGAGGAGGAACTGGACACTCTGTCCCTCAAGCAAACGCAGATCTGAGAGGCCCAACTGCACAATGATGCCCTGTAAGGTGTGCAGTACCTGATTTCCTACCAGTCAGGTGTGTGAGCTTTCAGCATAAAACAAACGAGCACAACACTTGGAAATTATAGCACTGTGGCTGATTGGATGCAAGAGCCACTCAGCACTTCCGTTGTGACTGTAGGCTTCCTATGACACAATAAAACACAACTCAAGAGCAAATCCCTCTCTGTTCCTGATTCTGGGCCCCAGATATGAAGTGTCCTCTCTTCAATCTAAGAGTGGAGCAGAGAGGGGAACACAGCCCAAAACATACACAATATAAAGCCAAGAACTCAAGAAACCTTGAACAGAAAAGAACCGTCCCAAACTGAAATGAATATAAGAATTTGAAGAAATGGCTAAGAACCTTCTTGGTACCTGACGAGGCTAGGGGGACAAAAAAGGATGGAAGTCTACAAGGAACAGAGCAGGATGAACGCGTGAAAAAGGAGAAACAATCAACTCTAACTCTCCTTTAAAAAAGACAGTCATGGTATGTCAAGTCAACCTGCTGACAGAACACTGATCGCATGCCATTAAAATAAAGACTAGGAGACTGGTCACGACTGCACCCGAGTGTTTCAACTCCTGAGGAACTGTATATAGAAAAAGGGGAGGATATTAGAAAGTCAGGGCTGGGGAGACAGCTCAGTGGGCAAAGTGCTTGCTGTACAAGGATGAAGATCAGGGTCTGGATTCTCAGCACCCTCATAAAACTCAGCCATGGCCACACAGGTCTGTGAACCCAGAGTTTGGGGCAGGGGATTAGGACACAGGGTAGTCTCAGGGTCCTGCTGGCCAGCCAGTCCAGCTGAAAGGGAAACTTCTAAGTTCAGTGAAAGAATGCCTCAAAAAATAAGGCAGAGTGTCAGATGGAAACACCCAACAACAATCAATCTCTGTGTGCACGCATAATGACCTGCACCCCTCATATACACATGTACACACTTGCCTACACCACACACATGCACGTGTGCGCGCACGCACACACACACACACACACACACACACACACACACAGAGAGAGAGAGAGGGAGAGAGAGAGAGAGGGGTAGTGTATGTTATGAGTTTGTGCACTGATGGTTTGAATAAGTAATGTCCCCCACAGTCTCATTTAAATACTTGGTCCTCAGTTGACGGAGCTATTTGAGAGGTTTAGGGGCTGTGGCCTTGTTGGAGGAAGTGTGTCACTGAGGCAGGGTTTAAGAGGTTAAAATACTTGCACCATTCTGAGTTTGCCCTTTGCCTGTGCTTGGGGACCAGGTGTGAGCTCTCAGCTCCCGCCGCTATGCTGGCTGCCTGCTCCCCTGCCTCTCCACCCTCTGGACTCATCCCTCTGTGACCGTCAGCTAAATAAACCCTCCTTGAAGAGGTTGCCTTGGTGGTGGTGCTTTATTGGTGTGGGGGAGGGGATGGAAGGAGGCAGCGGGGTGGCCTTGCACACTGTGGAAGTTCTCAGGCTTGTCCTGAGGGCCTGCGATAGAGCCGTGCACCAGTGAGGCCTGGAAGGGAGCTCGCAGGCTTGACTCCTCACCAGTGAGGGGCCAAGCAGGTGACAGCATCTCCAGGTTGTCAAGATTCTGACCTGATTGGCGGATAAGTCCATTCATAATTGAGATGGAAACAATAAACTCTTCTGGGTTAACCCAAGTCCACAGGAGGAGAGATGAGGTTGCTGTTCTTCTAGGACAAGATGAGGAGCCTGTAGGGGGGTTCATATCTACCCAGGAGGAGGAGGAGGAGAGAAAGCATTTGGTATTGGTTCACTGGATCCTTTGTAGCAATCCAAAGACCAGAACAGGGAAAAGCCTGCCTTGTGGGACTCAGAGGACGACATCCACATGCCAACAAACCAACAAACCAATGCCCAACAAACCAATGCTTGCAGGGTGAGCATGAGTGATGGGTGGCACCAGCAACCCTCGTGGCACTGTTAGATGCCCACCCACCTTGTCTAGTCAGAAGCACAGGCAATGGAGACATTAACCTATTAGAAATCCAGTCTGTAGCCTGACCTCATAGACTGCATGGTATGTGAAAGCAGCAGAGTCATATGGAAGGCTTTTCGAGATTCCAAAGGTGAGGACCGCACACCCAGAGTGTGAAGAACAAAGCTGCCATTTCATTGCAAAGCTTGGTTCTCCCTCGGGTGAAGAGGCCAGCAGATTGGGTAAGGCAGAAGCAGATCTCCGTCTCGGCAAGCTTTGCTTGCTTGTAGAATGAAGGAAACACATGAAGGGAGACTGGTCGCGAAGATATGAAAATGCAGAACACTGGTGTCAGTTTTAACCCCGGGAATATTAACAAGCACAAGGAAAAAAACTATGTAATTATCTCAACAGACACTGAAAAGGAACTCAGTAGACACCTCCTTGACAAAAGGGACGCGTGAAGTCAATAACGCATAGGATACGTTCCCCGGAAGCTTCAGAGACCCCCTGCTCAAGTCGGGATGCAGTCTTTACAAGAACAACGGGAACAAGTTTGACAGTCAAAACAAAATCTTTACCTGCAGGCTAGATGACACCTACCAACTCCTAGAAGCTGCTTGCAGAACCCCAGAACCAGCACAGGTCTGAACCCCTGAATGCGAGTGCCAGTTGGGAGGCCTGGGCAGTCTATGGGGCCTCTGGCAGTAGAACCAGTATTTACCCCTAGTGCCCAATTGGGAGCTCATTCCCCATGGAGGGGTGCTCTCTCAGCCTAGATACATGGGGGAGGACCTAGGCCCTCCCTCTAATAATATGACAGGCTATGATGATCCCCCACGGAAGGCCTCACCCTCCCTGGGGGGTGGATGGGAGAGGTCGTGGGGGGCATGGGAGGCTGGGAGGGAGCGAGAACTGGGGTTGATATGTAAAATAAGAGTATATATACTTAATATATATATATATGCTTGGAGAGGGTCTAGGCAGGTGCTGCAGACCCGCAACCCCAACAGTTGGACGTGGAAGCCAAACACTTGAGGCTAGCACAGGCCACATAACCATGTCTCAATGAACAAAATTAGGGCTGGACGGGTGCAGCATGTCTAATTCCAGCAAGGGTGAAATGGGAGGCTTCTAGGCAAATCCCTAGAAGCCCTGCTCAGCCAGCCTAGCCTACCTCGTGATGATCTGGGGCACTGAGAGGCCTTGTCTGAAATCAAAGGTGGAAGGCACCGGCGGGATGACACTGAGATTGCTCTCTGACCCTTAACCCACACGCATACGTCAGTGTTAACCTGTGTGTACACACGTGCAGCCACACATACATGCTCCCGAATGAACTCACTCACCACACATACGTGAAAGCCAGCAACAAAATCTGTAAGGTGGGAGCTAAGATCGTTAGTCACAAAATCAAGGGGTAGCAGTTTTCCGGCATTAAAATACAGGTTGTGAGAACATTAGACCACATTATATCATGAAAAGCAAACACACCCTTATAGAAAATGACTGATTTAGCATGATTTAGTCAGAATTAAGATGGTGTCAGAGTGTGACATTATGGTTTTAATGCTTGTTCACACATATGATGAATACAGAGAATAAGGGAAAGCTGGATCAGAGGCAGTAATTAGATACTAGAATATGTAAGAAAGTGTTGCTAATTTGCATAGGGCAATGGTAGACCAAAGGAAGAAGCTTAGCAAGGAGCGAGGACAGAGAATCTGAAGGGGACCCAATGACCTTGTTATCCGATGTAATGTAGCCGATGTATGAAACTGTTAAGAAACAAACGGTATTAAGATAAAGACGTCTTTGGGGGAGAAATAACCTGGTATCTCTCAGCGCACTCTTCACCACACAGAGTAAGCAATATATTCATTCGTGCACACCTTAAAAACCAAATGGTGCCTAAATTGAGATGGTTAACATGGCAACCCTGTGATGGCACTTTGTGGAAATCATACCAAGAATCTTGGATTTTGACCCCTATTAGGCTGGTGGCATGTAGTCTGCTGATCTCTGACGATAGTCTGTGGTACTTGACCTCGATCTGGCTGGTGTGCCCAGGACACCATGAGGCTGAGCTATGTATGGCATCCCGCCGGTACACGGAATGCATTTGCAAATCACAACACTTTTGACCTTTGGTGGGCTTATTGGAACATCACCCTGCGGTAAGCTGAGGCACATCCGGATCCCCAAATTCATTTCCAAGGTTATGTTGTAGAGGAGACATGTGAAGGTCAAACACTCCCTTGAACCCACTACACTTGTGGCCAATCAGACTACAGCTGAGGGCATTTGGGAAGGGTGACTTCTAGTTTCCTGAACCAGGTAACCAGGTCATTTTCTTTCGCCTTCTCCCTGATTGAAATGTCAATGTGCTGCATGGTTCTGTGAGGAGGAGGGGGGAGGAGGCATCCAGATGAATGCTGGGAGAAGGAAAAGGCTAACGAGACTTGGGTCTCCGAGGGTTAGTGAGCCAGGCTGTGCTGACAAGTGAGGAGGAGCTCTCAGCTGGGTTTTCTCCATTGCAGCCACAGCGAGTTGCAATGGACTCCAAGGCAGTGGTTCTCAACCTTCCTTACGCGGTGACCCTTTAACTCGGTCCCTCATGGCGGTAACCCTTAACCACTGAATGGTTTTCATTGCTACTTCATAGCTGTAATTTTGTTACTATTATGAATCTTATTATAAATATCTGATACTATAAATATCTTTCCCAGAGGAAAGGGTCACTTGACCCACCCCAAAGGGGCAGAGACCCACAGGTTGAGACCTGCTCTTGTAAGCACGTTAACTCTGGCAGACCAGGCAGGGTAGACACATGCTTACGATCCTAGCACCGGGAAGATAGATGGATTGCTGGTCCCAGCTCAACCTGGACTTCTGATTTAGTTCCAGGCAGTAATCTTGAAGAAGAGACTTTTCTAAGTCTACAAGAAACCCCCAAGGCCGTCACTAGCTGTTGCTCGGGGCGGGGGAGGGAGTGGGGGTAGAGAAACTGTTAGGAGAGGGGAAGCCAGGTCACTGGGGTGTGTCACGAAGGAGATATCGGGGCTCTGGCCCTTCAAGCCTCGTTGCCTCTCAGCTGCCATGAGATGCGGTTTCTCCTGAAGTAACATTCGTGCACAGCGCCCAGCTTGTCTTCCTTATAAGTTGCTGTTTCCGGGCATTCTGTGAGAACGGTCCAAAGCCGACTCACATAACCTCTAAGGGGTTCTCAAGTGAGACTAGGGAGATGGCTCAGCAGGTAAGAGCTTGCTGCACAAGTCGGAGAACCCGGGTTTGGATCTCCAGCATCTACATAAAAGCCAGGTGTGTGGCATGAGTAGCACCAGAGCTGAGGTGAGGCAGATGCAGGATCCTGCTGAACAGTCAGTTTACCTGAATTGGTGATGTTTGGGGTCATTGACTGGCCCTGTCTAAAACACCAACAGAAACTTGGAAAATGAGAGAGGAAAACATTGATGGCAATTTCTAGCTCCCATCTGTGCATGGGCACACACACACACACACACACACACACACACACACACACACACACACACACACACACACACGTATATCTACACACCCAACAAAGAAGTAAAGTAAGAAAAATACGATCAGCCTGTTCTACAAAGTGCGTTCCAGGGCAGCCAGGACTGTTATGCAGAGAACCTTGTTTCAAAGAACAAACAAACAAACAAACCTCCCCCCCCCCAAAAAAAGGAACAAAGTAAAGTTTAATCTTTCAAGAAGCATTGCCATATATGCGATATATGCGTTTAAAAGGCAAAGGAAAGAAGAGGAAAATATGAGGTCTAATGCATGTGTAAAACTCTTTTAAAGAAAGGCCACAATTCGACACAGAAACAGAGTTACTCCAGCCCCACGTCACTGAAGCCATCACAAGCACACTCAGATTCAAGGTCAGGGCATATACATACCACCTGTCACAAAGAACAGACGTATTTTGAAACTACCACAAGCTGTAAATGTTGCACGGAGCAATCCCTGGTGAGCAAGCAAACGGGAGCACGAGTGACATAAAAGGTTTTTCTCCCAGAGTCACGCGTGACAGCGCGTCTCAGATTTTTGTTTTAATTTCATGTGTATTTCTGCGTGGCTGCGTGTGCATGAATGCAGGTACCCCGGAGCTTGAGTTACAGGCACTTATGCGCTACCCACTACAGATGCTAGGGACCGAGAGGGCGGTGCAGCTATTGAGCCATCGCTCCAGCTTTTTCACAGGCCACCGTACAGGGCCGGAGAAAGGGCTCAGCAGTTTAGAGTACCTGCAGCTCTTACAGAGGATGTAGGTTCAGTTTCTAGCACAAACACGGTAGCTCATTCATAACTCCAGTTTCAGGGAATATGACACCCTCTTCTTAGCTCCATGAGCACCTGGCACACATGTGATACATGTACATACATACATATACATATATATGTGCATACACACACACACACACACACAGACTTATACAGACAGAGAGGCAACAGCGATATACAGGACACATGAAATAGAATAAATCTAATTAAAAACAACATACTTTCCCTAAATGCTCCTGCTTTGAATTCTATTTTTGTTGTTGGTTTTGTTTTTTGTTTTGTTTTGTTTTTTTAGTTTGTTTTTGAGACAGGGTTTCTCTGCTTTGTTTTGGAGCCTCTCCTGGAACTCGCTCTGTAGACCAGGATGACCTGGAACTTACAGAGATCTGCCTGCCTCTGCCTCCCAAGTGCTGGGATTAAAGGCGTGCGCCACCAACATGCTCAACTTCCTGCTTTGAGTTCTGACCCAGGCATGACAAATGGAATACCATTTCTCCACAACACCACCTATTCCCATTAAGGAGGAGGCTGTCCATGGGGCTATTTACACTTGTCCCATAGGACAGTTCTTGGTGACATTCCTTACCTCCTACAACAGCTCCTCTAGGACAGAGGAACGTGGCTATAATAATAGCACACTGTACATATGGCTCAGCCCAGGGCTTCCCAGGAACTCAGCACTACAGCTGGCTTCAGGGACACACACTGCAGACACAGCTTAGGAAAATGCACCTGTTCCTTCAAATGAAGTCATTGAAATTCAAACCCATGATATGAATCCTGGGTGATATGCATATTTAAAGCCAGCAGCGGCTTTAAAACAATATACAGGTAGAGTGAATGTTTCTTACCTTGAGCTGTAGTCGGACTCTGGCCAAAAAGAAGGCCCAACAGTTTTCCCTGGAGTCTGCCATGCCAAGACCACGAACTTCATTACGAATCCCAGGAATGATCTTGTCCAAATCTTCATCATTGAACAGATCTGGGATGTCACCTGCCCCCAAAGAATGGGCAGAATTACACAATGATGGTGCAATTTACATCTTACAGTGGGTTTTCTAATGTTTGAAATGCTGACATGAAGCTCCGTGTAAAGACTAAGTTTGAAATCAGAAATGTCTTCTCTTGCCTTTCTCTCTGATAGGACACAGAGCTCACTGAGAGCGAGCAGTTAGCCGCACACTCACTGGCTACGCATGTTCTCTACACCCACGTCCCACTGGACCTTCTCACTTACTGGACCCACACCCCCTAGGCCTGCACCCCTCTGGATGTGCACACTCTCTAGACCCATACGCCATTGAACCCTTGTGCCTACTAACCCACATAGCCCCTAGACCTGCACCCCGTGGGACATGCATTCCCCCTACGTCCACTAGACCCATGCCCTACTGGACCCGCACACCCGCTAACCCATCAAATCCACTAGACCTGCACAAGGAGGAATAACATTTACTTCAGTTGGAGCCTGCTGGACGCACCTCCCATCCGTAAGCTGACTGAGAAAGCGATACAGTTCAAATTAGTTAGGTTTATAGCTTTCTCCCCAAAGACTGCCCTGGCAAACACCCCAAAGATAAATTATCCCTCTTTAAAGTTCATTGAGACCACAGATAATTTGTCATTGGGAAAGATCTCTCAAGAAGTGTGTCCATTTAATCACCAGATGCCAGAAAGTCGTTAATCAGCACCAGGAAGCTCTCGTCTAGAACGTGGGCATCTGTCAGCAGGAACACGGTGGGTATGTTCTTGGCTCCGGTTCTGACGTACAAATTGGCCAGATCTACCTGTAAGGAAGGGAAGCCATCGCTCATGTTTTGTTAATATGCGGACGGCATGTAGGGCGTGTGTGGCTGGGCGTTGGGAGGGAGTGGGTAAGGGGATTGTGGGGCAGTCAGTCCCTGTGGCTCTCCTCCCAGTGACCTCCAATTTTGGCGGTCACTGGTGAGTACCACGTGACTCGGTGGAGTCTATGGATGGAAACAGGCAGCTGCTGAGCCACGCCACCACCCGATAAAGAGGACGGGAATGCAGTGACGCCTCTGTCAAGCAGCACAGTGACAGTGCTCTGCTCACCGAAGGAAGTAGCTTTGCTTCATTATTTAGTCAGCAATATTAAAAGCATGCTTTTTTTTTTTAAAGTTTAAAGTGGCCCTTGCCATAAATTCTAGGCATCATTTTGCAACTACTACCATGGACTGAAAAAAGCAAAAATCTAAACACAGGAGATGGTTTCTAAACACGCTGTTCCCACTGTAGTTTGCTGTCATGCTGTCATGTTACAGGGTGAGAAAACCTACTTGGAATTACAAAGGAAGTGTCTCCCCCACTTCGTCATACAAAAACGTGAATAGCACTGAACACTGAGTTCATTTAAGGCAGAAATAAAAACATGTTTTTATGTTTAAGACAATTTTTTTTTCTTTGTCTGTCTGTTTGTTTACAGCCAGGCTCGTGTTATTGAGCCTATACAAATTACAGGAATGTGTTCATGTATTTGGCCATGAAGACAAAGGTATCGGCGGTACCTCTGGAGAGAGCCCCTCTTCCCGTACAGTTGGGAGGCCCTGTGCACATCTCAGAGCTGACATGGATTCACTATCAGCGTATGCTCTGTCTGCCAGACAAAGGGGCCAGAAATACAATCAGCCCTCCGCAGTCACAGGTTCGGCCAACAGCAAACAAACGAACAAAACAAAAAGCCAAGGGCATACTGTGTGTGCTCATCACCTCCAGACTTTCTCGTGGCTACTGCAGCACAACAACATTTACATTGGATCAGGTACTGTAAGTTACCTAGAGATGATCTAAAACACACGGGGCCACGCTCAGATTATATAAGAAACGTGGTCATCCACACCTTAAATTTCACTGCGCCTGGCCCTAATCCCCTGTGGATAGCAACGGGTGACCTCTCTGCCACTCAGCTTTCCTCACCCGAAGCTCTTGGGTCCCATAGCCTTCAGTCAGAGTGATCTGAAAGATCTCCAAGCCGCAGATGTAAGCTGCCAGCCGAGACAGGCTCTGCTTGCCACTGCCCCCAACTCCAACCAAGAGGGCATGGCCTTGAGGGGTCCGAAGAATTCGGCTGATTCGACACCTGGAGGAAGAACCAGCCCCCATTGAGTGGTGAAAGCAAAGCGTCCTGGGTTGTAGAAATGCGTAGGGATAAAACGCAGTCTTATTGAAATGACCTTTGTCCTTGTCAGCACGCTTCAAAGACAGCATCTGGTTTGTAATATTTGCCAGGTATCACACTGCTTGAAAATATATACACGGCCTATGTGTAAGCTTCGGTTTTTATTCTTCTGGTTAACAAGAAAAACCCTAATTCTCTGTCAGTCCCTTGGTACAAAGACCTCTGGGGGAAGATGTCCCATTTGCATGAAAGCGTTACTGTAAAACCACTTGGAAAAAGAAACAAACCATTATGACATCATTGGTGACTGAACCTGGGTCCTTTTCACAAGCAGAAATTATTTTTAAGCACTGAGCCGTCTCTCTAGTCCCTATCCCTTGCTTCTTGATATGACTCTTGCTCGCTTCTCCCTAAAGGTGGCCTCACGTGTAGGCCACAACATTAGCCATTGCTACCTGAAAGTTACAAGACCAGCCAGCCCCTCCTCCTACTTTAGAGAGTCTGAATGTTTATACTAATAGTATCATCTTGCAGCTATGAATGTGTCGGTTATGACATTAGTGCAATACTAGTTTAGTTAAAGAAATGACTCATGTATAAGTTACACAGATTAAAAGCACAACCCACAAAATATAAAGTATGTAGACGTCCAACTGCGAAAGCTGGATGTTACCGTGTTTGCTTTTCTGAAACAAACTCCAGCCCTGGATGGCGTGCATCACTCTTGCTTTTAGAAAACGGAACCAGGGAACCAGGGTCTTCACTTAAACCAGGGCCAGTGTGTAACTTCACTTTAAGTCTCCAGTAACTGAGAGGACAGGCTACCATCACAAGCCTGGTGATTCCATTAGATTTTACGGCATGTGGCCGGCCACATGAACAAAATAACCTGGCGAACGGTACAGCAGGAGGGAATCCCCAAGTCCAAAGCTAGCTTTGGTTGCATCTTGAGGCACGCTTCCAGGATTTTTATCTAACAGGATTCACTACGT
The DNA here is from genome assembly GCA_030556225.1 of Cricetiscus sungorus. Classification (NCBI taxonomy): domain Eukaryota; kingdom Metazoa; phylum Chordata; class Mammalia; order Rodentia; family Cricetidae; genus Cricetiscus; species Cricetiscus sungorus. Next base: position 1,618,695 of record JANBXA010000369.1, on the reverse strand, counting down.
GACCATGTCCCTTTCTTCAGAGCTCAAGTCAGTCATCCGCCATGCTGGGTCGATCAACTTTATTCTCAAAGAAGCACCTTGTGGTTTGGGACACAGAGAATCCCATACTAAAGATAACCTCCCATGTGGAAAAGGTTTTCCCCTCAGTGTTGGAGGGGGTTGGTTTCACCTGGTCCCATGTGCTGCCAGCGTTATGGTTTAATGTCACAGGGAACTGTGTGCCCCATAATTCCCTGGTTTCTACCTAAACTCCCCTGGTGTGTGCAATCAAGGCATCGCTGAAAAGGTGTCAATGAAACTCTTGATACTTAGCACGCTCACGGCGAAGTAATGGCGGGCTGGCACCTAGCACTTTCCTTTATCCCCAGAGCTAAACATTTTACAACAACTCTTCTGAAAGTTAAATTTCCCATAGTTTCCCAATTCAGATTCACTTCTCTCATGAATATCTTTTCTCATTTTTATTATTTATTTATTTAAAAAAATTTTAACCCTTAGCCATTGAAAGGCCTGGGAGGATAAGGGTGACTTGGGAAGGGACAGCTGTGTAATTGGCTTCCTACTTGGTGGTAAGGGAAACTGTTTAAGATGAGCAGTTAATTCCTGTGCTACGGCCCACCCGGCAACCTGTCCTCAAGGCTCTTCATCTTCATTATAAGAAGATGTTCTGTGGACATAAGGCCTATTTATGCCTCCCCTGCCTCATTATCTTGCCTGCCCTGTTTTTAACCTATGTTACTTGTGCTACAGTCACCTTGATCTTTAACTCTGTTATTTGAGCATTCATGGTTCAGGGACACAAGTGACTCTCTGCAACGTGCCTCTCCCAAATCTTTCTATAATAAGTTATATTATAGTTAAATTATATATAAGTTATATTATAAGTTAAATCTTTCTATAATAATCTTTCTATAATAAGACCTAGTCATATAGGTCTCAGCTTAAATGCCAGCTCCTCCTGCAGATACCCAATACACATCGAACATCCTTTACCCCCAAATCTTAACTGCTCTAAAACCTAAAACATTGTATGGGTCTAGGAGACAGATTATACGGTCAAATCCCAGCTATACTAAAAACGCACAAAACCCTTGTGGTCCCAGGCATTTTGGATGAGGTATTGCATTCTCAATCTGCATCTTCTTTCTCCATCCACCTGTTGGTACTTCTTGGCGTAACGTTATCCTCGGGACACTTTTCTTGCTCATTTGTTCACGCCCTGGTAGATGTTCACTTGGAGCATTCACATACTCACCGGAGAAGCCGTTGGGCAGAGGTGCCCAGATGTGAGCCTTGATGGTCAAGTTCTTCCCCAAGACAAATGGCTTCCTCTAATTTTTATTTAAGAAGATATGCCCACCCTTCTGTTTTTACAAACTTCTGTAAGACACCAAAGGAACTGGCCGTGTTGTTTCCTAGAATGCATTAGGCACTCAACACAGCCTACTTAATCCATGAAGGTCAGGTTAAGTCCTACCCACAACCCCCACAAGTCATTTCTGTTCCTCTTTCCTAGCACCCTTCTCTGACAGGGCTGCAGTGAAATTAATCATTTTGGATGGATCTGTAGCCCTTTAGGAAATAGTCTGTCTCCACGTATGCAGTCAAGACTGTGACATCATTAACAGCGACGCGTATTTTGGTGCCGTGGGAACAATTGTGAACGGATAGCCGCTGTGACCAATTAACTTACACGTGTTGCATGGCATCTTCAAAGAGCACCAGGTGCATCGCAGAGTGGAGCTCATTGTAGTTGTCCACCATTTCTCCAAGAACTGCCTTCAGCCCTTCCCAGCCCTTCACTGGCATGTAACAAGGGGCTTCCTCACCACTGGCAAAGTGGCAATAAATAAGGGGCTGTTGCAGAAGCACGCCATCATCCACACCCTGCAGGAGAAGGAAGGACAAACTGTAGCATGAGAACCACCCGCAGAGTCACCTGGGCAGAGACCTATCCAAGAGACCTACTTGTGCCAGGTCTGTGCACTAGTACAGAGGACAATGTCCCTTACTCCAGACCCAGTGCATCTGTGAACCTCAGCTAGTGTAGGACGGAGAAGTATGCTTCCTTGTCTGCAACCATCCCTAACCCTGGCCTCATACCAGGCAGAGCCCAGTGACGATCACCTTTGCTCACCTTCACTCACTTACTTTAAAGTACTTGTGGGCAGCTTCGAGCATTTTCCTCTGGAACAAGTCACAATCGTTTGTGTCTATCAGCTTGTCACCATAAACACGGGATGATTCATGAAGCCACAGGCGTATTAAATCTTCTGGGCATTTTAAACACTCGGGAGAAGCAAACAAAATCCCCTGTAGGAGAGGAATGGGAAACACGCCTTTAACTCGGAAGACAGTGCCATGTAAAATAAACATTTTTAGTATTTAATTCTACTCTTGCATTTCTTTCAAGAAACTTGATAGAAACAAACAGGAGTGGTGTGTACACATATGTGCAAATAAAACTCTCTTCACCTTCCGGTAAGAGGTGCTATAGAAATTCAAGTATCATACCCATTTTAAAAAGTGCGTTATGAATGTTTTAACTACATGTATGTCTGTGCACTACATGAGTGCCTGGTACCCTTGGAGGCCAGAAGATGACATCAGATTCCCTGGGACTAGAGTTATGGATGGTTGTGAGCTACTGTGTGGGTGCTGGGAACCGAACCTGTGTCCTCTAGGAGAACTCAGCTCTCAACTGCGGAGTTATCTCTTTCTCCCTCATCATACACATTTCTTTAAAAAAATATTATTTTATATGCGTGGATGTTTCCCATGCATGGATGTGTACTGCATATGAGCAATACCCCAGGGGACCAGAAGAGGGAGCTAGGTCTTCAGAACTGGAGTTATAGATAGTTGCGAGCCACCATGTTAGTGCTAGGAACCAAACCTGGGACCTCTGCGGGAGCCACAAATGCTCTTAACTGCTGAACCAGTTCTACAGCTCCCTCATCAAACCCATTCTAAGGGATGTAACTAAAACTATTTCAAGAGTCATCAGGAGCTAAAGATCACACCTCTGCATATGCATCTCAGTCTCCAGCACAAAGAGAATGAAAGTAACAGGACACAGACTTTCCTTGTTTGTGATCCTTTGATACCAAGCAAGCGAAACCCTTTCACTTCACGTCACGAAAGATCAAATGTAGATTGTCCTGCCTTGGGAGGCAGATCAGATCCACTGTGCCTCCTGTGCTGGCCAACACTGTCCTTCAGCATCTGGAGTACAGGTGATCCCAGCCTCTTGGACAGCCAGCTTGCTCTCCATATGTGCCAGCACAGATGACACTGTGGAGATTTGAGCTGCAAGAGGCTGGCAGTGTTTGCAGGTATTGGATGTGCCGGGCAGTATGGACTTGAAGGCTAAGCAGGCAGCCTGGACCTGGAGACTAATCAGGAGGTCTGGACCTGGAGGCTAAGCAGGCAGGTCCACATCCCTGTTTTCCTTTCCTGCTAAGAGGAAGACTTGCTTTTAACATGACTAAACAAAGCAGGGCCTTTCTGGCAGGTGCTAGAAATCCGGATATGAAAGCAAATGGCCCGTGTTGTTACCACACTGGGGTAGGGTTCTGAGGCATCTGTGGAGTGTTCCTGTGAAGTTTTCTCATTTGTCCTCTGCACAAAGGAGTTCTGAATCTTGTACAACTCCCTAGATACTTTACTGCACATAGTAGAGCATACCATGTCTGACTCAGCAATTCAAGACCTTTCAATTCCCTCAATATACTCAATAGTGAACACCGCCCTTTTACGACCTGTTACAGTTTGAATCTCACATGCCCCCCTAACCCCACTTCAAATCGTTAGGGGCAATGCCTCTGAAAGGGATAATGGTCTCTGTGTCTGTCCCCAACACACTATGCAATCAAGATAATTTTCAGCATCAAGCCAAATGATCTATAATTTAAAATTTCATATTTTAATATGTGTTTACAATGACACACTGATGTTCTAAAAAAAATGACCAATTTCTCTTACTTGGCATTTAAAATAATAAGCTCTTAGTTTACAAAGTTCAAATTTCTACCTTTATTGCTATTGCTTACTCACCATCAGCCACAACCTGTGTGTCTCCTCCAAATTTATGTATTAAAACTTAATTGTAGGGCCAATGAGACAGGTTGGTGGGTGAACCTGAAGATCCAGATTCAACCCCAGAAGTACTCAGTGTAAAAGCTGAGTACTCCATAAATTTCTCATCTGACCTCCACAAGCATGCATAGAACGTACCCTTCCCACATACACACATATACGCACATACAAACACACACACACACACACACACACACACACACACAATGGAAAAGTACTTAATTGCTGATGTGATAGCATGAAGAGGTAGGACCTCTGTTAGCTATTAATAATGGAGAGGTGACCTCATATAAACAGTGCTAGATGTTTGATAGGAGATGTTATTCTGTAAATATGTTGCTCATACTGGTTAATGAATAAAGCACTGTTGGCCAATAGGTAAGCATGATAGGCGGGGCTAGGAGTCAAGGAGGAAAGAGGAAGGAGTAAGGAGGAGTCAGCATGGAGAGCCTGGAGAGAGCAGCACACCGGCCCACTCCCCAGTAAGATGAGCCACGTGGAAATACTTAGAGTAATAGAAATGGGTTAATCATTAAGACAGAGCTAGCCGGTAAAAAACAAGTAACAGGCCAACAGCATTATATCAAATACAGAGTTTCAGCATGTTATTGGGGGCTGGCATGGTGATGGGCCTGGGCCGGCAGGGAAAAACCTACTCGTAACAGGTAAAGGAAGAGAAACACATACACGAAATAACAAAGTGTAGGGTAAAACTGAAATAGTTCTATAAATGAATGCAAAAAGTTACACCGATATTCAAGAAGCTAACTTGCCAGTTGAGGTACCTGGAAGACATTTGATAGGTCTCTCAGATTAAAAATGTAGTGGAATTTAATAGCTGTGGGCACAAAGCTCTCTGCCATCATCTGATGGAATGCTATTGTTGCCTGGATCAAAGAGGGGCCAGCCTTGAGAACAGATGGGCAGAATGCTTGCTGCTGGAGATGGAAGCTGAAGATCTGACCGTAGATGGTTGTCAGTGCATCCAGCGATGGGAAGTTGAATGCAAACACCGTGAAATGTCTCTGGAAAACAATTAGTTCGTAATAGAGATTACAACCAAACCAGAAAGTGCAAGTGAAACTGAGGGGTGATGTTCTTCTGTATATATGTTTCTCTTGTCGGTTGATGAATAAAACACTGATTGGCCAGGCAGGAAGTATAGGTGGGGCTAGGAGATGAGGAGGAAAGGTAGGCAGAGGGAGCCCTCCAAAAGGCGTCACCATGTAGACCACAAAGGATTAAGAGGTCTGAACCCTTCTCTGGTAAGGTAAGACCACCATGAAAATACTTAAATTAATAGAAATAGGTTAATAATTAAGACAGAGCTAGCCAATAAGAAGCCATAGTCATCGGCCAACAGTTTTATAACTAATATAGGTTCTGTTTGTTCATTTGGGGCTAAAGCAGCCGGACCTAGCAGGACAAGAAAAACTACAGCACGTGAAACAATCCAAACACTTGACTTTTTTTGCTCTCTTGTTTATTTAGGACCACTGCCACCTTCCCAGGCTCTGGTTGGCCATGTGACCTGCTTGAATTCTTAGAGTGAACTGGAGATGACAGAATGCCAGTCACTGTCAAGGGCTTGATATCCACATTTGCTCTCTTAAGCCTTTGACTTTCCATGAGCTTTTAAAGTCTGCTAAAGGATGAAAGATACAGAAGGTAGAGGCATATTGTCACTACCACTGCAGCCCATGCCATAGATTAGTTGACAGCCATACCCCATACATTCAAAGTGACAGCCAGATATTCAAAGTGAGCCTAGACAAGACCAGCAGAGACACCTAGCTTACATGCAGTTGACTCAGATAAGTGGGAAGACACCCTTCTGTGTTTTCTATTGCATGAGTGTCAGTGGTGGCTGATGTCACTACCAGCAAGCTTATATGCATCCACAAAACATTGCCTGTTTATGTTTACAGCACAGTAATGCCTTATTGCCAAAATGTAAAAGCAAAGTAGCCAAACTGTCTCTTAGCTGGTGAATGAATGAATTCTGTCCATTCATACAACCAAGGGTCACTCAGAAAGAAACAGAAATAGACTACCAAGCAATTAAAGGAGGTGCTAAGGTTACTGGAAGAAGCAAATATAACAGGATTACATACAAAATGATTCTTACTACAAAGCATTCTGGAAAAGACCAAATTATTGAGACAATAAAGTGATCGGTACTTAAGAATTAAATATCCACAATATAGTGAGCATGCTTGAAATTTAACAGCAAGAAAACATTTGGTCCAAGAATGACCCAAAAGATTTTAATAACAACTTCCTCAAAGAAATACACAAACAGATAAGAAACACATGAAAAGATACTCAGATCTCTAATCACCAGAGAAATGCAACACAGAGGTTTACTGGTACTGCCCCACTCTTATTAGCATGACTTCTATGAAGAAACAAAGTAGGAATCCCGAGTTAACAAAGTCATGGAAAAACCAGAACCTTCATGGACAGTTGGTGGGGGTAAAAGGTGACATGCCATTGTACAAACAGAATGACAGGTCCTCAAAGAGCTATAAACCAAATTACTGTTTGATCCTGTAATTCCACTTCTGGGTAGACAGTGAAAAGAACTGAAAGCAGTATTTCTGAGAAATATTTGTTTGCCCATGTTCAAAATGGCTTTATTCTCCCTAGGAAAAGAAAAAAAAAAAAACCGAAAATGACCCGGTGTTCACGGGTGAGTGAACAGATAAGCAAAATGCAGCATGTAAGACCAAACAACACCATCCCCCCCCCCTAGGCTTCAAAAGGAAATTCTGCAATATGCTACTCGTGTGATCTTTAGCATGACATGCTAAGTGAAGTACACCAGTCCTTAGACAAATAGTGTAGGTCTGCACTTATACCAAGTGCTTAGAAAAGGCAGGGTCAGAGAGACAGAAAGTCTGATGGTGACTGTCAGGGCCCAGAGGAGAGAGAAAGGGGTGTCAGAGGAGAGAGCAACCAGTGTCATGGTTTAATGGATAGAGTTTCAGTTTCACATGAGAGTCTCACAGAGACAGATGGTGGTGATGTAGTTGAAGAAACCATTTAGCACACCCAACTGTACTTAGAATGCTTGGTTAAGCTGATACATTTTATGTAACATGTATTTTGCTATAATAACAAAATTGAAAAAAAAAAAAGATTTTCAAAAGATTAATGGTTGCAGGGGATGCAGAGGCAAGGGACGGCTGACCACATAGCAGAAGGGTCTTCAGGCAGAGACCCTATTCTGTGTGGTACTTCAATGGTAGACACCTGTCATTATACATTTGTCAACACCGCAAAACATGTAAGACAAAGAAGGAACCCCAGTTGAAACTGAGCATTACTTAATAATTATGTGTCAACATCGCCTCATCAAATGTAACTAATGCAAGAGGTTAAAGAGAGTTCAGATGAAGCAGGTGGTGGATGAGCTACTAGACAGAGACACTTTCAACTCATTTTGCTATAAACGTGAAATGTAAAACTAAAAATATTGTATCGATTGGGAAAGAAACAATTCTGCTCAATTAACTGTGGAGCTGGGAGTCTTGCTTTATGAGCACCCAGAAACAAGATGTTGTATTTTGCTAAGAGAGAGCCTCACTAAGGAGCTCAGCCTGCCTTGTAATTCACTATGTAGCTTAGGTTGGCCTTGAACTCATAACACAGCTGCCTCAGCCTCCCTGGAGCTGGCATTTTAAGAGTGTGCAAACATGCCCAGCATGGTCTACATTTTGAATATGACATCTGAGGGTCTCTGGGGAAAGTGGTATGAAACCTACCTGCAGCCTTGGGTTGACCGTGAAGCTGCCCACCATGGGATTCATGCAGGCCACGTACTGGCAGCTGCGGATTTCCTTGAGCACCACCTTCTGACGATCATACCTAAGAGACAGAAAAACAGAACCTCAAATCTAGAAACAAGATGACAAAACAGCAAGCCTTCAGCGGTTGAAGGGTTTCACTTCAGACACTTTACAATTGTTCTACAAATTTGACCTTCTCAGTCATATCTAGGGGACATCAAAACCTTAGCCCCCCCCCCAAAAAAAAGACAAAGGTGACAGAATTGTTGGAGGCCAAAGCCAAGATCAGAAGCTGAATCAATATAAACTATCACCGCTCATTGCTTTTTCACGTGGCTCTTAACATGGGTGGAAACTGCTGTCCTCACAGCAAGGGTTGGTGGGTTGGGCTGGGACTCCCTCACCCTGTGTTTCCTGCCACAGATAGCAAACTAGAGTGTCCAGATGTGATCAAACGTTCACATCCTTACAGGGTAAAGCCAAGCTTTCCTTCAATAACTTAGTGTGATTTAATTTCCTCACAGTTGCTATGTTGCTTGGCCACTACTCAATCCAATCTTGCAAATATATGAAGGGAGATCGCTCTGTTTAATATGATGATATAGATATAGAAAGATATATATATATATATATATAATATAGATATATGATAGGATATAGAAAGAGGGGAACTGGGAAGATGAATCAGTAATGTGTTTGCCCCCCCAACACACACACACATACATACATACACACACATGCACGCACACAGACAGACAGACACACACACAGACAGACACAGACAGACAGACACACACAGACAGACACAGACAGACAGACACACACACACAGACACAGACACACACACACAGACACAGACACATACACAGAGACACACACACACAGACACACACACAGACACACACACAGACACAGACACAGCACACACACACACACACACACACACACACACACACACGCATACAGACCTGAGTTCAGATCGCCAGCATCCAAATAAGAGCAGACATGGCATCATGCACCTGTACTCACAGCAGTAGAGACAAGAGGAGGATCCCTGGATCCAGCCAGTCTAGTCAGAGAGCTCCAGGTTCAGTCAAGTACCCTCTCTCAAAAAATAAGATATAAAGTGATCTGGAATCTAACGTAGATCTCTGGCCTCCTCACACGCGCACATACATACACACACGCACATTAAAAACAAGACTACTAACTGAAGATAAAGAAAATGCTCCCAGAAAATTAATCAGTCTAGGCCAGTTCTGACTTCGCATGCCCATTCACCAATGTGACGTGGTGGACCGTAGAACACAGGTGCTCGCTTACCAGTGCCCATAGTCAATATGCTGTCGAAGCAGTGCATGAGGCTGCACAGTGCCGTAGCGGTCCACTTCAGGCATGTTCAGATCATCAATGAAATAAACCAGCTTTTTATTTCCTCTTGGACCATAGTTGCGACCAGCCTTTTTCTCTAGAGGTTTTTCAAGAATTCCTAAAAATATGCACATGTATAATTTCATCGCAAATGGCCAGTGGATCGTAAACATTTCTGCCCTTACTTATTTCACCCCAAATTCTTCCCCGGTCATGGCAATTTGTTTATGTCACGTTTTCTGGATGTGTCTCTGGCTGCTGCTGCTGCCTGTAACCAGTCCCTGCCCATCTCCCTTGCCTGTTACCTGAGGTCACTCCCACTCACCTTCTCTGCAGACCTACTCATCTGTCCCTGAACTGGACAGCTGATCTCCCTGTCTACAGCACAGCTCTGACTCCAGCCTCCGCATCTTCTCCGTAACCATCATGCCCATCTTCTCAATTCATTGTGTTGTCCAGATGTCCATCGTTCTCCGCTGAAGCTGGTCCTGTCTTTTCTGGCTGGACATCACCTATGTCATATGCTTGAAACTTTCTTTTAGAGCTCACTGACAACTGAAGCTCTTCCCTGTCCTCATTTAATAAGCATCTCTCAGCCTTATTCCCATCTCTCCCTCTTGGGAACTAATATCTTATTATATTGTTAGTTTAACAGATAGGCAATAGCCTAATCTCCCATGCTTAACTCATAAGGAATCCTTTCCTTAGCACTTATGAACAGAAGCCATTACTCATACAATGCCTAGGAACAAGCAGAGAAACCATACACACTTGCTAAAGAAACAAAGCAGAATCAATCAGCCTTCTAATTATTTCATTCATAAAAACAAGACAAACGGACTAAAGAATGAGCTCATAGAATATCCACTGTTGACTGCTAATGTTGGCGGGGAAAGGAAGCTTATTACTGCCTCCAGCAACGCAGACATGGAAATCACACAGGAATACACATATACATCCCAGGAATCCACATTCAGAGCAACCCAACAGTTTCAATCAGCAGCTGAGACCTCAGTGACTTGCTGTCCCTCTCCTTGTGCTGGACAGCAACATGGTCACTGGTTATCAGCTGTCCATGCGACTCTCAGGAAAGCCTGGGATAGATGGTGATATTTTGTCTCAAACTAACTCACAGCAACAGTTAAAGTCTGTTTACCAGAGATGGTGACAAATAAAGCAGCTGTGGAGGCCACACCAAAGTATCCTTCCTGTGCAGGCAGAGGAGGGGCACTTACTCTGTAGTGCTGCTGATGTTGTGTAGTAGTTGAAAGGCACACGGGACACTATGTAGTCCTCAGAGAGGCTTGCCAGGGTATCGCTCAAAAACACTGTTTTCCCCACTCCTGCATTTCCAACTAGCATCAGTGGTTTGCCTTTCTCAAGCAGCAACTCGGTAAAATACCTAAGACGAGTTGTCTCTGGTGTGTGTACCAGAACTGTCTGGAAAGAAAAGCAGGAGAAAGGTCAGAGAAAGACAGTGGCATGGCATGTAATGAGCAGTCTTTCCAGCCAGCCTGGTCCCACAGCCATGTCAGCCCCAAATAAATACAGACACTATATTAATTATGAAACTGTTGGTTGGTGATTTGGCCTTCTTACTGGCTAGCTCTGTCTTAATTATAAACCCATTTCTATTAATCTAAGTATTTCTTCATGGTCTTATCTTACTGGAGAGATGCCACACTCAAATCCTCTCTTCCCTGGCTCACATGATGACTCCTCCCCGCCTACACTTCCCAGAAATTTCCTGCTCTGGTAACCCTACCTGTCCTCCCTGCCTGGCCACTGGCCAAAGAGTGCTTTGTTCATTAACCAATAAGAGAAACATATGTACAGAAGACATCCCCATCAGTGCCATTACTGAGCTTCAAGGCTGACCCAACACTCAATTTCAAGTTCACATCCTGTAGTGTAGACACTACCGCTTCCAGGAGGGCAGCTGGGCAATGCCACTAGTTGTTAGAGCAGAGGCTACTGATAACATCATTCTAAAGAAAGGAGTTACCCCTAGGCCCCTTTCCCAGAGCTCCTCCTTCCCCCAGCTATCATATATGTGGGAGAGAATAAAACGGACGTGGTCTCAAGTGTCTATTCAGAAGCTGATGAGACCAGTGGGAAGTGAGTTACACAGAGAGGTGAAGCGGTATCTTGGCAAAAAATGCCACCGTCCATGCTAAAGGGCTCAGTGCAAGGGGGACACCGTTAGGGGGACGGGTGGAGTGTGCCTAGATCCAAAGCGTATGTGAAACTTTTATGCTTATACTTTGAAATTTAACAGTTTATTAATGTTTATTTATTCAACTACCATTCCACAGAAATTCGAAGTGGCCTACAAGAAAAAAACCAAATGAGTGAAAATTAGGCTCAGGGTTGCAGGTCAAATGCCTCAACGAGGAAAGGCACTTGCTGTGCCAGTCTGGAAATCTGATTTCGGTCTTTAGAAGCCACCAAAGGCAAGACGAGAGAACCAAGTCTCCAAGGTTACCCTCTGACCTCCATAGCTTGTCCCTTCTCCTGGTGGCATCACGTGCATGCATGCATGCATGCATGTGTGCAGTGCGTGTGTGCAAGCGCACACTCGTGCATGTGCACACATAATAATAATAATGATAATAATGATAATAATAATAATGATAATAATAATAATGATAATAATAATAATAATAAAATTCAGACTCAGGAAATGCAGAATAAAATTTTCACACAAAAGACAGACACAGAGACTGAATTCTGCACAACAGATAAATAGCGGCTATTTTGGTGCATTGCTTGATTGCCAAACTTAAAAGTGGTAAACAATACAAATAAACATACACACAAAAAAATCCTTCCTTACAGGGTTGACTTTTGACACACAGGTACACATTCCACACACACACACACACACACACACACACACACACACACACTGCACGTACACATGAACACATATATGCAAAATGAATAAATTAGTTCATAGACCTAAATTACTTAGAAAGGACCTGGAAATATGGTATTATTTATAATTTCCCATGGTCCTGCTCCATCGTATGAAGAGGTTGCTAGTAGAACAACCATATTTGTTACCATCAAATATAAAGTTAAGTGCAAAACTTCCCAGGAAAAAAATTTGTTTTTGAGTTTGATAATATTTGTTGACTGAAATTGCCCCTTTTTCTGTTCTCTTTTGAATATGAATGATGAGATATATCAAGCTTTGATAAAGTTATTGACTTCAGTTTTTCAACCAGCTAAGAAATACTGCTGTGCAGACAAGATGGAGGTAGGCTGGACAAGATGACAGACTGTGGTACATGCAGCAAACAAAGTCTCCTAACACCTGCTGTTCTGCCTGGCTCTCGTTTCATGGTGGCTTCTGCTGTGTTCCAGCTGCCATTTGCTGCCATTGCAATGCGTGAGCCCCAGATGGTCTTGGGTTAAAGTCTTGATCCCATGTGTTAGTGTCAGAAAATCACGATAGAACATTTGAGAGGCAGAGTCTGGTAGAGGCCATTAGTCCAAGGACAACACGCTCTAGAAGTAGACTGTAGCATTCTGGTCTCTCCGCTTAAATGGGATAGACACAGAATAGCATGAATAAAGGTCTGGGGACTTCTGGGACTCAAAAATGCAACGTAGAGGCTCTTTGCTCCTCCCTATTCTAGACACAACCGCTTCTTTTCCTGAAGTGCCAGCCTTGTTTCTGAGACACAATGGTGAAGGTTGGAGTGAACGGATTTGGCCGTATTGGCCGCCTGGTTACCAGGGCTGCCATCAATTCTGGCAAAGTGGACATTGTTGCCATCAATGACCCCTTCGTTGACCTCAACTACATGGTCTATATGTTCCAGTATGACTCTACCCATGGCAAGTTCAAGGGCACAGTCAAGGCTGAGAATGGGAAGCTTGTCATCAACAGGAAGGCTATCATCATCTTCCAGGAGCGAGATCCCGCCAACATCAAATGGGGTGATGCTGGTGCCGAGTATGGTGTGGAGTCTACTGATGTCTTCACCACCATGGAGAAAGCTGGGGCCCACTTGAAGGGTGGGGCCAAGAGGGTCATCATCTCTACCCCTTCTGCTGATGCCCCCATGTTTGTGATGAATGTGAACCAGAGAAATATGACAACTCCCTCACGATTGTCAGCAATGCTTCCTGCACTACCAACTGCTTAGCCCCCCTGGCCAAGGTCATCCATGACAACTTTGGCATTGTGGAAGGACTCATGACTACAGTCTATGCCATCACTGCCACCCACAAGACTGTGGATGGCCCCTCCGGGAAGCTGTGGCGTGATGGGCATAGGGCTGCTCAGAACATCATCCCCACATCCACTGGTGCTGCCAAGGCTGTGGGCCAGGTCATCCCAGAGCTGGACGGGAAGCTCACTGGCATGGCCTTCCATTTTCCTTCCCCAATGTGTCCGTTGTGGATCTGACATGCCGCCTGGAGAAAGCTGCCAAGTATGATGACACCAAGAAGGCAGTGAAGCAGGCACCTGAGGGCCCACTGAAGGGCATCCTGGGGCACCCGAGGGCCCACTGAAGGGCATCCTGGGGCACCCGAGGGCCCACTGAAGGGCATCCTGGGGCACCCGAGGGCCCACTGAAGGGCATCCTGGGGCACCCGAGGGCCCACTGAAGGGCATCCTGGGGCATCCGAGGGCCAGGTTGTCTTCTGCGACTTCAGCAGTGACTCCCACTCTTCCACCTTTGACGCTGGGGCTGGCATCACTCTCAATGACAACTTCGTAAAGCTCATTTCCTGGTATGACAATGAATTCGGATACAGCAACAGGGTGGTGGACCTCATGGCCTCCATGGCCTCCAAGGAGTAAGAGCCCATCCTGGACCATCCACCCCCAGCAAGGACATGAGCAAGACAGAGGCTCTGGCTCCTGAGCCGTCCCTGTCCAACAGCCCCTGACACTAATCTCCCTCACAGTTTCCATCCCAGACCCCCAGAATTAAGGGGCTTAGGGAGCCCTGCTCTCTTGAGTACCATCAATAAAGTTCACTGCACCTGTCTAAAAAAAAAAAAAAAAAAAAAAACTACAACGTAGAGATCTATACTGCTGCTGCCACTGTCACCATGGACCCAAAGGCACTGGCACTAACCTCAGTTGTACAGGGTGGGACCCCTTCTCTAGTTTCATTGGGCATGATGCTACCACCCAGATGTCAGGGACAGAACTGCTGTTTGAGGATATAGAGGTAGGCTGTCACTTCAGGCTAAGGGTTCAATGCTGCTACCCCAGGGGGACCGGAGGTTCAGGTCAGCATCCCCTCCCTGTCTATTTGGCATAGAGCCTGTAGAACTGTGAGAATATAAATTTCTATTGTTTGGGCTACCTAGAATGCTTCACTTTGCTATGGAAATTCTTGTACACTAATATAAGTGGAGGAAGCATTTGAAAGCAGACGGACAGAAATACACTCATGTGCACCAGTGTGGTGATATATTGTTTATGATCTAACTAACAATGCTTGCCTGGAGATCAGAGTGCAAAGCTAGCCACAGCCATAGAAGCTGGGAAGTGGTGGCTCACACCTTTAATCCCAGAACTCAGGAGACAGAGGCAGATGGATCTCTGTGAGTTCGAGGCCACCCTGGGTTACGTGAGAGTGAACCAGTGTAAAAGAGAAACAGAGCTCATGCCTTTAATACCAGCACTGGAGAGAATATAAGAAGCTCAGTGAAGTCTCAGGCACCAGGATGAGATTTGGTAATGAGCAGTGCAGTCTGGAGATGCATTCTGAGGTTCAGTGGGTCACCCCTTCAGTCTGAGCATTGGTAGAGGTGAGAGCCCTCTGGTGGCTTGGCCACCTTGCTTTTCTGATCTTCAGCTTGAACTCCAATATCTGTCTCTGGGTTTTTATTATTCGTGCTACACATGAGTGCAAATATACACATACATGCACGCGTTAAATGTCAATCAAGACCAGATTCAACACGCCTACCCTATGCCATGGACTTGTAGGTCTAGCCTCACCCCGTCACCTAAGGCCCTCGCTGTGTACCCTAGTGACACAGCTCCAGGAAACCAAGGCTTTGACTTCCTGCTATGTGGAACTAGCTGCCTCCTCACAGAGGAAGCAACAGTCCCCTCTCAGCCATTCATCCAGCACTGCTTCTAAGGGCAAGCTCTAAAATGATTCAAAATGCGAAAGGTCACTAAAAAGAAGGATTAAGGCAGAGTGAGAAGCTGGCCGCAGAATAATTCAACCTAAGAGAAATGGGGATGGGTCACACAAGGAGAGAAACAATTCATGTGGGCTTGTCAGCTGCCATGAGAACGTGGAACACTGGTGTTGAGAGGTCAAACACATCATTTCGTGGCCAGGGCAGTAAAAGAAGGGAGTTCTACGTGGAAAGTGATATCTGAAAAGTTTACGTCAGCTCAGAGATAAGAATAATTGAATTAGTTAAACCCCGCCTCTGGTTTTTACAAAGACTGGACAGTTTCCAGGAGAGGATAAGAATGTGGCTCCCACAGGATTATGTTGAACTAAGGGATAAAGAGTCTGTGGAAATAGGATCCTTCTTCCTAAGAATCCCTCCAGTCGACGCTTCTCTCCCAGGGAAGAATGCCATCCACAGAGCACGGAACACAAAGTCCAGTGCAAGGGAGAAGGACAGGCTGCCTTCCTCTGCTGGCTCAAACACACCCTGGAGCTGGGCTCTTGATACTGCACACACCTACCTTCAGGGGCGCATTGACATCCATGGTGAACGGAGGCACCTTGTCAGCCCAAGGCAAGAATTTCTTAGTTTTGTGGTCTAGATAATAATCGAAGATGGTTCCCTGGGACGGAAACTTCACTGACTTCATTTCTTTATGCCACCATCGGCTGAAGTCGGCTTGGTAGTCAGACATCTATGGAGAACAGGAAAACTCTTTAGCATAGACGCAGAAAGCATACGCAACCCCTACAGACTCCGCTGTGTGCAGGGCCCGTTGGGTACTGCACCATTATTTGGGTACTGCATCATGAACCCAACTCCTAGATGGGAACTCATCCAGTTACATCAAACTATGGATCTGAGTTGTAGCCAGTATTGCTGCTATGTAGACAGGAAGTAGCGAGTGACAGGTAGTTATGAGGTGCACAACGCAGGCTTAAAAAGCAAGGTAATTTTGGAAAAGCGCCTATTCTTCAATCTAACAATCTAACAATGAATCACCATACAAATCACCATGCTGGGCACTACTGGACAATGGAGATTAACACCACCATTGACGTCCACCCTGTTAGCACCAACTGATGGGAACAGGAGAAGAAAGGAGATTATAAGTACAGAAGATCTGATCCGCCTCCTCTCTTTCTTTCTTTCTTTCTTTCTTTCTTTCTTTCTTTCTTTCTTTCTTCCTTCCTTCCTTCCTTCCTTCCTTTCTTCCTTCCTTCTTCTTTCTTTCTTTCTTTCTTTCTTTCTTTCTTTCTTTTGCCCTTTCTTTCTTCCTTTCTTCTTCCTTCCTCCTCATTCTGTTTCTTTTATTGAGTTCCCATCCTCTGGGCCCCTTTTGCTGTTTGATATAATTTCTTTTACAAAATGATGATAATGAAAAACAGTACATTTAAAAAAAAAAGTCTTAGCTTTAAAAAGTAACGTAATGGCAAGGCTGTGTCAGTAACAAAAAAGCATTCATAAAAATTGCCCCAGCACTTGAAGACCTGAATGTGCACAGGGGAAAAGGCTTAGAGATCAGTCTAGACTCAGTTTCCAGCAGGGTGGAGCTGAGAGTCTGGCCAAAACCCCCATAAAGATGAGGTCCTGTCCTCCACGGAAGTCATGGACCATCTCAATAGTGCACCATGTCTATACCGGGGGTGTTGTCTGAGAAAGTAATACAAGCTCTCACTTGCTTGGTTATTAGGGTGTAGGACACAAGGAAAAGAGACAGCGCCCTATGCACCCTCAGCAGTCTGGCTCAGGGACTCAAATGTACTCAATGGCCTGATAAAATGAGCCTCGTATCCTCAGATGGACAGTGTATCCTTGGAAGGCTGGGCCAGCAGCTCATGCATTCTCAGGTCTGGAGCAGAGACTCCTCCTGTGCCTTTGGGATTGATCTGACCTGGTGAATTTCAGTAAAGTCTGTAGGGTCTATGGGTGTCCATTGCCTTGGCAATGCTGTCCTCACCTAGGATCTCAGCTGCCACATTTCCAAGCTCTTTATTTGCTGTTCCCGTGTCCTTGGGCTGTGGTGGTTCCTTTTAGTACAGGGCTGTTCATACTCAAGGGCAGTCAGGCAGGTGGAGGCTGTGGCTAACACTGGCTGGGGTGAGCACCCTGAACGAGAATCCCTCCCCTCTCCACCTCCAAGCCAGCGAAAAGCTCGTGCTCCTGGTGTCAGCATCCATGTGCTAAGGCATTTGCCCTCACTGAGATTATTTTCATAGCAGAGGCATGAGATATCTTATGGCTGTTAACTCCGGTCTGAAGCCAAGCCAACGTGGTTGTAACGATCCACCTACAATTACTTACTCTGCTTGCATCCTCCTGTACAAAATGCACGTGGCTTTCCCTAACAATTCCACCGTGAAAATGACTTTGTGGTACATCCTTGACTGTTTGGTTTGTTAAAAGTAAAGTGATTGCTCTGGAGCATAAGGGAAGCACAGGGGACAGCCAGCCACCCTCTGTCTGAGAGGCAGAAGGGGAACCCTCCCCCCCCAGAGGAAGCAGAGGCAGAAGGGGAACCCTCCCCCCGCAGAGGAAGCAGAGGCAGAAGGGGAACCCTCCCCCCCGCAGAGGAAGCAGAGGCAGAAGGGGAACCCTCCCCTCGCAGAGGAAGCAGAGGCAGAAGGGGAACCCTCCCCCCCAGAGGAAGCAGAGGCAGAAGGGGAACCCTCCCCCCCCCAGAGGAAGCAGAGGCAGAAGGGGAACCCTCCCCCCCAGAGGAAGCAGAGGCAGAAGGGGAACCCTCCCCCCCAGAGGAAGCAGAGGCAGAAGGGGAACCCTCCCCCTGCAGAGGGAGCAGAAGCAGAAGGGGAACCCTCTCCCCCCAGAGGAAGCAGAGGCAGAAGGGGAACCCTCCCCCCCAGAGGAAGCAGAGGCAGAAGGGGAACCCTCCCCCCAGAGGAAGCAGAGGCAGAAGGGGAACCCTCTCCCCCAGAGGAAGCAGAGGCAGAAGGGGAACCCTCCCCCCCCAGAGGAAGCAGAGGCAGAAGGGGAACCCTCTCCCCCCCCAGAGGAAGCAGAGGCAGAAGGGGAACCCTCCCCTCCCCCAGAGGAAGCAGAGGCAGAAGGGGAACCCTCCCCTCCCCCAGAGGAAGCAGAGGCAGAAGGGGAACCCTCCCCCCCAGAGGAAGCAGAGGCAGAAGGGGAACCCTCCCCCCCCCAGAGGAAGCAGAGGCAGAAGGGGAACCCTCCCCCCCAGAGGAAGCAGAGGCAGAAGGGGAACCCTCCCCCCCCCAGAGGAAGCAGAGGCAGAAGGGGAACCCTCCCCCCCCCAGAGGAAGCACAGGCAGAAGGGGAACCCTCCCCCCCCCAGAGGAAGCACAGGCAGAAGGGGAACCCTCCCCCCCAGAGGAAGCACAGGCAGAAGGGGAACCCTCTCCCCCCAGAGGAAGCAGAGGCAGAAGGGGAACCCTCCCCCCCAGAGGAAGCAGAGGCAGACTCAGCCCTTGCCTCTCACTCCTGATCCATGGGAGGCACTTGAAGACCACAGAAGGACATCTGGCAGGGGACAGAGGGGACAATAGTTTGTGAGGCTCAGCTTATTTATAGATGTACGTTCTGCTAACTCAGTGACAAGATACAGAGCTAGCCCAGAGTTTCCATTCGTAGTGAGGAACTGGCAGAATGTGGGTCACTTTTGGATGTGATAGCTTGCCAAGCTTGGGGAGATCTGACACAGCTAATTTGCTAGGCAATGGCATGCCATTTTAAGGGAAAGAGTCATGGTTCTGAAGTACCATGGCCAGACACGTGCTGAAGCGCCAGAGGAGATACGGTCTTGAGTAAGATTGGTCTTGAGTAAGATACGGTCTTGAGGAGATTGGCAAGCTTGAGTAAGAATCCTGCCATGGCCACCAGGAGGTCTTGGGGCAAGATGTCTGTTGCCACAAGGGACAAAGTTGGGCTTTTTCTTCACGTGGAGGATATAATGAAGCAATGTGACAAGGATGATGCAAGGCAGATCTGCACTTGGAAGCAGATGGTGGAGGTGAGACCCATATGTTCTGGCACTCGGTAAACCTAAGTGGCCTGTGTACTGGGATGGGGTGGGGTGGGGTGGGATGGGGTGTGTATTTGCACAGATGTGTCTTAAGAGTTTCCTGCAAGACATCACAAGCCCTTAAAGCTATGCCAGGCTGTTGTACAAGGGGACGGATTTGCCTGAAGCAACACAGCCATGGAAAACAATGGCGCTCCAGCACTATGTCTCACAGATGACAACCCTAGGACAGAGTTCCAGACTGACTGACTGAGGCAGAACTATTTGAAGGACACTGATGCCATCACCAACTTTTTCCATCAATTCCACCATTCCACCATTCTCCCCATTCCACCATTTCATGTGGGTGGATAACAGCTAAGGCAATAGCATTTGGAAACAGCATCCTTAAGGGGTGCTTAGGACTAAGTGATGTCATGGCAGGGTCCTCAGGAAGATGTGCATGCCCTCATGAGAAGAGAACCAGTGACCTGAGCTTCCTGTTGTCTGTATAAATTATAGGACTGTCATGTGTAAGATGGGAAGACGTTTCATGAGAATCCAGCCACACTGTCACCCTGAGCTGCCACTTCCAGTACTGTGAGAAATGTATTGCAGTAGTTTAAGCTACCTACCTCAAGGCAATCTGAAATGATTTGTCCCTGAGCTAAGACAGTGGGGATGCCCCAGAGGGCATCCCTAGCTCAGAACAAGGCAGGTCCAGAGACAGGAGATAACATAACTAAAAGATGCAAACCACATTTTTTAAACCCACACATTCCCATCTCTGGAAACTCTTTCTACATACTTGATCTCGTAGCAGAGTGCCTCCAAAGGCCCAGACACAAGCAAAGACAAAATACAGTTCGTAGGTTTCCTTGGGGCTGTCAGAAGGAACGTTCTCAGGAGTCAGCAAACACTCCAAAAGAGTACAAATAGTCTGAAGAAAAAGAAAATGCCACTAATTTAGGGCAATGATTTTTTTTTCAAAGCTGGAGAAGGGTCAAACAAGCTTCTTACAAATTCTATCCCATTCTTAACAGATTATATAATTTTCCAAAACTCAAGGTGAGCGACACACACACACACACACACACACACACACACACACACACTTACAATGACTGTGCCTTGGACGTCTAAGTCAGTGATTCAAAAAATTTGCTACTTCAATCAATCTTTAGAATAATAAAAGATTTGAACAAAAACCCATTTTAAACAACTCTAATAACAATCAATAGGTAAACTAAGCAAACAAGTGTCCCCCTCACACATACTCACACACTCACACACATTTACACTCATGTACTCACTCACACACTCATACACTCACACACTCACATACACACATACTCATACACACACACATTCATACCCATACACACACTCTCAAACACACACACTCATACATTCACACACATTTACACTCATGTACTCACTCATACCCAAACACGTATACTCACATACTCATATACTCACACACACACTCACACAATCACACATGCACTCAAACACACTCATATATACAAATACACTCACACACACATACTCACATACATGCACACATTTACTCTCATATACTCACTCACACACTCATACACTCACACACACACACACATACACACTCACACACATAATTCATACTTAAACATACACACTTACATACTCACACACACTCATATACACTCACACACTCGCCCACACATGAGCAGCAATCCTGCTTGTGGGTCAGCTCCCTAGAGCACATGATAGCTGTAGGAACTGACATCAGAGGCTCTAACACTAAGAAGCTCTTACCCAAGACCTGCACAGGCCCATGACTCAGGCCCAGTACCTCTGAGCACCTTCTCTTCCAACCAGGAAAGAGGGGGATGTGTTTTTTATTCAAATAGGAAAGCACCTGTTGCATTTTTAAAATCTCCCTATTGCTATCATTTTATATTATACCGTATCTGTCAACTGGAGATAATTTTCTAATAAAACCTATCAATTTCTTACCAAGAAAAAGAGTATGAAGCTCTGTAGCTTTGCTACATGTGAGGAGAAACCATTATTTCTAAAGGAATGGCTAAAATCAAAGCAAAGAGGACTAATGGGCCATAGTGGGAAGCTATTAGTAGACACACCAGTAAGTCTTAGGATTGGGCTTCATTCTCCCAGACAGTACTTAAAAACATTTCTGAGTGCTATGTAAGCAACTAATAAAATTACACTTTTTTTTCAAGAGTTAACACAGTTCATCCATCTTAAGGAAGTTCCACATGCTGAGGAACACAGAGCATTGATTTTATACAAACGTCGCTTTAAGCTGTTCCCTTGTCTACTCATTTTGCCTTAAATTCCTGTACTTCTAAGAAACTGTGGGGAACACTGGTCAAAAATAACAGCTTTAAAAAGAGCTAGGAATTAAATGCCATTTCTGAATACTACAAAATGAAGAGCAGAGAGCAGAAATCATGTTAATTCCCACAGACCTATTTTCACACTACTCCTGAATGGCAGAGTTCACACCACAGAGAATCACACAAATACACAAGTCAACTTGAGAAAGAATGCAATCCCACTTTTTGCAAGCGTTACACCCGAGGAAGTCTAATTAGGCTAACCACATAATTAATTCATTATGAATAAATTCAGACCTGCTTTCAGAAATAAATTATACCTCGGATAATTACTGTTGAATACTATCGTTTACTTAATTGGTGTGTGAATTATCCAAAAAACCTGAACTTTCCCTCCTTATTATTCTAATTCAGCTTCAAACAAATTTGGTAACATAGTAACTTGATGGGAACAAAGTTCTGAGAAACTAATTTTGTTTCTGGAGGGGGAAACCATTCCCATTGTAAGCCTTTAGTGAAGTTTGATACTTCTTGCTACATTGCCACCATGACCTTAGCTGCTCTGTTGAGAATGGCTCCCATTTGCTGCTGTAACAAACCCATTGTGTCTTTTACTGGCAGTAGCTGTCTCACTAGAGAATCAGGAAAATAAAAAAGATCCTGGGAGCCTCCCAGCTTCTTCACACACACTGACGCCTTCAGGAACATGTGTGGAACAATCTGGTGCTGCTGTCTTTTCTTTTTCCTGACCATCATCTGTGTTTTCCCTGATTAGCTGATTCAAAAACTCATAGAACATTTCTCTGTGCAATGTTATGGTTTGAATCTGAACTCTCTCTCTCTCTCTCTCTCTCTCTCTCTCTCTCTCTCTCTCTCTCTCTCTCTCCTCCCTCTCTCTCTCTCTCTCTCTCTCTCTCTCTCTCTCTCTCTCTCTCTCTCTCTCTGTGTGTGTGTGTGTGTGTGTGTGTGTGTGTGTGTGTGTGTGTAGACCACTAGGGGTAGTCTGTTGAAGGTTGTGACTGACCCAGCTCTGGACCCTGTGTTCTCGGCTTCCTGGTCTACCATACTGTGAGCACAGCTCAATGTCCCCACACTCTTGCCTTTCACACCACGAAAGACTGAAACACTCTGGCAACTGTGAGACAAAATAAGCTTTCCCTTTCTTATTTCTGCCAGGCATTATGTTCACACTGACAGGTAGAAAAACAAAAATGATGGGGTAGCAACTTTGTTCTAGCATGCTTGGGATGACATGGTGATCCCATACACATCCGTGTGTGGTACTTACTGAGTGCTACAAGTATGTAAATCTCATGGTGTGGGGGAAGGAACGTGAGTATATTTTACTTCTTGGGGTCCTCACAAACTTCCAAGGACTGAAGGGGCTATAGCAGGAGGCTGGAAGAAACCTAACAATTCTGAAAATATTTTTTAAAAACGTATTTATTCATGTGTACTGGAGAGGGTCAGGACATGTGCATGTGTGTAAGCATATGGGTGCAGGATGCCTTGGCACTCATTGGAGGTCAGAGCATTTGTAGACGTTTGGTTTGTTTGTAGAAGTTGGTTCTTTCCACCATATGGGTGGGGGCCAGGGATGGAACTTGAATCATTAGGTTTTTACTCCAGGAGCCTCTACCCACTGGCAGTCCTACCAGAAGCTCTCCCCCATCTTCTTAAGCGGGCATAGGTAACCTGCTGTTGAGGCTGACACAGACCTGCACCAGGCCGTTCTCTGGAACAGAAGTGACGGCTTTAAAGCTGCTCCTCAGCTTCTCCAGGCACACGGGAACGTATTTATCGAAAAGAATAGTTAAATTGGCCTTTTCTGATTGATGCCGTCTTCTGTCTATCCAGCTGGCCACATACCTGAGAAGGAACACGGAAAAGCTTTTACCGAATGAGGGCTTTGAAAAGCAGGATGCCACCGAGTTCGAAGCTTCCCCTTCCCACACAGCTTGGCGCAACACTTCGCGGACACGCTGAGTGGTTCACTCTATTTCTCAAATGGAAAACATTTTTAAATGGCCCTTTTAAAGGCTTGTTTTAATGGCCATTTTTTTTTTTTGCTTTAATGAAAAGAATGTAAAAGAAACTCCTAATAGCTCTTAGAAGGCAAACATAATCGTGCCTAAGTAGGCCATTACATTGCAGGGAAGTGCACTGTCATTTCCCAAATGAACAGACCCTGTTCACAATGGAGGCTTTATTTATGAAAACAGCTTGGTGCTTTTCTTGATTAATCTTGGCATCAATTATTTAGGAATGAGAAATCAGTCATAAATAAAGAGGTGAACGGTCCATAGGGGCTACTTCGACCTGCTTTTCTACCGGACTCTGTAACAACAGCCTGAGAGGGATAATGTGTTCACAGCCAGGGGCTCAGAAATGGTATGCCATGCTTTAATATATTGATATTTATATGATGTATAGATATAGCCACCTCATGCTTATAAAACGCCTATTTTGATACATCAAACATTGCCATCGTATTAGTAAACTGCTTACCAACGCCATGATGGCATCCTTAGTGGCCTCTGGGGTGCAACTAAGGCATGCTAAATGAAAGAGAATTACTCAGAAAGTTGTGCTTAAGTAGGAAGCAGAGGCAATAAATACATTTATCAGCCTGTACGTGAACAGCGCGGCCACAGACTGATTACAGCCAGACCTCCATGTAAAGGCAAATCAGAGTCTGCATCTTGAATACGGTATAAATAAAGGTTAACATGCATGCTTTATCAAAGACTTCCTGTGCTTTCCACGGACTTTGAGGAAGGGTCACATAGGATATCTGCGGTCAGATCTTCAGTGGGGGCCCACTTGCATGAGAGCAGTGTGGCAGAGGGCCACCAAGGTGGCAACAACATCAGCAGCTGAGAGCAAAGGCATGAAGACCTCATCTATCCTCAGTGACTGATTCTGCAGCTGATCAGGGAACAGTGTCAGAGTGGAGTTTCTGTTATTTTTATTTGTGTATTTAGTGTGTAGGGAGGGCTAGGGCTTGCCTATAAGCTACGGCTCAAATGTGGAGGTTGGAGGATAATTTGTACACACTGCTTCTTTCCCTATTACCATGTGGGACCAAGGGATCAAAGTCTACTGTCAGGCTTGGGAGCAAGCCCCTCTTACCCAGAAACCATCTTGCCAGCCCCTGAAGGGAATTGTTGTATCTAGAACTTAGTGTAGGAGGAGTTGGGACAGCATTGCTCATGGAGACACCACTTTTAACCTGGATTACCCTAAACCTGTGCTCAGTTCCCTTACTTTTAACCAGGTCACCTGGGGAAGGTGACCCATCTGTCTTTGTTTGCTAGCTGTGAATGGAGATGATTGCTTCCTCGCCTTTGGCTAAGATCCTGAGCAGTATGATGATGATGCTATGGAGTTCCCATAGTAATGGCATGAAGAACTAGGTCAGCACTTACCAAGTTACTATCTGTCACAGAGTGAGTGGCATTAGAAGCCTGGGTTCAAATCCTGCCTCTGTCTCTCTACGCATCTCCCCAATTTATTCAGTTGAGTACAAGAATTGTCAGGGCTCTTCTGAGCATAAGTGTCCTACACTTTACCTTCCTACACAATGTCTTCTGAACGACTTGGGGACAGACAGACACTGCAGGGCTCACTAGGGGCAGCAGACACCAGAAGATCCCCAAAGTGGGTTTTGCATTTAGGGGGCAGGTAAGAGCTCTTTGCTGAACTTCATTGGTAGCAGCCAGGACCTCCTTTAGGAAACACACAAGAAAGACCCACGGGCAAAGGATGCTGTGGCTGCTCTGGCCCTATTGTCTCCGTGAATAGCAGATGCTCTAGAAAGACAAGCAAGCTTGACCAAAACAGGCCATGTAGTCAGAAGGCAGTCTGCCAGAAAGATGACCAATAATGACCTTTGTTATAAGTTCAATGTCATCACACGGCAAAAGGAGTAAAAAGGATTTTATCAACAAATGTAGACAAGTAAAATTTTCACGTAGAGAGTATTGCTAAATTGTTAGTTTGGAATAAAAATTGACATTAAGACAGAAAATGTGGAGGTCTGGGCCATTATATGTGGCTATGGCAAAACCTAAGACCTAGATGTGCATCTGTCTGCGAAATTCTTCCCGTCTCACAAAAGATGCTGAAGGTTTCAGGATAGGCATTTTGGAATGGACTACTGCCACAGGACATGTCAGTACAAATGAGGGTCTGTACAAGCAATGAGTACAGGGAACCCAGCCTGGATTCTAAACAGAACTGCTTAAACTAGAAGCATCCCTTTTAGCTGCTTAGAGAAATGACTGATTTAGGTTTCAAGTAAGGAGATTCTGAAACAAACTAAACATCTAAGTGCCCAACGAAGACTGTGAAAGGTAACTAAAGGATACAGAAGATACGAGCTTGAAGGGAGGGGCTCTTCCTAGCAACATCTGTGACAACCTGAGAACCAAGAAGGAAAAAAAAAATCTTTTTTTCTATATATAACCCACTGAACTGCAAGACACCATGGATAAAAAAAAAAAAAAAAACCAAACAGAAAATGACAAGGGACGTAGAGTAGAATAAGAGGAGGGAAGTAGGGAGGGAAATAGATGTGAGAGAAAGGTTTTTTGACAGAAAAATGTGTAGAAAGAATAACTGGATGAGGAAATCGCCACTTCCAAGTCCTTCTGAGGAACTTGAGTTTTTCTCCCCAAAATTATACATGTTATGAAAGAACAAGTTGGGAGATAAATGGGGGCAATGGAGCTAAATAAACACAATCTTTGTTCCGATGGCAGATTCTTTCTAAAGGTAAATATGAAATTACATTTGCAACTCACAAGACTAAAAGAATGCTTACCATATGCAAGACAGATGTCTTAGGTGTACGAGTTTTAGTGCGTTTATGCACAAGAGCTCCAGCTCTTAGGAAGTAAATGCTTAAGTACCTACAGATGAAATATCCTAATGTTTCCACTTTCACATTCAAGTATTTCTGCAGAAAGTCCCAGAAGGAAACATGGCAGCGAAAGATACTAGGAACAAGGTTTTGTGACTTTAGTCTGTACTATTTTTCCAGTCTCCCTGTAGTTCTGCACACTTAGAAGCCAACAGCTGCCAAAACACTCACAGTTTTTTTTTTTAAAAAAACATACTGCTTATTTATTGATCTCTGAATGTAAATGAATATGGAATAAACACAACGCATAAAGCTCTCACATGTGTCACTAAAGTAAGGCAGTGAATGATCCGATAATTGCAGAGTGAGCAGAAGTACCTGAGACCCGAGATTGCTGGAACTCTTTGGCACAGCAAGTGAAAAAAAGAATAAAACACTCTCAGATAAGATTTCCTTTATTCTGGAAACGTCTTGGCTGGACCCTTGTTCACCCACATGAAAATTAAAACCAACATATTGACCTCTGACACAACGAAAACCTCCATACACAGAGACATAACAGGGAGAAGAGGTAGTCTAGCTCCTAACACAAACTGAGCGGCTCCTGAAGCTACCTGGGACTTTGAGTCAAAGTCACTCTAATCAGACAGTCATTCTGAGCTTTTGATGTGCTTCAGACTGAAGGGCAAAGGGACTTGGGAGCCATCAGAAAGCAGTGCAACAGATGAGCGGTCTCTGAAGGAAGAGAGTGTGGCCTGTCACATGGGGAACAGAGGTGGGAGAGCTGAAGGGCAGTTATAAGACTCCTTAAGCCAGTCCTAACCGACAGAAACACCCCAGGGGCAGAATCCTACCTAGAGCGAGATGCTAGCCCACGAGCAACTTTGCATTGTAGAGGCTGAAAACCCTTTCCCTCAGACAAATGCAGTTTTTGATTAAAACGCAAA
This sequence comes from Cricetiscus sungorus, assembly GCA_030556225.1. Classification (NCBI taxonomy): domain Eukaryota; kingdom Metazoa; phylum Chordata; class Mammalia; order Rodentia; family Cricetidae; genus Cricetiscus; species Cricetiscus sungorus. Next base: position 1,591,138 of record JANBXA010000369.1, on the reverse strand, counting down.
GACCTGGCCACGATCTCCTCTCCATGAGCATCAGAAACACAGGAAGAGCGAGCGATAGGCAGGAAGTAGAGGGCATTCTCAAAGTACAGACAGGGGAAGGATGACTGAAAGCCACAAAAGTGACAACGGGGCGGAGAGAAACCAAAGAGATACAGGTTTGGGTTTGGTGGTGTTAATGCCGGGCAGTGGCACCTGCACAATATGGGTTGTGGAGGGAGTATGAGGTGACGGACTGTGCGTGTGTCTTTTAAAGGGACTGTGGGGGCCCAGGTCTCTTCCTTCCTCTCTCTGGTATCTTGGTCACAAGAGGAAAATGCACTGCTTTGTCTCAGGTCCCTAAACACAGGGCCCCAACAATGAGAGATTGAGTTTCTGCTGCTGGAGCCCAAGTCAGCATTCTCTCTTTATAAACTGATGGGGATGTCCTTCTGTATACACGATCCTCTTATCAGTCGATGAATAAAGCGCCCTTGGCCAATAGAGGCAGGGGCAGAAGCAGGGCTAGGAGAACGCTGGGGAGGGAGGCAGGGAGGCATTTTGAGGGATGCCATGTAGAGTCCAGGAAGATAGGACACACCAGGCATTCTCCGATAAAATAAGGCCACGTAGATATACATATATTAGTAGTTATTGGCTAATAATTAAGACAGAGCTGGCCAGTAAGAAGCCCTAGCCATTGGCCAAAAGTTTTATAATTAATATAGCGTCCCTGTGTTTATTTGGGGCAAAGCAGCTGTGGGACCTGGCTGGAAAGAAACTCTAGCAACAGTGAGGGACACTTGCCAGCACAGGCTAAAGGCAAGGAAAGCTGGGGCATGAGAATGAATGACTGGCAGGATCTAGAGAAGGCAGCTTCAGGAGAATCACAGAAGACCTACTAACCTGAGCTGAGCTCCTTGGCCATCCTGATATGACCCTGTTGGAGAGGGATCAGGAAAGAGCCTGACCCTGCTCTCATCTGTCCCTCTCTGCCAAGGTCCTTGGTCCTTCATGAGCCAAAGAAACCAGAAACCACAGGGCAGGGAGCTGAGGCATGTGGTCACATGGAACAGTGTCCGGGGCAGAGGTGAGAGGGCTGTACAGAGGGACTGGTGGACGGCGTCTGCTATAGGAGCTCAGAGGTTCTCAGAGTGAGCATACTGTGGGAGACGCACAACCACACAGCAACTGAGAAGTGTGCTCTAAGCAAGAGAGGCAACCCTTGCTCTGAATGAAACATTTCCATCTTTTATGTAAACGCTCGTGTTACGTGCACAAACACGCTAACAAGATGATAACAAGATGATTTATTTATCTAAGAGCTCCATATAAGTGATTATTTGTTCATCTTATACGATGCATGTTTACTGAATGTTTAATATTTTTCTAAGTGCTCAATCAAGGTAATCTGTAGGTAAAAATGACTCAAGACACCCGGGTGCTAATTTAATTGCCTTTAAATTAATGTGATCAGCCTTACATTTAATTAGTAATATACCTTTCCAATCATTTTAACTTAGGTTAAAACAAATAAATGAAACTTAAGACCAGCTGACAACAAAGGAGTTGTACAGACCTTTCTTGTAGACATGCAAACACTTAGTGCACGCACACACGTGTGCGCACACACACACACACACACACACACACACACGCACGCACGCACGCACGCACACACACACACACGCCCTATAGAGTACTAGCCACTGGAGAAACTCGGGTGTGGAACATAGTGATATTCTGCCTCCACACCACTCTGTGAGGGTCCTATAAACACAGACAGAGAGGAAAACTAGCATGAAATAAAAGAGGGCAGTGATGGCAAGGATATAGAATACTGTGTAGCGTCCTCAGCATCATCTTGAATGGGACTGGTAGGGAGATAACGTGGTACAGCCACTGTGGTTAAAACTTTTACCAATTCCTGAAAGATTACAAGCTGAGCTAGCATTTGATCTAGCAATCCTGAGATTACCACTAAGGAGCTGAAGAGCAATTTGTGTCTGTGTGCCCGTGTTTATAACACCATCATCCCCATAGCTGAAAGGTACAGGCAGGGAACTCAGGCAGGCACCGAGTCTCCATCTGGAAAGATGGAGAAAGTTCTGTGGATGGATGGTATCGGCACACTCTCTGACACTCAACTTCGCCCCCCCCCCCGCCCCGTTGACGCTAATACAATCGAGTTTATGTGACATGCATTTTCGTGAGCTCCCCTACCCCCACCACACACACACACACACACACACACACACACACACACACACACACAAAGTAAGAAAAGAAAGAAATGCTCACGGATTCCAGCCCAGATCCTGCGGGTTCACGTACAGAATGCCGGCTCTGGAAACAGTGGCTGGGGTGGCTGTCCCCAGGTGATGAGTCTCAAACAGAAGCCTCATGGAGGGTGTGAGGGCTACTCGCTCATTGCTGGCTAGGGTCAGCACCTGTAATGAGCACCATGTAGTGGCTGTCACAGACCCCAGGAGCCAAAACAGCAGCCAACAGACCATCACAGCTAGTAATGTCCCTAGTAGGGCAGCCGCAGGCAGACTCATCTCAGTTGAGATCAGAGCCTACCCAGAGGCAGTCTGGCTGAATCCTTAAGTAATAAAATTGCCTTAATGGACCGGTAGCTGCAATTATCGAGTGTCCTGTGGTCACTTGTATAGGTATGAAGGCCCCAGACTTCTGTTTTCTGATAAACAGTGTCGTCATTTAGAAAGCAGTGCCTGCTGCTAAGGTGGTCACTGATGCCACCTTGGAGTAATGTTGGCTCCCAATTTCTCATTCCTGGCCCAACAACAGGCCTTGTGCTGCTCTTTTGGAATCACGTGGGACCTCTTGTCTTTGCTGTTCCCAGGACAACCACACAACAGGCGTGGGGAAGCATTTAAACATAATCTGTAGCCATAGGAACAACTTAATTTGCATTTCCAGGTTTCATCAGCTATCATACGGCACAAATCACACTTCTGTTGTCTATGTATTGTCTATGTATTCAATATTTAATCAGAACACATAAGATACAAGAATTTAAATGTTTGGCCCTTAGAAAACAATAATGCAGGTAAACGGAATTCTTATATGTGTACCTAACTTTCATGAAAGGTGATTCAATTCAGAGACCAGGGAAACATAGTCCCTCAAATTCTGTAACTACAAATTATGAAGAAAACATACATCGTTCATCAAAATAGCAATTACATAAAAAAATACCACGTTAAGGAGTACAGTTGGATGGCATTCTCGGTGCCCCTTGGATGCTGGGCTAAGGAGTGGTACTATGCTGTATGGTGTCACCTTGTTATCATCCATGACTGTGTTCAGGGATTCGATCCACAGGGGGTCAATATCCCCATCCAGGACAATCCAGGTTGGCCCATCATGCCTGAGATTTGCTTGCTCCCGCAGAATGGATGACAGGAGGCCTGCAAAGTAGGAGCAAATGTCACGGATACAGCGGAGAGCTGTTTGTCTCTCAAATACATTTATTTCTCCTGGAAGCTCCTGTATCAGCTAAATAAAAGAGAGTTGCTACCTCTTTCTCCTGAGAGCAAGGCATACAACGGGCTCTTTCTGAGCTTCCTAGGTGGACTCTATATCCAGTTAGCTCCACGACTTAGAAACAGGCAAGTTCCACTTGCAGGGGAGGACCGTTACCTTCGATAACTGAGCTTTCCCACCTGTCACACACAGGAAAACACTTTCCTTGAAGATCCGTTGTTGAGATTTATGGGTGGTGATGAACATAAACTGAACACTTACAGCAAGTGAGGATATCATTCCCTTTTACATACCTATCTCAGACTACCTAGCATGGTTCACCTTTTTTATTATTTTATCTCGTATATTATCCCGTTTTTCTATTACATTATTCGAGGTGCTTATTTTGAAACCCCGTGCTTGGCTTGGAAGTAGGTGCTCTCCACCTACTTCGCAGCTCCAGGCAGAACTATGCTAGGCTGTCATGTCATGAACTGTAGAAAAGTATGCCTTTTGGCTGATGCCACATGTCTGTGTGTTGCGTGCTCAGGCAGCATTCTCCGGGTGCTGACTTTTCGAACTTCACAGACCTGTTTCATTGGTCACGTGGAGGACTCCTCTGTGAAGTCTTTGGTATGAAAAACAAACCACAGCTGGGCTTGGGAGGCAGTTCGAGACCAGTCTGGTCTACAATGCGAATTCCAGGACAGCCAGGGCTCTTACACAGGGAAACCCCGTCTCGAAAAATCGAAAGTCAAAAACCGAAGAAACAAAGGTAAAAAAAAACCCAGCAGTCAGTAAAATTGGCCACCATGACTGGGGTGGAAGCCAGCAGCTCTTCTGACGGTTTCCAATGCAAGAAGCTTTCACAGGTTTCCCTGCATAACGATAATGACTTCATCCCTGCCACGATCCTTCACGAAAAACAGATTGCAGGTAGGTAGAGGATGCAAGAAGTACCCAACAGATGAGCAGTGAGCGTGCGCAAGGTAAGAGGACAGAGGATACCTGCAAAGCGAGTCCTCTAGGCCAACTTCATTTCCCAAGTGAGCAGGCCACGCTACCCTCACAAGAACAGTGCCTGCAGGGCGGGCATCGGTGCCAGGGCTCGGGAAGAGGAGAGGTAGCCAGAAGGAAATGAGGCTAGAGGTGAGTGGAGACATAGTCACTACTGTTGTGCGCCATGAAAGAATGGGCCATAGAGTAATGGGCACACGGCAGTCTGAGAGTCAGAAGTAGCGCCCGAAGCAGGCTCTGAGTTCTACATCTAAGCAAACGGCTGGGATGCCAGGAACAGGGTGGCTTCCGCTGCCAGGACACACTAGCGCTTAACATATATTTTCCTTTTCTCTTTACTTTTCCTTTCCTCCTCTCCCCCATGTTCTCTCCCCCCCCAACACACCTTTCTTTTATTTACGCACAGGGTCTCAGTTTGTAGCCCCAGGCTTCCCAAGAATTTATAACACAGGCTGGCCTTGAAGTCACTCTAAACTTCCAGCCATCTGAGTGCTGGGATTGTAGGCACGAGTTACCACAAGCAGCACACACACACACACGTAGCACACACACACACACTCACCACAGCACACACACACACTCACACACACAGCACACACACACACTCACACACACACACACACACACACACACTCACACACAGCACAAACACACACACACATACACATGTAGCACACACACACACAGCACACACAGCACACACACACACTCACACACAGCACACACACAATCACGCACATACACACAGCACACACACAGCACTCACACACACACACAGAGTACACCAGCACACACACACACACACACAGAGCACACACACACCCACACACACAGCGCATACACACACACATACTCACACACACAGCACACACACACACGCAGCACACACATACACACACAGCACACACACACACAGAGCATACACACGCAACACACACGCAGCACACACACAGCACACACACACACACACACACACACAGCGCGCACACACACGCACACACACACACAGCACATACTCACAGACACAGCACACACACATGCAGCACACACATACTCACAGACACAGCACACACACGCACATACACACACGTATATACATGCATATATTCAACATATACATATTTGATAGATATTCAATATACACATATCCATATATTGAAGATGGTGACTATAGTTTCTATTTATCCATTGTGTAGTTAGTAGCGCACACAGGGACAGGGCACCAAGGGCTGTACCAAGATTGATACACTGGTTAGAAATGGGAAATTATAAAGGCCTCTAACAAAGCCACATGTTTATCCCCAGATATGAGGCTGAGTGCCCCTTACCCCAAAAACTTTGGATTTGAAGTGTTTCTGATTTCAAACTCTCAGGGGTTTTGGAACATTTGCATTGGTGTCACTGGCCGGATATCACTAACCCCAAAACCAAACATCTGAAATATTCAGAACCCCCTAACTTATGCTCAAAATGTTTTCAATTTCAGTTTCCTGGCGGGAAGCATAGCCCACTGCTTTCTGTGTCTGACAACTGTGATACTGACCTGAATTCAGTCGGTGTCTCATGCTAGGAATTTTAGAAATGGGACATTCACATTGACCTCTGCCTGATTTACAAGCAGCCCTGACATCACTGGCGTGAGTGAAATACACAGCTCTGAGCAGGGACCTGCCAATGCAAACACGCACTTACTCAAACCTTGTTTGAGTCTGTATGTTTGCAGGTCATGTGATCGACCGCCTGCACTTCTGATGGCATCAAAATCCAGTTAATCTGTGAGTATACCCGAAATCTGTGACTATGACCAAAATCTGTGACTATGACCGTTATGGTAAAGTGTGGTGAACCTTGTTGGAGTCCATGGCAAGCGAGCGTGGCCTAGGTGGGGGACAAACATGGCAGACAGCTTAGTGAGAAGTTTTATTAGAAAGAAGAGGAGGAGAAAGAGAAAAGAGGTAAAGAGGCACACACACAGACAGACACACACACACAGACAGACAGACAGACAGGCAGCCAGACAGAGGACAGAAGAGAAGCGGGAGACAGGAAAAGTCCTGTCTGCCCAGAGGGACCAGTGGGAAAGAGAGAAGGAAAGAGAGAGCAGGAGAGAGAGAGAGCACAAGTGGGCAGAGGTCTTTCTTTTAAAGGGGTGCTTTGCATTTGGGCTGACCAGGGTGCTGCCTGAATGCATTCTGCCAGGTGACAGGGGCCAGACCAGCATAATGCCTGAATCCTTACAGTGACCAAGGTCTGTGAGTATGGCTATGGCTTATACTGGGAGACAGATTTCTCAAAGGAGGTAGAGATAAAGACTTTTTTAGTGAGTCAAAGGGGAAAGAGTACTTACCGTCTTTCCATTCTCGGGTAGCGTGATGTATGAAACCGAAGAGTTCATCTGTTGTCACAGCCTTGGGATTTAAGTCACTCCAAATGGGCTTCTGTTTCATGTTAACATACGTTCTGTTCAGTGTCCTTAAAATCTGGGACAAGCGAGCCAAGAAAATCAATGTAGAAGTTGCCCAAACCGACAGTGAAAGATCGACAGAGCATTCTCCTAACTCACGCGCCACTGCATGGTCTGCACGTAGCATGGTGCAGAAGGCGGGAAAGACGGCCATAGGCACACCTCCATTCAGTCCCATGGATGCCTGGGGTGGCACTACCAGCTCACCCAATTCTCAGAGGCATTTGATGAGAGGAAGCTGCTTTATCAGTTAAGATCTTTAGCTTCGCACACAGAGTGAGTTTGAGATCTCACACAGAGTGAGTGTGAGATGTTAAACCATACGTGGATGAACGTGTATACGCATCTCCGTTCACTCTGCTAGCACCATTTAGTCCATATAACAATTGCCATCAGCGTGGATTGCTGAAGCCCTTCCAGAGCTTAACAGTTAGGAGACTGAGGGATGGATGACCCATAGTGTACATTTCCAACAAGAACTGAGGGATGACAAGGATGCCGGCACAGGCATTCTTCAAGGCCCGATGACAGAGAAGTGAGTGAACCTTCGCCGAGTGTGGTCTTGACTTGGGGAAACAGAGCTGTGCTAGTAGCATCTAGTGGGCAGGGGACAAGGGCACAGGTCCACAGGTGCGAGTGCCCTGGACACCATCAAAGCAAACGCCTAGGGTGTAGTGTCATGGGTCCCTGGAGACTAGCTAATCAGTAAAAGAAGCTTGAAGGAGAAGACCTCAGAGTGCGGCTCACTAAGTAGGTATCTATTTAGCTGACTCAGTGTCTGTCCTACTTGTCCTTTACTGTCCCTTGAAAAGCCAAGGTTGCTGTTTTAAACACATGCCATCCTTGCCAATCCTGAGGCGCCGAAGGTCTGGTAAACTATTGCCATTGGTGATGGTGAGTGGGTAAATAACACGGCCCTGCTTGTGTCAGCCTAAGGACGTGTTCAATAGCACACAATACGTGAAGAGTAGGGGGAAAGAAATGAAAAGGCCTTAGGAATACACAGCTTATATTTTTAGAAACCATTAATCTACTAGAAGTTACAGAATTTAATGTTATCCTTCCCTGAACCATGGCCTACATCTGAGAGTTACACTAACAAAGCAATAACAAAGTAACCACAGGTCTATCAGCCGTTACTTTAATATTGCAATGTTACTTTTTTTTTCACTAGAAGTATCTCCACACAGAGCCCCCCTCAGCGATTGTTCCCCTTTGGGTTCAGCTGCAAGGACTGATAAGTGCTGCGTGCGGGCATTGCTCTAGACCTCATCTGCCCATTCTGATTATTTTTAGTTGTTGGCCACCGAGTTTGTTTATAGCCAAGCATCCTGAATGGGAAGGTACACACAGCTCTGCATATACCGTCTGCCAACCAAGAAAATAATAAGTAAGTGTGCTGCCAGGGCTGTCAAGAAGGCCAAAGCGAATCAAGCAGTGAACTAAAAATGGGGCTTCGTGACATTAAGTGGGCACGGCATCTCAACACAGTGGAGGAAGTCACACACAATGCACCTAGCCCAGTGCACAATAGGGACCTCAAAAACGTGGGTGCCACCACCTTCCTTTCCTTCCAAGCTTTGTTTTGGCCCCAGGGGAAGGCTCTGTCTCTGAAGGAATAATGAGGGGAAATATCTGCACTTGTTTTCTTAATGATATGGGAAGGAGAATTTGCGATGACTGACCCCGAAGAAGCCTGAAGGCCGTTTTGATAAAGGTGGGCCGTGCTCATTAAGTCCCACCGGCCAGGTGGCTCACTCGGCCTGAATACCCTCACCCTTCTCGAAAGAGGCCAGGTGGGAGCCTGCAGGTGCAGACCTGAATACGGCAGAACGCTGCCTGTCTGGCGTGGAAAGCCCAGTCTCTGGCTCAACCTATTTATTATTCCGGGAGTGTGTGCATGTGCATGTGTGCATGCGTGTGTGCGTGCGTGCGTGCGTGCGTGTGTGTGTGCGTGTGTGTGTGTGTACACAAAATGTTCCATTTCACCTTCCTTCACCCAATATAAAAGATAACAGTGTCAGCTGAGCAAATGGCAACAGTAGATTTCAGATTGTAACTCAGTGCCGGCTTCCTTGAAGGGAACCCTCAGTAACACTGAAGATCCTTGACCCCCTCCTCCCCACCCCGAGAAGATGCTTCCAACACTGAAAGGTACGGCACGAGTTACCCTACCTTACTCTTCCCTGTGCCTGCATTCCCGACCACAAAGATGGAGTGTCGCACAGCCAGCAGCTCCTCAAGCTGGACGACCTGCACACAGACAGCCTGTCACTCGGGCCCTCTCCCGGGTGACCCAAAGGTACTCATTTTTGTGTCTCCTGAAACCCCGAGTCAGCCCCCACTGACATATGGGGAAATAGACCTTAAGTCCGCAGTATAGCATCTTGTAGGTCTCCCACATAAAAAGCAGAAGGGAGAAAACAACTAAGTCACCATTGTCACCAATCATCACCATTGCTTGTGAGGTGTGGACAAATGCACGCATGCGGAGGTCAGAGGTTAACGCTGGCCGTCCCGATCCATCGTCCTTCAGCTTATCCTCTAGAGCAGTGGTTTTCAACCTCCCTAACGCTGTGACGTTTTAACACAGTTCCTCGCGTTGTGGCGAGCCCCCCCCCAACCATAAAACCATTCTGTTGCTCCTTCATAACTCTAATTTTGCTACTGTTATGGGTTGTAATGTGAGTGTCTGACATCCAGGGACTCCCAAAGGGGTCAAGATTCACACGTTGAAAACTGCTGCCCTAGAGAATAATGAGGTACCTGGACCTACCGGTCTCCATCCCCCACCGACACTGGAGTGACAGGCACACGCAGCCACACCGGGCTCTCACATGGGTAGGTGGTCCTCAGGTCCCTGTGCTTGTGCATCAAATCCTCTCACTCACTGAGCCATCTCCCCAGCCCCTATCTCGTAACTTTATATGCTCATAAAATCAATGACTCTTTGCGGAGTTTTCATCAGAAATGATGTGTGGCAGTCATGGCTCACAGGGGGGAGTAGTGAGTCCTGTCACATAAACCATCGGAAACACAGACTTGCTATGCATTGGTGCCCATGTATTCACCAGCTTTGGGGACATCAGGCAGTGCCTTCCTGTCAGTCATGCCAGCCTCACATACCCCTCCCCCTACGGGAACACACTCATCATTTTACTTTCAGTATTCTATGGACTGGAGGAAGGAAGGACACAGTAAGACTTTGGCACCTGCTACCGAGGAGTTTTGCAATTTAGAAAGTATGGTTACATTTAGAATCATGGAAGCCACATTTATGCTTTTAAGTCTTTGGTGAAAGGGACTAGATATTGAAGCATTTGCTTTAAATGGTCTGTCTTTAACGGGCCATGACTATAGTCAGTCTTTGACTGACTACGATATGAAATGCTTGCAAATACTTAATCGAATCACGTTAAAGCTAACGCTGTTGGATAACCATCACTTAAGCAGTTACTTGGACTACCGATCGCATGGCCTGCCACCAACAGTCAGCGGCTCTTTTACTTTGAGGGTGAAGCTTTCTTCAGGCTGCAGGCGGAGTTCCAGGGTGGACCGCTTGACCATCTGCTCAAAGTGTGGTTTCTTCTGGCGAGGCACATCCAGGGCTGGAAACAGGTCGGCAACCAGGCCCAGGAACACCGGGACATCATCGGTCACGATTTTAGGCATATTGAAGTCTCTTAAAGCTCGCATGAGCACCTGGGGCAGAAGGAAGAACACTGGGTCTCAAGGCAACACGGCGCGCTTCAAAAGCGAAAGAGGGGACTTGGAAAGTTTCTTTTCAGTGGCAAATGAACGACTGATGTTTGAAGAGACAGGTGCTTAACCCGATTTAAACATTGCGTGGTATGTACTGTGCTGAAGCATCACATGTTACCCCAAGATGTGTAAGTTTTATGTTGTGTATGTGTACCATTTAAAATTAAGTATAATTTTTCAAAGCCAATTCAAACTCCAACAAATACCTACTGAGCTAACAATACTTCTTTTAAAATAATTTGTTTTTATGGAGAGAGAGAGAGAGAGAGAGAGAGAGAGAGAGAGAGAGAGAGAGAGAGAGAGAGAGAGATCCAAAGAAGGCAGAAGACCCTGGAGCTGGAGTTACAGGCAGCTGTGAGCTGCCCAATCTGGGTACTGGAAGCCAAACTCAGGTCTTCTAGAAGAATGGTTCATGCTCTTAGCTGATGAGCCATCTCTCCAGGCTCCTAACAACACACTTTCAACCCTCGTCTCTAACTCTGAGATGAGAGCCTGCTCTGAAGATGGAGGTTTCTGTCCCTCAGCCCTTCATTGCCCTTCAGCCCCAAATAAGCACACAGATGCTATATTAATTATAAAAACTGCTGGTGGATGGGTAGGGCTTCTTACTCGCTGGCTCTCTTTTCGTTATTAGCCCATAAATACTAATCTGTGTGTTTCTACATAGTCTTATCTTACCAGTCTCTACAAGGCATCTCCTCCCTGCCTTCCCCTCCCAGACCTCTCCTGGTCCCGTAGCCCCGCTATTGGCCAAACAGTGTGTATTCATTGACCAATTAGAGGAACTTATATAGAAGGACTTCCCCATCACTGCTCTCTGTCCACAGGGAGGCAAATGCTTTCAGGTTAGTGGGACATGCAAGGCGCCCGTGGATGGGCCTCGGAATCCGATGAGCAAGCAGGCCTGCCCTTCCCTGGTAGGCGTTCTATCTTCAGAACGCCTGTGCAGCCCTCTCTTGCCTTCGCCACGCTCAGACTCTAAGTTGAGTGGGCCTGTCAGATCACATTGCTTGAAACACTGCAATCGCAAGTTCATACGTGCGAACCCTCTAGTCTGGGCTTTTGCTTTACAAAGGCAGTTAACTCAAACATCAGAATAAGTTACGTAAGAGCTACGCATTCCATAGACACTCACTCAGAGCAGAGTGCAGGAGTGAAGAAAACATTGGCTATGGCTAAATATGAGCGGAGACCAAGAAGACACAGATTAGCAAATCAAAGACAAATAATATCCCTTAACACGAAAAAAGGATGTTCTAAATGGATCCGACTTTCTCCTACATTTGAAGATACACTGCACGCATACATAGATAGTTCTGTCTAACTTTTATGTTGTCCCCTCCTTATACAAGGAGAATTCCTGCTGTGCCACCTCCATGTCTCTCTCAGAGGGAGAGCAGGACACTTCCATGGTGGCTTTGCAACGGCTGTGCATGTCACTGCGTCAACCTCTTGCCTTCAAGCCCGCTTCACACAGTAGGTGCACTGTGCCTCACCAGGCAGACTGTGTGCCCATTGCCTTTCCAGGATTAACACCCCGACTCTATTAACTAGAGTTTCTCATCATTTCCCCAGAGGAAATCAAACAGCGACTACTAACTAGTTTATCATATCCGTCAAATTACCTTTTGCGGTTGATATTTCAAACACACTTATAAAAGTCACATTCTCCTTCCCAGGTTCGCATCTCTGTAGTCAGTTGTGACCACTTACATGAAATGCCAACCTTTAAGATATTGTGCATTAAGAATATATACACATATTATACATATACAATATACACATATACACACATACACACACACACACACACACACACACACACACACACACACACACACACAGGCTATGTGTGCCTTCCCAGCCGGGTGTATATTTCTGTCTGTCTGAAACCGTTCAGCTACTCACTCTGCAAACCACTTAGAGCTGCAGTACCTGATCTTCAGCTCTGTTCCTGTCTCCTCGTTTCAGGGAACCAGCTACAACCAAGACAGACTTAACAGCACGAAGTCCCCAGTCGTAGTGACCCTAAAATGCAAGCACAGGCACGTCACGTCTTGAGCTCTTCATTGCAGTAGTAAAAGGTGGGAGCAAAAAAAAAAAATACAGACAGACAGACAGACATGCGTCTTTATGATCTACAATTAATGCTGTGAGCAAAACAAACGATTTTAAAAGCCTCGCCTGTGGGACCCACGTCTTTCTGCAGCACTTCATGGCAGCTTTTGCCCACGCCTCCCTTCCCTTCCTTCCTCTGCTACTCTTCCTCCATCAGCCTGGCATGGCACCTGGACTGGTCCAAGCGTTGTGCCGGCATCGCGCCAACAACCCCCCACCCCGTGCACCAACCATACACAGCCCCATTCTCGATCTTAGCCAACCCTGACCCGGTGTTGGCATTGAATACAATTAAAAAGAAAATACAAAATTCTATTATGAACCACAACTCTCTGAGACCTAGGCTTCATTCCCCATGAATCCCACCGGCTCAGCCTTCCCAGAATAGTGTAGCAACTTGATTATGCAGAGTTTCTCAGCCTGGTACACAGTGAGTAAACACCCATTACAAGAACTTGATTCAAAAGTGACTTTGTTTGAGAACAGGGGTCCCACTGTGCATCCCTGCCTGTCCTGAGATTTTTCTATGGACGCCAGACTGGCCTTGAACTCACAACCCTGCCTGTGTCTGGATGAAAGGTCTACACCACCAGTCTTGGCCCCAAAATGACAGATTTGGGGTGAGTGATCCACCCTATCTACCATATTCACGGTCACAACTCCTCTCTTAAATGTTTCTCAGCTGTGCCTACAGACAGGCCACCTCTCCTCATCCAAGCCTCGGCTGCATCAGCAGCAGCAGCAGCTGTAGAGAGGCAGCCGGAAGCAGCCATCTACTTCACAAATGGTTGCAAGGGTAAAATCGTTCATGTGGGAATTAATGCTTTGTGGACACTAAAATGATAGATACACCAATAAGCATGCCATTTCGTCCATTTGTGGATAATAAAACCAAATTAGGTTTTGACCATCATCTGTACTGGTAATAAAAATAGAGAAAAGTGGAATTTAAAACACCCATATGTGATGTGGATGATAACAGTAAAGGGTGCATAGAGAATATTTTTGTTCAGGGATGTAGGTCTCTCTCTCTCTCTCTCTCTCTCTCTCTCTCTCTCTCTCTCTCTCTCTCTCTCTCTCTCTCTCCTCTCTCTCTCTCTCTCTCTCTCTCTCTCTCTCTCTCTCTCTCTCTCTCTCTCTCTCTCTCTCTCTCTCTCTCTCTCTCTCTGTGTGTGTGTGTGTGTGTATACATTCCTGGATGGACTCATAAAGAGTCTCAGCAGAAAAATTAATTTTTGTAACAGGTCATGGTAGAGATCATCTGGAAGTTACAAAGACAAAAACAGACTAGGGCTAGAGAAGGAAAAGAAAAGAAAGACCTAACAGGTCTGCTGGGCACAGAGGCTGGGTCGTGTCCAAGTCCTTGCAGAAATGATGCCAAAGGAGAGGATGAGCAGAAACCCTGTGGAGTCAGCCCTTAGGGAACTCCTGAGTATTTAAATATTGTGGCAACCACTAGAATAACATCGAGTAAATACTGATTCTAGAAAACTCTCTTTTCGTTTCTACTCTCCTCCAATGTTACTCCCCTGTTCATGAGTTCTCTCTGATTCTTAGAATTTCTCTCTCCCTTCAGAAATGTCTCTGAGCTGTGCTCCCCCGAGCTGTGCTCCCCCGAGCCGTGCTCCCCCGAGCCGTGCTCCCCCGAGCCGTGCTCCCCCGAGCCGTGCTCCCCCGAGCCGTGCTCCCCCGATCCGTGCTCCCCCGAGCCGTGCTCCCCCGAGCCGTGCTCCCCTGAGCCGTGCTCCCCCGAGCTGTGCTCCCCTGAGCTGTGCTCTTAGCCCAGCTGCTTTCTTGGTCAGGCTTTCTTTTTCTCCAGCATGCAGTACAAGAACTCATCTCTGTCTTGCCTGCCCCCAGCCCCCACCTCCTGACCCCAGCACCCACCTCCTGACCCCAGCACCCACCTCCTGACCCCAGCACCCACCTCCTGACCCCAGCACCCACCTCCTGACCCCAGCACCCACCCCTGCCCCCAGCCCCCACCTCCTGCCCCCACCTCCTGACCCCACCCCCCACCTCCTGACCCCAGCCCCCACCTCCTGACCCCACCCCCACCTCCTGACCCCAGCCCCCACCTCCTGCCCCCACCTCCTGACCCCCCCACCTCCTGACCCCAGCCCCCACCTCCTGACCCCAGCACCTCCTGACCCCAGCCCCACCTCCTGACCCCAGCACCTCCTGACCCCAGCACCCACCTCCTGACCCCAGCATCTCCTGACCCCAGCCCCCACCTCCTGACCCCAGCACCATCTCCTGACCCCAGCCCCACCTCCTGACATTTCTCCCAAGTGTATTCACAGATCCAAAGCTACACACAAAGCTAAATTTAAGAAGACTGCAGCCGAAACACCTGTTTGTATTGCATCGACAACTTCACAAACTTGCAAGACACAAGAGACAACAAGACAAAGAATGTTAACCTTAACCCACCCCAGAGATTAGGATAAATAAACAAAGCCCCACACATCTCCAAATAAGGGATTAGCAACCACTGAGAAAAACCAACATTTCTAGAATACTTTCAAGAATCAACTTCACCTCACTTTTATAACCCTTCCTGCCTCCCCCACTACAAGAAATGGAGGCAACATGAAATTTTCTTTATAACTGTAGCATCAATGATACTTATAGAATCCCATAGTGCATTGATGAAAAGCAATGCAGACTACAAGTAAAATGTTACACACTAAGATGTCTGAAATTTAGTTTCAGAAGTAAAAAAAAATTGGAAAACACGCATTTTGAAAATCCCACAGAAAATTTTAAATCATTCCAAATGCCTAAGTGTCATTTGAATGCTAAATTATTCATCAACCTCATTTTTTTTTAAAATCTATTTTAAAGTGATACAAAACCAAATAATAACCACCAAAGAATTCTTACCTGCTTTGACAGGAGCTCCTTACAGAGTGTGTACAACGAAATAAACTTTCGGGCCAATGACCGTGCATCCACAAACCCTTCCGTCACTAACATGATTTCACAGATCATCTCAATGTCAGGGGCCACCATGGCACAGGGTCTGCAGTTTAAATACGAGCTTGAGTTTAAAACGTGGTAAGGTCATATGTGCAAATCACTTAGATCAAGTGGTGAACCTGTAGCAACACTCACACCACTCCTAAGAAGGTCATAATGGCTTCTGTCGATCACAGCTTAAAAAACAAAAACAAACACAAACAAAAAAAAACCCCTGCAGTTCAACTCAAACACACCCGCTGGACAACAGAGAGATGAGGAGATAGCAGATATGTAGAAGCCTGGGGGTAGGGGCAAGTTTAAAGAAAATGCAGTGTATTAACTTCCTCCCGATTGGTTGGGTTTGGTCTTGTATGCTTGGTGGTGCTGAAGATTTAATTTAGGGTTTCAGCCACACTGACCCTGTGCTCTGCTGTATGGTTGCATGACCAGGCTCTTAACTTCCAGCGCTCACGGTCTCACTGGCAAGGGGAGGCAGCGATGTTGAGCACAAGAGGCTAGCAAGCAGCAGCATTCTGGTAAAAGTCAAAGAGCATGCTGCCAGGAAACATTCTAGGGAGCAAGGCTATGCTGGGAACTGAACCCTAGGCCCAGTGCATGCTAAGAGCCACACTCTGAACCCTGAGCCACATCCTGCAACCCGTAGGTATTAGTATGCAGTGTGTATTTATCTCATGCCACACAGGGTGCTAAAGGCTTCTCCTGCCCTCTCTCATGTCTAGCAACTCCAAGAAGTGAGGACCCTTCATATCTGCCTGTTTAGGTGCAGGTTGGTGGATTTCCCTAGGAGTTTCAACATACACTGCTGGGCACATGTTCTTGGTAAAAGGGGGGGAGGATTTGGAGATAATTAGATCGAAGCCTCAAAACATTCCTGACATTATTACTTGATGGGAGAATGTCCTTCTACAGATATGTTTTTCTTATTGAGTGATGAATAGAACAGTGGTTGGCCAATAGCCAGGCAGAAAGTATAGGCGGGGCTATGAGAGGAAGGAGAAAGGAGAGAGAGGGAAGCCGTGAGAGAGAGGCCATGTGGAGACCAGGAGGGTAGGGCACGCCGGGCATTCTCTGGTGAGATAAGACCATGTAGAAATACATAGATTAGTAATTATGGGTTAATAATTAAGAGAGAGCTAGCCAGTAAGACGCCCTAGCCATGGACTAACAATTTATAAATCAATGTGAGTCTTTGTGTGTTTATTTGGGGCTAATTGGCTGCAGGACCAGGCGGGATGAGAACCTCCGCCTATGATTACTAACATCAAAACCCAAATGATGCCACACTTAGCCTGTCAAACAGAATTTATGGAAATGTCACGGGGGAAAAACTAAAACTTTAAGACCCAAATGAAAGAAGTACATAAGATAAATTGTATCGGGGTGTGGAAATACTGGGGTGTGCACAGCTCTCGAACAAATGCGTTCTGTGGCCATTACATTCCCTACTAGGGTAGTGCTTTCTAGCTGAAAAAAAATGAGGCTAGAATTACTGTGCTAGAGAAAGCTGTTATTATGAAGAGGGAAAAACATTCAATGTGAGATGATGGGATATTTGATGAACATTAGGGAACAGGATTAAATGCTCATTTTGTATTACCTTCCCAAGTTTTCATAATATGAATTACATTCGTAAAGCAACAGAATGAAATTAGAATAAAATGTAAATGAATTATGATTAAATATAAAATGGACGGGTAAGCATATTTTAAGCTTTAAGGAATTAAAGGAAATCACCACACTAAAAACTATAAATGTTCTTATAATCCGTGTAAAAAGGCATTTAATTCTTTTGGAGGCATGCTCAGTAGTTAACAGACACACTGTCAACCCTAAAGAACGAACTCCTAAAAGTGAACTGTTAAGCCACTGGATTATCTTTATGGACCAAGAGGAAGTCAGGCAACACAAATTATTGCTTCCATGTGTGAAATTCAGGACATCCTGGCAGATAACACAATAGATAAATACATGCTAAAACATCCGTTAACCCAGACAATAGGAAGAACTCCATAAAAGATACAGATCATCAAAACTAATCCAAAGAGAAATAAAATCTCAATAACTTCATATCTATTAAAGAAACTCATTACTGAGAAGATTCCCGTGAAGAAAAATCTTGGTCCAGATGGCTGCACTGATTAATTCTATCAAATACTTTAGCAATAAATAATACCAATCCCACACAGTCTTAAAAAACAGATTGCTCAATACCCAATGTCATGATACCAGCATTACTCTGATGCCAAAATCAAGACAGAGATTACAAAGCAAACATTGAAGACCAATGTCCTGGGTAGAACAGAACTTTAAAAATCTCTAACAAAATTGCAGCACATTAAATTCATATAAACATATAAAACATATAAAAATGATGCCTCAGGAACAGATGAGGTCTATCCCAGGAATGCTAAGATTAATGGGCTGCTCATCATCAGAAAGCCAGTTAATTTAGTTCAATAAATTAACAGAATAATAGAGAAAAAGCTGTAAAACAACAAAACTTATTGAAGAAAAACTCCAAGTTTTGGCTAAGTAAGCTTCCTTAACTAGAATACAATATATATATATATATATGTATGTATGTATGTATGTATGTATGTATGCATGCATGCATGCCTTTATGTGTATGTATATATTTAAAAAAACAAGAGAATCAGTAAATTATACTTTATGATATTTGAAAGTTTTATCTTTGAGGGACATTACAAAAACTGCAAAATGACAAACCAAAAATAAGAAAAACTTTGTACTGTCTGTTATCTAATAAAGAAACTGCATATACAGCATTCTACACACACACACACACATACACACACACAGAGTGACCAGTAAACACATGAAAAAATAATTAAGATCGTGAGCTTTTATGAAAATATAAAGTAAATTCATAATGATACACTATAATAGATCAATTATATTGGCTAAAACTTGCCAACAAACGATATAATGTCCACATTGCTAGCGATGCCAGATCTTGACAAGAACATAAAACAATGGATTCTCATTCTCTTGTGGTAGAAGTGTGAAAGGATTCCAAAGGCTTTGGCAACATTGAGTATTTTTGCTATGTAAAACATACATTTGCCACATGACCAATCTTAGATTTACACCCGGAAGAAATGAAAGTGTTCATGCAAGGTTTTCTTTCATACACATTCATAGAGCTCTACTCACAACGGCTCCAGACTGGAATCAGTGAAAATGACCATGGACTGGTCCATAGATAACCACTTCTAATATGTCTACAGTAGTCTACTTAGTGATTAAAAGCAACTCCTGATCATCCCAGAAGCTTGGACCAATCTCAGAACCAAAGTGTTCAGATAATGATGCCAGAGAACAGTAAGGAAAATGTGCTGTAGGCTCACCTCAGCAAGACTCCCCATCCTAGAGATATATAGACTAAGTAAACAAATAAAACACTCTCTAATGATAAATAATAAGGAAACCAATCCTAAAACAATTCTTTGGTATTCATAGAATTTCTAAGATGCATTAAAGATACGAGCTAATTTACATAGTTGTGAAATACTTTTTGTTTTTTGTTTTTTAACAAAAAGAATTACATTTTGGCTATTATTTCATCCTCCAGAAGTGATCAGCAGTTGATTGTACAACCATCAATACTGAGATGCTGCTCTGAGATCACGAAAATGCAAAACCATGCTCAGAGCCATCAGAAATTGTTGAAAATTCTATCCTAATCTCGAGCTAAAACTCATGGAAAGACTGTGGGTGTTTGTATACATGTAATTCCTGAGACATCATTCACATACCACCACCACCACCACCACCACCCGTTTTTTTCAAAACAAGGTTTCTCAGTGTCCAGGCATTGCGTAGTAGGCTAGGCTACGTAGCTAATGAGCCCTATCTAAATACTATCCAAAGATACACTAATTTGGAACATGCTGAGGAATAATAGTAGGAAAAATGTCTTCCTCTTCTGTTACTAAAAAATGTCTCTACAAGTGCAGTACGCCATGCACATACATTAAGCTACTACAATCCACGTATCAGAATACTCTTGAATCTAAGCCAAGGAGCCTGGGGCAGCATTGGTGATTGTTGTGTAGTACAACAACATGTGAACATGTTATATGTTCAGAACCAAGATTGTAGTGATGTTTACAGAGCTGCATTTCCAATTCCTTACCTGTACTGGAAACACACCTGCAGGTCTTCCTACACAGGCTGCTGTTAGCATGTTAGCATGTTGGCTGAGTACTGGAGAAAGTAGGTCCATAATGTATTTTAATCGTCAACTGGTAATTTTACATCTAATAATCTATTCTGGGTTTTGGGGAACCTGTTGGTGGATTTTTCTGTCCACGTAGACTTCTTAGTAATTATGAAATCTCAGCCGATAGCTTAGACTTGTTACCAAGTAGCTCTTACAACTTAAATTAACCTATTTTTATCAATCCACTTTTTGTCTAGTGGCTTGATTGTCTTCACTCTATATTGCCCATGCTGTTTCCTCGTCATCTGGCTGGTGACTCTGCCCATCTCTGCCCCTCTTCCGGGCATCCTCTCCATCTTGAAAATCCTGCCAAGCTATTGGCCGTTCAGCTTTTTATTAAACCAATCTGAGTGACAAATCTCACAGTGTACAAAAAGATTATTCCACAACAGGGAATAATTCCACAACAGCCTAGTCACTGTCTTAGGGTTTTACTGCCATGAAAAGACACGATGACCACAGCAACTCTTATGAAGGAAAACATTTAACTGTAGTGGCTTACAATTCAGAGAATTAATTCATTATCATCATGTCAGGAAGCATGGTGGCATGCAGGCAGACACAGTGCTGGAGAGGCAGCTGAGAGTTCTACACCTTGGCCCACAGGCAGCAGGAAGTGACTAAGACACATTTCCTCCAGCAAGGCCACACCATCTGAAAGTGTCACTCCCCGTGAGCCTGTGGGGGCCCTGAGTTCAATCCCCACCACCCAGGAAAAAGCTAGCCCTGGAAGCACACATTTGCAATTTTAGTGCAGGGGAGGTGGAGACAGGAGGAACCCTGAGGCTTGCTAGCTGAACTGGCGAGCTCCAGTGTCAGTGAGAGAGACAGCTTGCCTTAAAAAATAAGCTGGAGGGCATTTGAGAAAGAAACCTGGCCTCCATATGCATGCATGCACGTATGCACACAAACACATAGACACATATATACATACACACACACACACATACATACTCACATGAATATATACACACACACATACACATACATACATATACACCATGCATATACACACATGCATACACATGAATATACACACACATACACATGCATATATACACAATCTATTCTGGGATAATAACTAGAAACAGAATAATGTTAGTAACTATTTATAGCTTGCTATTTCAGTATCATAAAAAATCAAAAATAAGCCTGCTAAACCAGACAAGATGCCATAAGTGGGACGATTTTGGAGTTACATAAAACAATATGTATGTCAAAATATTATTATAAGAACAAAAGCAAATAAAACCATGCCTAATATATCTTATCTCTATAAAATATAAATTATAGAAGAGACTAGAAAAATTATAACAATCTTGATGTCCAGTTGATAAATAACTTCTCTCTATACATTTCTGTATTTGCCAAATACTTTATAATTTGTGAAAATTCTGCTCACAATAAAACATCCTAATGAAAAGAACTAATGTTAAATACTTAGAATCACCACATAAATTTTATATTGATTTGAGCGCTGGTTTCAATACACAGGGGTGAATTTACCATGGAGAATATTATATCTGTGTATGGAGGAATCTCGAAGAGATGTTTTCCACAGGAAGTTAAGTCCTCCGGTGAAAACTAGCCACATTATCGGAGGGAACCGACGGTAGGTGGCAGAAGAGCTCCAGGCGTGAGCTGCTTGGGAGGAAAGCACTTGCCTGAACAGAGCTTTGAGGTTCTCTGGTAATTCGGTTCGGCCAGCATACCCTGGGTTCATGGTAATAAATATTCCAACCGACGGCTTCAGCGGGATAGTCTCTCCAAGAAATACAAATCTACCATAAAGAGAATGTTGATGGAATTAAATGTGTTCACTGAACATGAATGCACATTGACAATTGCAAGCCGCTGCAAAATGCAAATGCGTATTAGAAAGCTGTTTGTCCTGGGTTATTTCCTTTAAGATTCATAAGCACACACATTTTGAATGTTTTGAAGCATATTTATTAAAAATACCCTGCCTTCAGAATCACAATGTGGTAAAGCTCTCTTTTTTTTTTCTTTTCATAGCCTAAAATGGTAACATGAAGATTTGACTATTTAACATTTAATAAAATGAATTTACCTTCTGTTCCTTAAATGGAACACTACAGAGAGACTGTCCATGCTAAGAGGAGAAAGAGATGCTTGTCTAGTTCATCTGTTTGCTTACTTACCTGCCCTCGCCCTTATTCAGTAAGTCTCTGCTAAGCATCTCAGCAATGCAGGGCAGTGTGGTGGGCAGGACCGTGTGGTGGGCAGGACCGTGTGGTGGGCAGGTCCGTGTGGTGGGCAGGTCCGTGTGGTGGGCAGGTCCGTGTGGTGGGCAGGACAGTGTGGTGGGCAGGACAGTGTGGTGGGCAGGTCAGTGTGGTGGGCAGGACAGTGTGGTGGGCAGGACAGTGTGGTGGGCAGGACAGTGTGGTGGGCAGGACCGTGTGGTGGGCAGGACCGTGTGGTGGGCAGGACCGTGTGGTGGGCAGGACCGTGTGGTGGGCAGGACCGTGTGGTGGGCAGGACAGTGTGGTGGGCAGGACAGTGTGGTGCCACACTGTCACACATTAAGGCCTATCAGTTATCCTGAAATATTCCAATTTCCTCATCTAATAAACAGGTAGAAAAACCTCACCTACAGGCGAGGATTTGAAAAAAAATATGAATATAAATAGTTATCAGCACAATGCCCAGAACTCAGTGAACTCGGCAGATATTAGCTACCACTATCGCTATCGTATTCATGCCAAAGCTGAGGAGAAACAACGATTTTCAGAAAGAAATCATGAGAGCCCAATAAGGCTGTGGCTGACCAGAGCAATGGAAAGCTAACCAGAAAAGACTGCAGTAAGGTTTCAGGCGGGGCCAAGGAGACAAAATATAAGTGGTCTCAGCAAGATCTCTTGGAGAAAGGGGAAGGCAGAAGCAGTGTCTCAGGGGAGGAGAGGAGAAAGAGCAGACACACAGATGCCCAGGACTTCCAGGGACTTACATACTAGGCAGCTGACAGCAGGTGGGTTTGTAAAAAATGGTCCAGGTTAAAATGAGACATCAGGATTTTCCAAAGCAAGGCAAGGCAGGCATGGCCAGCTGGGACCTCACAGAGAGAAGGTGAGTGTGGCCAGTGATGGTCTCCAGTTCTTTGGCCATGCTTGTTTCTATCTCTTACATCCTGCAGGGTAAGGGGGATTTGATCAACTCATGGGACCACAAAGGAGCCTTGCAGTCAGTTTATGAACTAGCCTAAGGAAGAAGAGAGAGGGCTTAGACATGCAGGCAGAGGCGCCAACAAGCGTGCCCAGGAATTTTCAGATCATGACTCCATCGCACGGATCTGCATGACAAAGGATGGCCTCGGATGACTTCTGGTTCCATCAGATAATAGGATTCTGAGTGAAAGCCAAATATGGCTGGGGATCAAAGAGAAAAGACTTAGACTTCTCTAACACAGCTTTAGAGGTGGGGTGGGTGAGGCAGCAGTTACCTGTATGTTGGAAGATTCCCTAAAAGGTGTAGACATACCACCCCCTCTCTGAAAAACTGAAAAATCCTGGAACATGGCACGGCTCTGAGAAAGGGGCTGGGGTGGGGTTCCTTTATCCGTGAGGAGACTGAAAGCGTTCCCATGCACAAGTGACAGAAATGAACAGGCTAGCTAAGCACAGCTGTATTTGTGGAGGGAATCTACCAAGAGAAGGAGACTCTTGTAGTGAGCGCATCGTGCTTATTTTCAAGTTTTAGTCATCGGACTCCAAATGCTGGCTGTGCTTTGCTTTTGGAATGTGGTGCCACTGTGCAGAGAGTTTACATTCCAGGAATATCTGGGAAGGTTTTGCACCATCACTCATAGGGATGGCGTGATGGAAAGGGGGACTTGGATGCGAGTGTGCTAAATGAAAGAGACTTAGGAGATTCAAGCAGACCCTTGAGTTGCCATATGCAACTATTTCCAGAAGTCTGAAAGATGAAAGAAAAGGAAGTACAGGTGTCTAGGGGTGGGATCATGGGGGTGGTGAGAGCTAGGGCCCTAGATAGAGTCACCAAGGGAGAAAATGAAATGTAAGAAAGGTCTGTCCCCACTGAGCCTGTGATGTCCAGCATAGCGAACACTGACATGGGCCCACTGTGTCCCAGAACTTTCCACCAATTACCATGATGGAAGGGCTCTGGAAGGGAGGTCCTGTATTTTCAGGTAAGAGGAAACCAGGAAGTGCACAGTGGGAGGTAAAGAACAGTGTGTGGGGGGGTGGATGTCCTATACCTTGGGTGAAGCAAAGAGCAAAACCCAACAGAAGGAAGGCCAAGAAAGATGAACAAAGAAGCCTCCTCACTGACCTCCATACAAAGCCATTAGTACAAGCAGGCGGTGGGTTACCCAACACTACAATGCAAAATTATTTTGCGCATCTTATGTGACAGAGAAGAGTAACAAAATATGGAGAAGGCCAAGGTTATCTTCTGACTGAGTTAGGGGGGATAAAAAGGAGCGAAGCACGGGCCCCCACCTCCCTTTCCTGTTTCTGATGGCGTCCTGAATCATCTTCACCTGCGCTGCCACCACGGACAGGACCTCCACGGCAATGCGGTTGAACTCGTCGAAGCAGCCCCAGGCTCCTGTCTGCACCAGGCCTTTGTAGATGTTCCCTATGGACTACAGGGGAGGGCATAGTCAGAGTAGAATGGAGGGCTGGGAGCTCTTACAGGTCCTGATCTAAAAGGCCAAAGTCCTCCAGAATCCAAAGCATTTGGGTACCAGCAAGGCGTCACAGGAGGAAACATTGTCACACTGTGAAACGTTTGCTTCGTGCACAAAATTATTAAAAATGTTGAGTGAAGTCATCGTAAGTCTGCGGTAGGTGTGCATGTAATACAAATAAGTCACATGTTTAGACTTGGACTACAGACCTATATTACCACGAGGGTGAAAATATAGCACAACCCCGAAAATTTCAGAAACGAGAAGCACCTCACGGCTCCAAACATTTCAGGCAAGGTATATGGATCTTTCCAAATAGGAGTGATGCTTTTAGAACACATTTTACGTATTTAATAACTTACCCTGTAGTCCATTTGCTCTGAACAGTTGAAGACATAGACCATCATGCCCAGGGCACGACCAAGGTCTTTGGTGGTTTCCGTTTTCCCTGTTCCAGCTGGGCCAGCTGGAGCCCCGCTCATGGTCAGGTGAAGAGATTGAGTTAACGTGATGTAACACCTTCACACAACAAAACACAAAAGCTATGGTTGAGCCTGTGCTTCCATGACACATTTTAATAAGTGGTTAAGGGGCTGGAGAGATGCCTCAGAGCTTAACCCAGCAACCACATGGTGGCTTCACAACTATCTACAGTGACATCTGGTGCCCTCTTCTGCTGTGCAGGCATACATGTAGATAGAATACTATGTACATAACAAATAGATAAATAAATCCTTTTTTAAAAAGTGGGTAAGAAGTCAAGGCCACCGGGTAGTGGTAGCACACGCCTTTAATCCCAGCCCTTGGGAGGCAGAGACAGACAGATCTCTGTGAGTTCGAGACCAGCCTGGTCTACAGAGCAAGTTCCAGGGCAGACTCCAAAAGCTACAGAGAAACCCTATCTCAAAAAAAACAATGGAAAAAGAAAGTCAACGTCAGTGGACTTCTGGTTTGTTCACGGCAATCATGAGACCGCTTTCTAGGTTGCCCACTTAAAACAGCTGGAAAGAATGTGCTGTTTTGTATGTGCACTGTCTCATTTCCCAAGAGCTGTGCATTTGAATACAAACACCTTTATCTTCGATGTAATTGAATTTCTGATACTTCTAGGCGAAGAAGATAATATTGCCTCAAACTGATTATAGACAGGGAGGGGAGTTTTAGATGAGAATGAATTAAGCATGACCACATTAAATTGCTATGTAACAAACACTCTAAGAACTGAAATAAACATGTGCATATACAAGTATGCAAAAATGTTTACCGAATGGAACACCATACCCAATGTATTTCCGAAATCCACCTGGAATGTGTTGCACAAGCATTTAGAGCGTGATGTTTATTTGGGTAGGGAGGGGTCAGGGGTACTGAGACAACTTAATATTCGCAAAGGAAAGAAATACTAACGAGTGACGAGGGCCTCAAGTTGCTGACGGTCTTTACTCGGTCCTCTGCATCATTTTTGTGTTAGTACAGACAGTGACGGGGGCAGAAAGATGCATGCTGGGAGACCAGAGACTAAGATCCATTCTGTGGATCATCAGACATCAGTCTGAAGTCTTCTGCCCTATCCCAAACACCATATAAAGTTGTGAGATAGGGTTACTGCAGGGCTTCATGAAGACAGTCAAAGGGAAAAGCCCTGAAGAGTTCAGAGCACCAAGCCAATGGGAACAAGCAGAAGCTGAGCTACAGCCCTCCCACCTCCCACCATGTACCTGACATGGAACAGAGTAGAAAGACTCTTATACCAGGACCTGAGCCCTCTGTGCACTGATGTCTGTAGTTCAAGTTTGGGTCAAACACAGACACCTATACCTATACTTCCTCTCTGCCTGCCAACAGGAGCCGCCAAATGTCCACGTTACAAACAACGTGGTAGGTGCAGAAATGGCATTTCTAGGACACCTACTAGAGGACATTTGCTTTGGGCTCCCTTACCGCCGAGTGAAGCAACCGCGGAAGCCTTGCTTAGCTTGTCATCCACCTACCAGCCCATCATGTGGGCCTGCTCACCTCTACTCAAGTGAGACATCAGCTTCTGGGTTCATTAAGACACTGAATTTTAGGGTTTCTCCTAGTGACAGCTTAGCCAGCTTCCTCACCACTACAGCCATTGCAGCACCAGCCGGTCAGGGGCAAGCTGGCCAAACTGTCTATAAGCCTGCTGACACATGGAAGGAGGCAGCATCTTCCCCACCTAGTTCCCAAAGGGACATCCACATCAAACGTCAAGTGAGACAGAATGAATGCATTTAGAGAACGTCTTTACGCTTACAAAAATTCATAGGTAAGCCAAAGGATAAAAGGGAATTAAAAGCACCTTCCCCCAACATTATCTGTACTACCACAAGAACGTGAATTTAAAGAATAAAAAAGTTCCAAATGAAACATGTAGAGATTTTTAGTTCAAAATTTGCTATGCAAACAGTTTTTACATATTGGAATAATTTACAATTTTCCCTCTTTTCTCTTCTCCTCCATTTATAGTGACTGGTATAGTGTAGCTGTGACTATGTCAAGCTACAACTTTCTATTTCTCATAATAAACACTGTACATAAATGAACGAGAGAAGGCAATGAACAGTTTTAGGTAGAGACAAGGAGAACTGATTTTTACAGTCCCAGAAGCTATAATATATAATAATAATAATAATAAATACATATGTATATATGTGTGTCTATATACATATATACACACATATACATATATATATTATATATATATATGTATACACACATATATACTTCATGAGACTAATATGTACATGAACAACCCAAAGCTAGGGAGAAAAATCCCACCAGCTTCTCCAGGGTATACCAACCACATAGCTATCTTCCAGACCGTCTATACTTTGTGGTGATAGGAAGCAGTTGTTGGAAACACTGAGGTATGATTGTCCCTTCTAAAAGCCAAAGATTACGTGTGTATTCTCATACCACAGAACTTAACAGGAGTTGGAATCCTAACAGAAGAATTCACATCCGTGAAACAGATTTACTTCTATTGCATCCTATGAATCTTTTTGAGCATCATCAAATGGCGATGCACTTTCAGTAGCATTCTGTAGGCCCTCCGATATTCTTGGACCACGCTGGCTTCCTTCTGTCCTTTAACCCGGCCAGGCTCCTGTCTACTTTGGAACTTCCATAGTTGACTTTGTTTGTAACTTTCTACCCTAAAAATCTCCATGTAGCTGACTCTGGTGCACAATCCAGTCTCCACTCAAACACAGTCTATGTAGACACCGATCCCAAGTCTAAAATGCCCTGAACCCTGTCTTTGAAGCATTTGAGAGTTTGATTTTTCAGATTACGGGTGCCTGACTTGGAGAGTCTACACAAATAATTCCTAATTCCAGAAAGATCCTGAATCGGTAATATTTCTGGACCTAAGCATCTCAGACAGGAGGAAGCTTAACCTGGAGTAGATTATTCCCTCCAGACCCTGTCTGACAAGTCAATACACTGTACTTCTTCACAGACAGCACTGCCTAAAATAAATACCTGCCATTTCTCTCCACCCTCACCCACTCACACATCACATTCAACCAGAACTTGATCACTGTCACAGCAACTACGCCGTCAACAGTACAAGGCACAGTTTTCTTCCTAAACACTTGGCAGCTCTGGATGCAGAAAAATAAAGTTATTATAGGCTTTCCTCACTATGCCTGAACTTCCAAAAGAGATGATGGCAGGGGGAAGGGGGCAGAATGGTCTCGGAAGCAGCCAGCCTTCCTTAAACCACATCAATCCACACATGCTCCCTCCGTTTCCTACTGTTTCCTCCCTACCATTTCCTATTGGCTTCTCTAATTCTGTTTAACTCAATTTTCTTTATGCTGTCGCTAAAATTAACACTCAAGGTCTTGCACAGTCAATGTCCATGCCTCTTTCATTCATTCACAGCTTCCAGATTTGTTCACCAATTCCTCTCAGAGTCTCTCTCCACACAAAAGGACACTGGGCTTGGTGTTCCCATCCGTGGGGGGTCACACGTGTTACCTGTCGGTGAGAGGAGTGATCACCAGCCGAGGACTGTTGCCCAGGTATTCATAGAAGTACCGGAAGTCGGCATCACAAATGCTGACAAGGCAGTGCTTCCGAGCCTCCTCCCACTGGTGCCGAAGTTGAGAGAGCCAGGCAAAAGCATGGGGACTGACAACCTGTAATCAATCATCGCACAGTCTTAACACGCCGGCCCCGATGGCTCCGGGGCAGCAAACTGATTAATCTCATCACTTCTGCTGGCTCACATTCCCAAGTTCTTCAGGATGAACTCTCTTGCCTGCTGTTGCAAATCCCGGCAGTATTACCAATCAGGAATATGTGTGCAATAAAATCTCTGCTTTAAATGGTCTTTTATGCAAAACAGTATAGTGTGTTCAAGCAATGCTTTTACCTTTTACGAGTCACCCAGGGGCTACTACGTTTTGTTACCTTTAAGCACGTATTACTGAAATCCAATGAGAAATTTATTTTCTGTGTTAAAATTACACATGATGCCTAATTTCTGCACCCATGTTCATACTACAGAACTTTTTAACTCTTTTTTTTTTTTTTTTTTTTTTTGGTCAGATTACATGAAGATGATTTTTGTAGGCTACTCTTTCCAATCTTACTCAATTCTATTTCTTCTCTAGTTTGGAAACAAATAAAAATGTTCTGTCTCTTTCGAGACGTGTGGGACTTTAGGGCTCCCTAGAATTCACTTCAAGTCACCCAAATTCTTGCCTTTTAGTTTTCCAAAGGCTAGGCAGGAAACAACACTGTATACACATGTATTTGTAGAGTGTCAAGAGTAAGACTATGTCAAGAATAAGACTAAGTGTCCTTTGGTTTAAAAAAAGAACTTACAATCTGCATTGGTGGTTTGGTGGTAAGCACAGCTACTTTCTAAAATAGATATATTATAATCATAACTTATGCTACTGCAAATAAAACATATGCATATATGTATGCATATATATATATATATATATATATATATATATAGCAAGGTCATGTTAAAAAAGTGGATGCAAACAGCTCATTACCAAAACAGAATATTGATGAGAGATGTTATTCTGTAAATATGTTTCTCATACTGGTTAATGAATAAAGCACTGTTGGCCAATGGGAAAGCAAGATAGGTGGGACTAGGAGACAAGGAGGAAAGAGGAAGTAGTTAGGAGGAGTCAGCATGGAGAGACGGGAGAGGTAGGACGCCAGCCGCTCTGGCTGGTATGATGAGCCACGTGGAAATACTTAGATAAGTAGAAATGGGTTAATCATTAAGACAGAGCTAGCCAATAAGCAATGATAGTAACTGGCCAACAGGGTTGTATCAAATACAGAGTCCCTGCGTGTTATTGGGGGCTGGTGTGGCGGCAGGACCAGACCAGTGGCAGGGAAAATCCTGCTTGTAACAGAATATACAGTAAGTGGTACATTGCAGGGACTGATCTGAGATTAATAAAAATATTTTTACTATTTCTATTCAGCAACTAGATCAAGGCATGCTTATGTTTATGGCTTAGGTGAAACATCACTTGTGTGCATGTGTGTGTACATGTTCACGTCCAGCAACCAGGACACTCTTGTCACCCACCTTCCGGGTGCTGTGATTGCAAACTCATGCCACAAGCTGTGTTTTATGTAGGTGTTGGGTTCTGAACTTGGGTCCTCTCACTTGCATAGTAAGTAACTTGCTAACTGAGCCTTATCTCCAATCCTGAAAAAGTAGTTTCTTGTAATTCATGGAGAAAATTAAAATACTCTTGATTTCGATAAATAGAGAAACAAGTAGGAAAATAACACACAGTGTTTTATGATATAAGCATATAAACTGTGGTGGGATTGCCATTTAAAAAATGAGATAAACAGGTCTATTTGTATGCTTTAGAATTTTAAATGTTGCCTCAATTTAACTAGGAGGACTTTTTATTTTTATTTTTTTAAATTTACTTTATGGTGGTTAAGATACTTTTTTCCTGTTTCTTCTATGTTTAGTGTTTGTTTCTCTCTTTCTTACTTAAAAAAATGTTTCCACAAAATATACTTTGAATATGTTCCTTTCTCTCAGGTAGTTTGAATAAAACTGCCCTACCTCCAACCCCATGGGCTCATATAATAGAATATTTGGTTCCTAATTTGTTGAACTATTTGGGGAACAGTTAGGAGACATAGCCTGGCTTGGAGTACGTGTGTCACTGGGTATGGGCTTTGAGGTTTCAAAAACCCATGTCTGGCCCAGGCAGTCAGCCAATCAGTCTCTGTCTCCTCTCTATTATCTCTCTCTCTCTCTCATCTATCATCTATCTATCTATCTATCTATCTATCTTTCTTTCATGTATGTATGTATATATATTTATGTATCTATCAATAATTCATATATGTATGTATCTATGTCTCTATCATTCATGTATGTATGTATGTATATATTTATGTATCTATCAATAATTCATATATGTATGTATCTATGTCTCTATCATTCATGTATGTATGTATGTATCTATCATGTATGTATCTATCTATCATTCATGTATGTATCTATCATTCATGTATGTATGTATGTATCTATCATTCATGTATGTATCATTCATGTATGTATGTATGTATCCTCTCTCTCTCTCTCTCTTTCTCTGCATCCAACTTAGGATCAGGATGTTATCTCATTCATGCCTGCCTACTTGCAGTCCTGCTTCCCACCATGACGATCATGGTCTAACCCTTTGAAAGTGTAGGCAAGCCCCTGATGAAATGCTTTCTCTTAAGTTGTCCTGGTCATGGTTTCTCTTCACAGCAATGGAAAACTAAGACTTTCTCCCCCAACTTCTCCCAGCACCTGCCCTACTTTATGTTCTTTCTCTCTCTTTGCCAACACAAAATCAGCTCCCTGGTTTTCCACAAACCAGCTCCGTGGTTTTTCCGTGGACTTTTTGTTTTGTTTTGCATTGCTGGTCTTTCTTGTTTGTTTTGATTTTCATTTTTGTGTTGGTGTCGGTTTCATTTTTTATTTCTTTTTTGCTTATTGTCATTTCAGTACCACCCTCCCCACCCCCAGAAAGACTGTGGCAGTGTTGGATGATGGGTCCTACAGGCAATGTGTTCAGGAGTCAGGCAAGCACTAGAAAGTAAAAGTACAATTGGGGGGTAAAGAACAAAAACATCCCCTTTCACATTAAATTTTGACAGCATCCGAGAGACAAGTAGATTTCCAAAGGAGATATGAGGTTAATAAAAATCATCAAATTAGTAAAAAGACTAGAAAATAACCTCTTAAGAAGAAATAACATTATTCAGCCATGAACAGCACCAGTAGGGGATGGCCAAAGCAATCTAGAATCATGACCAACATTGATTTCTTCAGGGGGAAATGGATCAACCCACACAGAGATGAGTTTTTAAAGTGTGTGTGTGTGTGTGTGTGTGTGTGTGTGTGTGTGTGTGTGTGATGGGGGATATTCTTCTGTATATATGTGTGTAGCATATGTTTGTGAATGTATGTGTATGTTTCATGTATATATGTGTGTGTGTGAGCATTTGCGTGTGTATGTATGGGTAGTCTATGTGTGTGTGTGCATATACATTTGTGTGTGGGAGAGAGTGTAAGCACGCATGTGTCCCAGCACAGGTGTAGAAGCCAGAGGACAACCATGACCAGCAGTCCTTACCTTCTGCAATGCTTGAGACACTCATGCCCATTGGTTTGGGAAAGCTGGCATGAGAATTCCCAATGGTTCTTTTGTCTCTGCCTCCCCCCTCACCACAGGCGCACTGGGTTATCATCCCTGCTTTATGTGAAGTCTGGGGATCTACATTCACGTCCTTAAGGACCGAGCCAGCTCCCCAACCCCATACCCCTTAAGATAGTTGAAATGGCATGCAGTATTATTGTTGTTGACCATGTGAGTTGTGTAAGTCTCTGAGAGAAGAGCCAGAAGACACGGCTGTGAAAATAAAGTTCTTCCGATGGCCCTTCCTTCTGCATTAATGTCTAGACAATCTGGCATGTCTAACTTAGCAAACTGTTGGCTACCACTCAGGTAACTTCAATCTAATGCACTCAAAATAACTTCTCAGCACTGACTGAAACTTTGAAAAACAATGACTTTCTCACTGTCACCCTGACAATAAATGCCACTTTCAGGAAACAACAGTCAGTCAACCTCCAGCGGCACACTTGCCTTCTGAGCAATCAGTTTTGCCACCACATCCCTGGCGTGGACATCAATGGTGCAGATGGTTATGATCTTCTGCCGGTCTCCAGGTAAAAGGTCTCCCAGAAGAAGTGTGATCAGTGTATTCAGCTGTGAGATCTAGAAGGATATTTTTCCAATACAAAGGAAGCAAAGGTTATAAACATAGAGACTAATGGGTCAATATTTATAAAGAATGTTATAAAACCATCTCAGATTTGTTATCTCAGCTGATCTTCAAAGAGCCATTGGGAGAGACCAACAGTATGACCCCTCATTCAACAGAACGAGCCAGGACACAGAGGAGACAAGGTCAGTAATCCCAACTCTAAGAGCAGAGGCAGGCTTTTCTGGCTGCATAGCTTAAAGCACCCTAATGATCAGGCCTGAATCTCTAATTCAGAACCACAAAATCTAAGAGGTGAAATGAACTTATTTTTAAAGGTGTAAGAACTAGATGACAATCTTTAGAAAAATTTGGCTAACAACTTACATTGATTTTTTTGATATATTTAATGATGATTAATGAGAATATTTTCATAGCTAAGCATGACACTTTGCCCCATTCTTTTATTTTTTATATTACCAGCCTTCTGTAGGGTCATTGGTCTGTGAAGCACCGCCCCTTTACAAATTGTGAGAGCAGGAGAGACTTAGCAGGAAGTGAGCGGCAAATTAACAGAAGCCCTCAGACCCGGTGAGTCGGCTGTTAAACCTGGTCCCTATGGTACAGCGGAGAAGATCATGACATGACTAAATCCCAGAGTGGTCCTGAGATTTCTGCACAGCTGGACTCTAGGAAAAGTCCCATGCTGTAGGAATAAGGGAGAAGGAAGGCAGGACAATGGCGCCTTTGTGTGTATAACTTACACAAAATGAGACGACAGGTTTCTGAGCACGGACTAAGAACATTGCCCTGTTGTCAACCTACTGGATTTTATGATAATCTTCCCACCCCCATCCCATTCCCCTCTCACACTCTGAAGAGGGCAGGCTTTCTGATCAGACTGCAAGAGACAACAAACCAGGCAACCTTATATACACAACAGTGTATAAACGCCTTACCTCACCAACTAGCAAGTCGTGTCACAAGCCTCTGAACTGCACCACCAGTTCTGGACCACAGGTTCAAATCTCACAGTATGGCATCAGAGAGTGACCTCATACTCCCTGACTTGGCGCCGCTACCCCTGACAAGTCTGAGGAACTACGACCGCACAGGAAGTGTTCCAAGGACAGATGGCACGAAACACAAGGTCTGGTGAAATAAAACTTATGTGCTGTGGGCTTGTGGCACAGGCCCGTAAGCCCAGGGAAATCAGATGTGGAATATTCCTTTACACTATGTGAACATGAGC
Source organism: Cricetiscus sungorus (assembly GCA_030556225.1). Lineage (NCBI taxonomy): Eukaryota > Metazoa > Chordata > Mammalia > Rodentia > Cricetidae > Cricetiscus > Cricetiscus sungorus. Next base: position 1,556,868 of record JANBXA010000369.1, on the reverse strand, counting down.
CACTGCCATTGGTTTAGCAAAGAAGGAGACAGGTAGAGGTTAGACAGGCCTTGCGGAGAAGAAGAGAACATGTGCACGGCAGTAGTTTGATATGTGTGTATACTGTGCCATGATTACCACGGCTGATGAACTATTCTCTCCTGGGTAGCTCTTTACTGTGGTTTGCAAGACCCCTTGAGCCCTACTCTCAGAAGATCTCAAGAGTACCACCCACTGATACCGACAGTACCAACTATAGACGCCAGTGTTGCTTACAGGCTCCTCAGAATGCATTCATTCATTCGTACAAATAGCAGATCGCACACTCTGGCCGATACCTCTGCATTTTCCTTATTCTCTGCCTATGTGTTTGACTTTTTAAGGATTCTTTATATCCTTAAAAGGTCATAGATATTTATGGTTTTGTGCCTGCTTTGTTTCACTGAACATAATATACTTCAGATTCATTTATGCTGTCTTAAGTGGCATGATTTTCTTTATAAGGCTGAATAGTTTTCTATTCTGCATATGTGTATCTATCCATCTACTACCTACCTACCTACCTACCTATTCTATCTATCTACATATACGATATTTTTCATTTATCAACAAAATAAAAATATATATGTGAATAAGACTGCAATGAACAGCGGAGTGCAAACAATCCATCAAAAAACAGTTTTATTTCCTTTGGAGAAATCGCCAAGGAAGTGAAAGGTGTGTATGCTGAGAACTATGAAGCATCAGTAAGAGAAATTTTTAAAAGGCATGAGTAAATTTAAATATATCCCATACCCACAGGTTGGAATAACTCATATTTTCTAAATGTTCAAACTACTCAGAGTAATTTATAAATTAATCTCAATCTATATCAACATCTGATATCACTTTTCAGAAAAAAAAAAAAGAAAACCACAAGTGACCTTGACTAGTTAAAGCAATTTTAAGCAAAAAGGGAGAAAATCAGGAAGCATTATGTCTGACTGAAATTATATCACAAAGCTGTAGCAATTAACAGGATGGAACCAAATCGAGTACAGAACTGAAATTTCCAGCGAATTTTCAATAGAGACAAACATACTTGGAGAAAGAATAGTGATTTATTTCAACAAATGGTGAAGGGGCATTGGATGACTTGATCTTATAAAAAAGCAGGTGTCTGGGCACGCCTGTGATCTCAGTGCACGAGAGGCCATGGCAGACAGGATGTCGGGACCCCTAAAGATGGCCTTGCTTCATCCTGCCTCAAGGTCAGAGAGTTCAAAACTGTCCTTAGTAAGTCAAAGGATCTAAAGGCCTAAGGCTTGACTACTGCACACTGTTTTGGCCTCGGTAGCAGATGTCTTATCTAAATAACAACAGACTTCATTTGAAGTGTGGGTTACTTTTGACCCTCGAGGTCGGATAATGGGAAACTGAGTCTAAGGTGTTGTTACTAAATGTTTGGAGGACTGAGGGAAGAAAGTCTGTTTGTTCCTTATACACGATAAAGAAATCTTTTGCCGTGCTCCCCTTTTGGCTGCGGTACTTAAGAGTGTTGAAGAACAATCAGTATTCACTGGATTGCCCTCCTAATTCTAACCTGTGTCTCACTCTTTTTCTTAGCGTCTTTACCTGCCCTTTCTCAATCTTTCAGGTATGAACCAGGCAAGTCAGCTGGATCCGATTGAAGGCCCACAAAGACAGGGTTCCACAGAGCACCAGTTCAAGTCAGGAGCATATTGAGTTCAAAGACAACCTGAGCTAAACAAAACCCATCTTTATAATAAAGCAAACAAACAAAAATCAAAATGGGCCCATTTCTACATGTACTAATTTCAATGCTGAATGGATTAAAACTTTCTACATGAACTCTGAGAAAATATGTATGAGAACAGGTCTCTGATACTCTTGACAATGAGTTTGGGACTTGAAACCAAAATCACAAGCAACAAAAGAAAAAACTGTGGGACTACATCAAAGTAAAAAAAAAAAAATTCTGTATATACAGAAAACAAAAAAGCAACATTTACTGGGAGAAAATATGGGGAACCCATGTAACGGATAAAAGGTTAATAGCCCAATAAATGGGATTCCTACAAATCAGAAAACAAACAACAAACAAACAGCACCCCCTCATGCGTTCACTTAAACGTGAGTGAAACACCTACACAGAAGGCTTTCCAGAGGTGACACAAATTCACCAACTTGTAACATGAAAATATGCTCATCACATTCAGTCATCAGGGGAATGAGACTCAGCCCACCACAAGACAGCATTACACACCCTTCAGGATGTCAAAGGATAAGTACTGGTAACAATAGTCATTCACCTGCTTATTATCTTACAACAAACCTTCAATTTTGCCAAGAGCAGATGCGGCTATTCTTTCGTGCATGATATGCTCAGAATCCATCACTTCCTAGATGTCAGCTTCCAGAAAAGCAAGGACAATGTGTGCTGCGTCAGCTCTGTCCCCTGGGCCACAGAAGAGCTGTCAAGAGTGTTAGTCACTACAATAGAGGACTACAGTACAGACCATTATGCATGAACATCTATAGAAAATTTTGAAAACGTATACACACATACATTACATATAGTGCATACTATATAGTGCATAGTGTGCATGTAACATGTAACCACTATGTGTGTATATGTGTACGTGTGTGTACGTCTATCATCTATCTATGTACATGCAGACACACACACACATATACACACATATGTGTGTACTTATGTGTGCTTACTGAATAGAAAAGAGATATTTGGTGTTGAATTATTTACTCATCTGGGCTAAGATACCCAAACTCCACTTAGACGTTACACCACCAGCAGAACTTGTCTAACCATTTCATTATTACGGTAACAGTACCTTATGCCTCTATGCCTAAGCACATTTATAATTTCAAGAGCTTCTCGTGCGTGTGGGCATGCAAGCCTCCAAACAACCTGTGATTTCTACATTACTGACTTATTTCTTACAGATGTTCAGTCAAATGCAAGATGATCAAGACAATGGCTTACCAATGTTATATGCACAACATCAAGTGTTGGGGCCCTTTTAGTCTCTTGAGATTAAAACTCCTCCAGCAGTATTGTCTCAAAAGTAATAAGATTCTGTAACCATAACAACAGCCGAAAAATGCCTATTATTTGGGAAGTGGTTCCAGGTAGCAATTACAGAATGGGTCAGACTATAATTACATCCATGTTTATGGGTGGGTGACATAGAAAATAGCCCACGATAACTTTTCAAAATAACACACTCTCTCACAGAATGCATGCTTCTTCTTGCCCCTGACCCAGGAGTGTTGTCTGATTCTTCTACTAGCTCAAGAACAGTTGCCCCGAGCAGCTATTTTCGTACTGCGCCCTGGCTGCCAGTGGACTGTGAGAACAACGGATATCTGGCAACAAAACGGTACAGGCCACGCTGTCTGCAAAGCAGAACTCTTCCCACGCCCTTCCTCCTCCTGCCTTACCATGCTCCAGCCACACTGGACTTCCCTGTGCTCCCTGCCAAGGCTGCTTCAGGCCACAGCTGTGGCTGACATACCAAGGCTCATTCCCTGAGTCCTCCTCACGTTGGCCTTCTCTACCGTACTGTCTCCTTCAACTTCCCTGGCAAAAGTCCATAGGATACATTTTATCAGTTGACTGTGGGTGCGTCTCTTCCTTCCTTTAACCATAAGCTCTCCCAGTTCCAGGCCCACATGTGTCTTACGCTGTACTGTGCCCTCTCCCGCTAGCACAGTGGCCAGCACAAAGCGTGTGCTCGGTGAACAGCACCATATCAAGGAGAAGAATGGGAAAACAAATGGCGCAGCGCACGTGAGAGCACTCGGTTCCACACGCTCATGTAGGAGGACATGTGGGGTCACTATTCCCAAGCTTACGTGCCAAGGGGAGTGCAGGTAAATAATTAGGATACATGCAAAGTACCCCCACAGCACACAGAAGCAGGGCCTTCCCTAATGCAGGGCTTGGCAAGGCGATTTGAAGGAAAGAACATTTGCTAAACTTAAAATATGAGGATTTATGTTGTAGTGAAGTTAGAGGTTGACCACCCAGAACGACTGTGTTCAAGCCTTAGGAAGCAGCTGTGGGAAAGCTTAGGGTGGAGCAGGTGGCCCTTTGAAGGACCCTAAGGCCAGAATTGTAGGAGGAGACAGGTGCATAGCATACTATAGAAGAAAGGGGGGGCTCACAAAGGCATTGCGTGGTCCACAATTGTGTAGGCTGATGTGCAAAGGGATGCTGAGTGGTGGGCTGAGTAGCATGCATGTTGTGTATTGTGTTTTGAAAGACGTCTTCTCCCATTCGGTGAAGAAAACATTGGAAACCGGACTGCAAGGGGAAAATCCCACGGTGTCACCATCACTCAGCAGATAGAGAAAAGTATCTTAGATTAAGACATTGTTACTACAGCAAAGAAAGATGTCAGGTCACTAAAGGGGACCTAGCAGACGATGAGACCCTGGGCAGAATTGAATGACCTCACTTTGCATGTTCTACGCTGGGAATGTCAGGGGGAACTCTGCAGCGCTGACTCCCACTGTGCTCCTGAGCTTCAGGAGAGCTGAACTGAGACCAAAGTGGCCAGCAGCGCCATGACGTGAACAGGAGGAAGAGGAGACTGGAAAATAGTCTGAGTTTTCCAAGTGAAGTGGAACTGACATGATCATAAATGCAACAGAATGTGAAAAGGAGGGAACATTTTACAACACCTAGAAAATAACAACACACTCAGTCCTGTGAGGGAAACACGGCAGAAAGACTGTTAGTGGGAGGGTGGGACATCCCACTCTACACCTGTGAACAGAAAGGACAATTCTACACATGTGCACAGGAAGACAACTCTACACATGTGCACAGTGAGGACAACTCTACACCTGTGAACAGCAAGAACAACTCTACACATGTGCACAGTGAGGATAACTCTACACATGTACACAGTGAGGATAACTCTACACATGTGCACAGGAAGACAACTCTACACATGTGCACAGTGAGGATACCTCTACACATGTACACAGTGAGGATAACTCTACACATGTGCACAGTGAGGATAACTCTACACATGTGCACAGTGAGGACAACTCTACACATGTGCACAGTGAGGATAACTCTACACATGTGCACAGTGAGGATAACTCTACACATGTGCACAGTGAGGATAACTCTACACATGTGCACAGTGAGGATAACTCTACACATGTGCACAGTGAGGATAACTCTACACATGTGCACAGTGAGGACAACTCTACACATGTGCACAGTGAGGATACCTCTACACATGTGCACAGTGAGGATAACTCTACACATGTGCATAGGAGGACAACTCTACACATGTACACAGTGAGGACAACTCTACACATGTGCACAACAAGGAGAACTCTACATGCCTTTAATTCCAGCACTCAGGAGACAGAGGCAAGCAGATCTCTGTGATTTCAAAGTAAACCTGGTATACATAGTTAATTCCAGGACAGATAAAACTTACACAGAGAAACCCTGTCTCAAAAAGTGAAAAAATAGAAGAAGAAATAGAGTAGTAAAAAAGACACATAAAGATGGAAAGCACAGAGAGAATCTGGGTACTGTACAGTATTACATTGTCTTTGTACCATTTGCCTGATGAGGAAATAACAACTGTTAAAAGAAATGCTGCTGGATTAATTCAATTTATATATTTTAAAAATGATTTGACTTCAAAATGTAAGTCTAAGGACCGATTACTGGGGAAAAGGATTTCTACTTTTGTTTCCACAGAAAATGAAAAGCTGTGGATTCCTTCCAGACTAACATGGTTTGATTAAGCAAGACCCCCTGAAACAGTGTCCCAGGCGATCCAACATTCAAACAGTTGGGACAAGGTAGCCTTGCAGACCAATAAAGCCAGGATTTCTGGGTCTTCTTAGGATCCCCCATGACAGCGCCCCCTATCAGCAGGAAGCAGTTTGGAAAGAACACCCAAATTACCAAATACTGTTTATAAATGTTTGTTTTCATTTAAATGGGGTTGGTTATAAATGGTTAATGACCACAACCAATATCTTTAAAGATAAAAAAATGGGATTATGGTGTAGATGTAAATACTTTGTTTTAAAATGGATTTTCATTTATTGATAAAAATTTAAGGTCAATTTTGTGATAGGTATATTTCTCCTCTTGTTTAGGTATTGTGTTTAGATAACTGCTTAAAAATATAATGTAAACTTTAGCACAGATTACAGATAGTTACCTATGATAGTCAAAACTTAGAGTTAAGTTAGGTTTTCAAGATATACAGAGATATATTTGAGATAGATAAACATTCTTCAAACCTTTCAAAGACCTACAGAATATGGCATTTTAAATGGCTTAGGGTTTTTCTTGACAGTGAGACATAACTGCTCCTGGCAACACCACCAGCATCAGAAAGGAAGATGGACATCAAAGAAATGCATTATGGAGTTTGCTTCTAATATGGCAAGACTGGCCATTTGGGCAAGGTACTGCCCTTCTGGACTGTTTGACTTCATGCTGTATAAACTGGACATGCAGAACCCCAGGAAAGTGGCTGCTGATACAAGATGGACATTGTTACGGACATTGTCCTTTTTCATGGAAGAGTCAGCCAGATATTCTACAGGACACAGAAAAAAGTGACTGACACACTGCCAATACAAGTGTACAGTTTAAAGTTTCCTGCTTTGCTGAGGGGTCTGCCAGACACACTATGGCCTATGGGCTGAAGATGGAACTTTACAGAAGAAATTTGGGTGACTGACCAGGCAGTGAGTTTTCTGTGTCATTTCTAGAGTTTATATATTATCCTTCTGTGGTCTTTGATGGAGTTGAAGACAGGTAGTTATGGTTATAGTTTTCCTTAGTTAGGATTAAAGATAAGTTACATATAGGACTTTAGACTCACAAAGAAAGGATAGATGAAGGAATATTTTTTTTTAAATCTTGATAAATGTTAATGGACTAAACATTGTTTACTGTGATTCTTATTTGATAACTGTTTTGTTATATATTTTTCTATAGTTTTAAGGTTAAAACACTTCTTTTTATTTTAGACAGAAAAGAGATGATGAGCGATGTCATTCTGTAAATATGTTTCTCTTATTGGATAATGAATAAAGCACTGTTGGCCAATAGGAAAGCAAGATAGGCAGGACTAGGATACAAGGAGGAGAGAGGAAGTAGTAGAGAGGAGAACCAAGATAGAGGATGGGGAAAAGAACACCAGCCCCTTTCTCCAGTAAGATAAGACCACATGGAAATACTTAGATTAATAGAAATGGGTTAATGTTTAAGACAGAGCTAGCTGATAAGAAACTAGTACCTGGCCAAGAGAATTATATCAAATACAGAGTCTCTGTGTGTTATTTGGGGCTGGTGTGGCAGTGGGACCAGCAATGGAAAAAACTACTCATAACTCAGGAGGATAACTCTACACATGTGCATAATAAGGACAACTCTACACATGTGTACAATAAGGACAAGTCTACATATGCACATCGATGATATCCAGGAAAGCAAACACAATGTCTAAACCAACCAGGGGCTTTTCTCATCATTCCAGAAGTATGGTATGAAAACAGCGTGCATGGTACTTAACAATGTGTCAGGAATTATAAATGACCCAGAGGTTATTTACAATGTATGTAGGCTATATGTAAATGATACCCTAATTTATGCAAATGACTTAGACATCTACAGATTTTGGTGTCTGAGTAGTCCTGGAACCAGTCCCCCAAGGACACTGAGGGATGATTGTCTGATGGGAGATGCCATTTTGTCAATATGTTTCTCTTATTGGTTAATGAATAAAGCACTGTTGGCCAATAGGAAAGGAAGATAGCAGGACTAGGAGACAAGGAGGAGAAAGGAAGTAGGAGAGAGGAGATCCAAGATGGTGGACTGACAGAGAGAGCACCAGGCCCTCTCTCTGGTAAGATGAGACCACATGGAAATACTTAGATTAATAGAAATGGGTTAATATTTAAGACATAGCTAGCCAATAAGAAACTAGTAACTGGCCAACAGAATTATATCTAATACAATGTCTCAGTGTGTTATTTGGGCTGGCTCCACAGAGGGTCCAGTTGTAACAACTGTGCAAACATGACATCAACTGCAGAGCAGGTTACAGACCCGAGGTAGCACATGGAAGAAGAAAGCACACCCAGGAACAACTTTTAATAGTTCTTGATTTTAAGTAGTGAGAGAGACCCAGGCATCCGCAACACCAATAGGAAGGAACCAGGTTGAGAAACTGAAGACATGGTAAGAAAGGCAATGGGGCTGGTCCTGAAGGAGGTCAGGTCACGGGAGCCTCTCAACTGTTCGAATGGAGGAAGGTATGGAGTCAGGGACAGAAGCCTACCCTTCCCTAACACCATCAGCTGGTCACGTGAACTTGGATTCACTGAGTACCTACTATGTCAGTGTGTGTGAGCAGACACTATGTGTGTGTGCATCCCCTAATTTAGCTACTACAGCTCTACTTTAATTTTATGGGTGAGACCATGAGGTAATTTACCCAAGCTTACCCACCCACAATTCTATTCCACAGTTTCCAGACATTTTACAAATATAAACTTACCCCAGTTCACATCAATGGGATCTTGGCATGTAAGCACTCTAATAACATGTGAGGTAGGAGAGATGGGGCAACCTAGAATCCCTCGCCCAACAATTCTCTATTTTACACAGACAAAGAAACACTTCTTAAGATAGGACATGAGTCCAGGCCACTGCTCCTCTCTGTACAATACACACTTCTAAGCATTCCCTTAGAGGGCCCACTGCTCTAGCAGGATGGCTGTGGGTCTTACCTTGAAGGATGAAGAGTATAGGCCTCAAGGTCAGAGAACTGGTCCCTGACACATGAGAAGCTGCTCTTCAGTTTCTTATGACCCAGCTCTTGTGACAAGATGACAAAAAGATGGCATCTGAATATAAAAAAAACCTTGTCCCTAACGCTACAGGTTTACATAAAGCAATAAAATGACATTTTACTCTTGGTTTTCAGGGAAAGGGCTGCTCTTTTTGCCTGCATTGATGGTGTCTGGTTTACAAGCCTGGGATACTCAAGCCAGGAGCCTGGAAAAAAACAGCTCTGCAGAAATGCTCAGACTGAGTTCTCAGCTCAGCAAATCAGAGTGCACCCTACAGTATCATTGCTGGCTCAGCTGATCACTGTCTGTCTGCCCTGAACACTTGGCTGCTGGTTTCCTAGAGACAGCAACAAGGATCCCTATTCCTAAGTTCACTGCGCCTTTAGAAACCTAGAGAGAAAAATCATACTCGATGATGAAACACTGGAGTGATTTCCTTTGGTGTTAATAATAAGGTAACTGTTCTCACCATCATTTCTGATTGCTTACCACTGAGTTAGTGAGTTAGCAATACCACCAGAACACTGGACAGCAAAGCAACAAACAGATTTCACAGAGTTCAAGAAGTGTGGAGCTTCGTCCTTTTGTAATGTCTTTCTGTGGCTTCTGGTGCTGGAGGAATAGCCGAGAGTCCTATGTCTTGCAGATGACAGAAGTCAACTGAGACACTGGGCAGTATTTCTAGCGTAGGAAACCTCAAAACCTGCTCCTACAGTGACACACTTCCTCCAACAAGGCCAGACCCGCTCCAACAATGCCACACCTCCTAATAGTACCATTGCCTGTGAGATTATGGGGGCCAGTTACACTCAAACCATCACAGAAGGCTTTGAGTAGAATAACCATGCATGGGTGGACAATGTCATTCCCAGAAGACTTGGGTTATTAAATGAAATTCAAAGTACAAGGCATGGGATACCTCACTATGATGTATTGTTAAAGGAGGCCCCAGCAGTCTCCAAAACAACATACCCTTGCCATTGCCCATGACTACACAGAGAGATTCTTGTGTGGGAGACACTTCACATTTTAGCTGCAGGATATAGAAAAATCATCCTCAAACTGAAGCTTCTCTGGCTAGGTTTCATGCAGCCACATGTGGGAGAAAAGACAGACCCTATATGCTTCAGTACTAACCTACCAACCGTGATGTGCTCACTGGTACAACAGCAGCTTGACTATTATGGGAAAATTACTTTGTGACTGGATTTGAGATCTGCTCCACAGGAGGGAATTCATCCCTAGTATGTTAGCCCTGGTTAAAAGTCTATGTCACCCACCTTGGGGTAGGACAGCTGCTTGAGAATCAACAATGCTCTTAAAAACAATCCTTCTCCCATGGGCCTGGCAACTCCAACAAACATTGGTTTACAAAGGTAGTCTTGCCTGGAATTGTTTCTTTGATCTGTTATCAGTGTCCTACCTGAGGCAAATAAGCATGTGTTCATATCTCCCTAGGAAAATCCATACAACAAAGGAAATCATCAAAAACAAAGTTAGTTCAGACTTAACAGTGACCTTAAATTGTTGTTCCCTGAATTATTCATAAATCAAGGTAGTCTTACTACCTCATCCCTGTACTAGTGGTCTAAGCCAATGCAATACCTCAAGAAAAGAAAATAAACAAATAAAAGAGCAGAAGATAAGATGTAAAACTATCGTTGAGAACAGTTGACAGCTTCATGTACCCAGTAAAGCCTACAAAATCTGTTCTTAAAAAACAAACAAAAAACATCAAATACTAAACTTAGAAAAAAGTTTTGCAAACTACTAAGATGCAAGGTAAATATTTTTTCATTCAATAATTTACATAGTTAGTCATAAATCCTGGAAATCAAAGTTTAAAAATATATTAGCATATATAAAGTAGAATCAAAATAGCATAAATAAAATAAATCTAGTAAGAAATGCATAAGACTCCTATGGGAGAAGATACAAAAAAACCTGCAGAGGAATTAAAAATGATATACCTGCAGGAGGTACCATGTTCTTAGATTATTAGAACTATTCTCCTAAACAATATTTACAGTTATGGTCAGCCCATTTAAAAAATAATTATGTTAAAAATAATCCTCTAAAATAAACACCTTAGTTCTTTTTCCACTATTGATATGATGAAATACTACTAAGGACTCAAAAAGAAGGCTCTGCAAATATAAACAACAACACGGATGAATCTCAAAAGCATTGAGGAACATGGATGGCCTGAGATTTACCCTACTTACAAGCTGACTTGTTAACTCAACAGCCGACGGGGGCAGACTCCTGGGTTGGATGGAGACAGAACACCACTCATTTCTCAAAGAAACAGCACAAGCAATCCTAGGGCTTATAATAGAGCTGGTTCACACAGCACATACAAGTGCCAGGCTGTGACAGGGCAGTCTGACTTCAGGGGGTCCAGGGTCTTTCTTAAAACACAATAAACTTGACTGGCCTTTGCTCCAGGAAGAGATTGTTATTACAGCAGAAAATAAGTAAACTTGCCCTTTGCTGTAGAATCAAGTCTATCTTCATGTCTGTTCACTATATAAACACAGAGGAACAAAAGACAGCCAGTTCTGCTCACGTAGAAATGTGAGATGCATCGGTGTGGTTCACCAGCATTAGGTGGAAACCCCAACTTCATGCTAGTTCAGGCCATTTACCCACAGGATTATTTCGTTATTGTGTGTTTCGTTATTGTCTGGTTTTTGTGTCATATTTTTTGAACATCATAAAAGGTGTAGAAAATTCTACATCTTTGAGGCTAATCCCCTAACATTATGCGACCTGGTATTGTGTGTTCTTTGGGATGAACTCATGGGACCATTTCCTTCTTTATCCATTTATTGTAATGCTTTCTCCTTTGAACTCAGAATTGGGTGCATTGGTCTGTCCACAAAAGCCAGCTATTGTGTTAACAGATGGAATTGGAGTAACAGGCTACATATAAATAAGCTCCTTTTTTCTACTTTTATCTGTCACTGTGGGATCCTCAACGGCTGTGGGATCTAGAGCCTTAGTGACAACCGCAGGCCACAGACTAAATATCGCCTGGCATCTGTTCTTATAAATAGCTCACCATGTTAAATCATTTACAAGGGTGCCAGTGGGTTCTTTCCCACCAGAGATGAGAACGAGATATATACCAGAGCCTTGCAGTTGTGTGAGAGCAAAATGTTTACAATTTGTTCTCAGCAAAAGCTGTCTGGGCCTTGCTCTTAAGACATAACCATGGCAAAAGTCCTTTATATCATGGCTCATTGGTTTATAGGTATTTCTCAGAGTTTTGTCCTGGACAACCCCCCATCTCTCTCTCTCTCTCTCTCTCTCTCTCTCTCTCTCTCTCTCTCTCTCTCACACACACACACACACACACACACACACACACACACTGGAAATCTTCTGGAATGTACAGGGAATGGGCAGGGGCTACAGCTCTCCTAAGTGTAATCCTCATCATCCCATAGAACTCCTGTGGGATTCGACTCCTGTCGAATCTGAAGTTGAGCTCTCTGTGGATTGAATCAGGCACACTGCTGTCTGATGACAGTCTCTCTTGCCCGCTTATGTCAAATGACTTTTTGTTCTCAGTTATCAATCAGTTCAGCTCCACCTGTGGTTAACTTCCAGGCATTTCTCAAATTTTCTGGGTCAGCATTTCCATCAGCATGAGATTTAGTCCACAAGGCCTGCCACCCCACAGACCATCTCTTCTGGTAGCCACAGGCAGCCGGTTCCAGGACCTTCTTCCTCTTGGTCATCAAACTCCACCCGTGTCCACACCTCTTATGTAAATGGCACTGATCTGCACATGCTCTATGCACACCCTCCCCGCTCCTTTAAGCCGCCTGTACGTCACTCACAAAGCAACAACTCTACATGCTCAGTTCAGACATTCTGCATGCAGTTGATGAGGAACCGGCTGACATTTTAGGCACAACCATAGCTCTGAGTGAGAGAAGTCAAAAGCAGATGTCTCTTGTGATCTCATTTATAGAGCATGGGGATCACACAGCATAGGGCAGCAGATCACACTTCCATATAATTGAGGAGAAATTGCACCATGTCTCAGTATATCTAGGTAGGCTTCAGGACCAGTGGGCTCCCCTATGTAGGTAATAACAAGGTATGGGACAAAATACGGACACTCCTGTTTGGCTACAATATAAAGAAGGCTGGGGTGTTGGAAGATTGCTCCTCAGCTGCCCCTACTGTTTAGAAGTGATTGGCTCAATGCAGTGGTGCTGGCTTTTATTAATCTGAGCATTCCAAAGGTGCCCTAGGTCTCTGAGTTCAAAACCGGCTTGATCTATGTTGTGAGTTCAGGCCAGCCAACTGCCAGCGTTACAAAGTGAGACCCTGTCTCAAAGAAACAAAACAAAATCCTAGCAATTGGATCATGAGGGTTCAAATCTCAAATACGGGCAAATCCATGGAAAAACTGACACCAAAGAGAGTGTTTGCAAGGTGCAGCTTGTTGGACAGAAGTAGGTCCCTGGAGATGCTGTCTATGCAGGCTGCAGCTCCTCTGCTGGTGTCTATGCAGGCTGCAGCTCCTCCCTGCTGGTGTCTATGCAGGCTGCAGCTCCTCCCTGCTGGTGTCTATGCAGGCTGCAGCTCCTTCCTGCTGGTGTCTATGCAGGCTGCAGCTCCTCCCTGCTGGTGTCTGTGAAGGCTGCAGCTCCTCCCTGCTGGTGTCTGTGAAGGCTGCAGCTCCTCCCTGCTGGTGTCTGTGAAGGCTGCAGCTCCTCTCTGCTGGTGTCTATGCAGGCTGCAGCTCCTCTGCTGGTGTCTGTGAAGGCTGCAGCTCCCTGCTGGTGTCTGTGAAGGCTGTGGTTCTTCCCTAATATCTCCTGTCTTCTGTTTCCCAGCAACCATGATCCAAACCCTCTGCCTGGGTGACTGGGAAAACTGGGGCCAAGTGGCCCCTCACAAGAAAGTCAAATAATGCAACTATCAACTTTGTATGCAGTGTGTGTGTGTGTGTGTGTGTGTGTGTGTGTGTGTGTGTGTGTGTGTGTGTGTGTGTGTGTGTGTGTGTGGTTTGTGTGTGTGTGTGTGTGTGTGTGTGTGTGTGTGTGTGTGTGTGTGTGTGTGTGTGGTGTGTGTGTGTGTGTGTGGTGTGTGTGGTGTGTGTGTGTGGTGTGTGGTGTGTGTGTGTGTGTGTGTGTGGTGTGTGTTGTGGTGTCTGTGTGTGGTGTGTGAGTGTGGTGTGGTGTGTGTGTGTGGTGTGTGGTGTGTGTGGTGTGTATGTGTGTGTGGTATGTGTGTCTGTGTGTGTGTGTGTGTGTGTGCCTTGTGTGCATGAGCGTTCATAGTCTATTACCATAGTACATGCAATGATGATAGGTCTCCAGGAAAGAAGCAGAACTTGACACAATTATCTGCGTACACTTATCTCATTGATTCTCAAGCAGAAACAGGAAAAACAATGCAGGCAGATAACCTGTTAGTGCCAACTCTGACCTCCAGGTTTAAAGCTAAGCTCATTAAGTTCTTAAGTTCATTTAAAAAGCTTCTCCCATTATTATAAGAGTAACTTTAATTTAAAAAGGACTCCAGCATTCATGCACACACACAGATATGCAGTATATGTGGGTGTGTGTACATGTGTGTGCTGTGTATGTGTAGCTGTGTGCCAGTGTGGACACCAGAGGAAGACATCAGGTCCCCTGCTCCATATTCTCCTCCATTTCTCCTGAGACAGGCTCCCTCACAGAATTTAGAGCTAGGCTGGCAGCCAGCAAGCCCCAGTGATCCTCCTGTCTCTGTCTCCAGAGCTCTGTGACTTATCACAGATGCAGCCACGCTCAGCTTTTCCGTGGCAGAGTATTGAGTGAGTGATCTATCTTCACAGTTTTGTTAAAATTAATTTTAAAAGAAGATCACTAAAATGGGTTTCAGCAGAAACAGACACTTCTCATAACCCTTACCCAGCATTAGCATCATGTAAGCATTAGCTTCTGCAGTATCTGTGTACCCGCTGCAGAACTGAATGCTGTTGAAGGCATCCATGTGACAGTCTGTCAAACACTCCAGTGCGTGCTGAAGTGTTTCACAAAAGCTTTTATCACAAACTGGCGACGTGGCTCCTGAGGTAAAAGTGAATGCAGTACAAGCCTGATAATCCTTGGAGCAAGCACACACACACACACACACACTCACATACACACACTCACACACTCACACACTCACACATACACTCATACACACACAAACACACTCACACACACACATACACACATACACACACACATACACACACATACACTCACACACACACCACACATACACTCACACACTCACACACTCACACACACTCACACACATACACACTCACACACTCACACACACTCACACACTCACATTCACACACACACACAATAATAATTTTTAATCTTCATAATCCACACTCTCTGTTCTTCTCATATAAACCTCATATAGATGTTTGTATCTGTATATGTAACAAGTGTTGAAAAAAATAGAAAAGCCTTACAAAAACATTAAGAGAGAAGAAAACTAAATCCATTAGTTGGCTAACTGAAGTCTACAGGAATGCAACTCTAGTTATAATCCTTTGAAACAGTCAACCCTATGCTGCTGAAGGGAGAAAGAAGATGCTTCTCGCCATTCTCACTGGGGGGTAAATCTTCCCAGGGTTTTGATCAGAACATTTACTTCTTGTGATTGATCCTGAAGAAACTAAAAACATATGCTGCATTAGCATGCGGGGTTAGTGACTGCCTTATTAATAACAAGAGCAAAGGGGTGAGAGAGGGAGGGGAGGAGAGGGAAGGAGAGGGGAGGGGAGGGGAGGGGAGGGAGGGGAAGAAGAATACTATCCTAGTGACACAAAGCCATGCCCCCAAGGCGAAGCAGCAGGGTGTGGTTTAATAGCTGAGGACCCTGCAAGCCTCAAGTGCATCTGGTAGAGACTCAACATCAGACTGGGGCTCCAGCTGCCACAGGAACAGAAATACCACATTTATATTATGGACCCCACATTCTCCGTACAAGGGCAGGGGTGGGAATTGAGCAGCTGAGATCTTCAGTGTTTCACAGTCCAAGACAGGGCTCTAGCAAACCTCCCCATCCTAGCTCTGAAGAACGGGGTGAAAGCCTGAGGCGCCAGGGACTCTCGAAAGAAAGACGTCCTGTGAAATAAAACCAAGTTCTCAAACACACACACACACAGACACACACACACACTCACACACTCACACACACACACACATGCACACACACACACTCACACACACACACACACTCTCTCTCACACACACACACACACACACACACACACACACACACACACACACACACACACACACACACACACACACTCACACACGTTTGCCCAAACCAGGGTGAAGAGATCCTGTAGACAGAAGGAGCCCACACAGCAACCTTGATGAAACAAGCCTTACAAACATCCAGCAGTGTAACTGGTCTCCACTCCTTCCACCACAAAGGGTCTAAGTAAATCTATTAACCATCTCTGAACAGCACATGACAGAAAAGGCTGGAAATCACAAGGCTGGATGTGTAAAGCTGATTTTAAAGAATTGGAGGGGGGGGCTGAAAACTCTGATGGTCAAGTGCTTGCTGCTCTCAGAATCCACATGTGACAGCCAGGAATGTGGTACACGCTTGTAATTTCAGCCAGTAGGAGGCACAGATGGGTGGATCCCTACAGCTCTCTGGTCAGCCAGTGTATCCTAATCCATGAGCTGCAGATCAGTAAAAGATGCTGTCTCAAAGACAAAACAAACGACAACGAAACAGCAAGGTGGATGGTACCCAAGAAATAACACTTGATCTCTGGCCTCTCTGCACAAGTGTACACACATGCATGTGTACCTGCACATACAAACATCAACACATAGACACGTGAGAGAATTTAGGGAAAACTGAGATTAAAACACTGAAAAAAAATTACTAAAGTAAGAATAATGAAGACTTAAAGAGAATCTGATGAATGTCCCTCTGTATACAGGTTTCTCTATTGGTTGATGAATAAAACACTGGCCAATAGAGGCAGGAAGATAGGCGGGGCTAGGAGACAAGGAGGATACTGGGAAATGTAGGCAGAGAGAGGCCTGGAAGAGACACCATGTGGCCACCAAAGGAGTAACAGGTCTGGGCATTCTCCAGTAAGCCAAGACCACATAGAAATACATAGATTTATAGAAATAAGTTAATAATTAAGACAGAGCCAGCCAATAAGAAGCCCTAGTCATTAGCCAACAGTTTAATAATAACAGATGGCTCTGTGTTCAATTGGGACTAAATGGCAGTGGGGCCTTGCTATTAAGCAAAACTCCAGTTACAGGAATCCTTGTACATTCTTGGTGGTAACATGTTAGTACAAACATTGTAAAAAGCAACACAGCAGTTCCTCAGAACTACAGAGATGGAGCTCCCATTTGATCTAGCAATCCCACCACTGGCTATGTACACAAAAGAATGAAGTCTGTGGGTTAAAAGAAACAGCTGCACTCCCATGTTCATTGAGGTGTTATCATAACAATTAAGATGTATCATCAATTTACATGTCAGTGAATGAATGAGTGAATGAATAAAGAAATTATGGTAAGTATATACAGCCGAGTCCTGAAGTAAGTTCTTTCATTTGAAATAGGAGTGATGAATCTAGAAGACGTTTGTTAAAAGAAATAAGCTGGGCACAGAAAGACAAATATTTCACCAGCTTATTTACATATGTAATATAAAAATATAGAACTCATTTAAAGTATGTAAAGTAGCAGCTATGAGAGGTAAGGAGAATCATGGAGAAGCTAGTCAAAGGATGCCCAACTTTCATTTGGAGAAAAGGAATACAGTTAAGAGCCTATCACACACCATAGTGACAATAGCTAACAAAATACTATGTATTCAACAACCGCTCAGACAGTCTGAATGCTCCAACCACAGAATGTCAGATGGCTTGATTTGGCCATCACACCAATGTACACATGTATCAAACAAGTTCTGAACCATAAGTATGAATTCCTATCACTTAAGAGAGGTAACAATTTTAAAACAGAAATTTAAGTATTTAGGACCAACTTGAGACAACCATAGTAAACTCAAAGTATGTACATAAGGAAGTTTTGGCAAGACTACATGTAAAATATGTGGACAGCTATATTCTTCTATGAATACATACCAACACAGAGTACGCTTTAAAGTGAATAGCTGCAAACATCTACTTGCACATACATGTACACTCACACAGAAAGACACAGCTAACAGATAGAAGGAAAACCTCTGCGTGGTTTCACGCCAAATTGCCAATGGTTTTATTGAGAAAGTGGATCATTTTTATCTGTTTTATTTCCCTTCCTGAACTTTCATCTTCAACAATATACAAATAACAAAGAAGT
This sequence comes from Cricetiscus sungorus, assembly GCA_030556225.1. Lineage (NCBI taxonomy): Eukaryota > Metazoa > Chordata > Mammalia > Rodentia > Cricetidae > Cricetiscus > Cricetiscus sungorus. The sequence goes on along the minus strand of JANBXA010000369.1, from coordinate 1,538,647 downwards.
CATCAAGTTAAAAATAATAAACAACACTTATCCACAGAATGCCTTTTACTATTTTAAGAAACAAATATTCTGAGGATCGAGAAATGGCAAGTAGGAAGGACAGAGAATCAAGGGCAAAGTCTTGGTGAAAACTAAAGAGAGGCATGCAGAAAGGTGTCAGCTCCAGGAGCGACCGACAGTAGCTGGATGTTGAGAGAATATCAATGTTTTTAAATGTCCTCACTTCATAACTATAACCAAAGCATAGATATCAATAAATCGACCAACACCCTGGAAGATATTGGCCACTTCTTCAATCCTCATCTTTTAACTTTAAATCTGTTAAATTGAAAACAACACCCTATTTTCTTCAGGTTAGACAATCAAGAGTCCATCTTTCACCAACAGTTAATGGAAGACAGGAAGTCAGCAGCTCTTAACCTGTGGGTCGAGACCTCTTTGGGGGTGGGATGACCCTCTCACAGGATTCTCTCTCATATCAGATATCCAGCGTATCTGACATTTACATTAAGATTCACAACCATAGCAAAATTACAGTTATGAAGCAGCAACAAAAATAATCTTATGGTTGGGTGTCCCCACCACACGAGGTAATGTACTTAAGGGCCGGGTTGCAGCATTGGGAAGGTCGGAAATCACTGCGTTAAGCAAATGAAGCTCACTGTTTAATCTCTTTCCACTGTAAATCTTGAAATCTCTGAAGGTACCTGTTTCTTATGGAAATCCTTTAGGGCTGTTTCATAACCTTCTTCCAGCCGACTGAAGGCAATTCTGACATCTGTGGTCCACCATATTTGCGAGCCAGTAAGAGCCACCTGAGCTGGGAAGTCTAGGATCCACAGCTCTCTAGGTTTCTCCTCATAGGCTGCGATGGCTTCAGCGATCGCCTGGCGCACTGTCTCCTTCATAGTCTGTTCAAGTTGCAGAAGCCAGTTTTCCACCTTGAGAAAAAAAAATCGAAATGTGACAGCACAGGGTTCAAGTCTTCCTACTTCTCAGGTTACAGCTAACTTTGTGATCTCTGAGTGGGTGAACAGCCTTCCTAAACTGATGGGAGATGTCATTCTGTAAATACGTTTCTCTTATTGGTTAATGAATAAAGCACTGTTGGCCAATAGGAAAGCAAGATAGGCGGGACTAGAAAACTAGGAGGAGAGAGGAAGTAGTAGGGAGGAGATTCAAGATCTGTCTCTGGTAAGATAAGACCACGTGGAGATGCTTAGATTAATAGAAAGGGGTTAATATTTAAGACAGAGCTAGCGGATAAAAAATTAGTAACTGGCCAACAGCTTTATATCTAATACAGTGTCTCAGTGTGTTATTTGGGGCTGGTGCCTAGGTGGGACCAGACCAGCAGGAAAAAACAAACCTACTCTTAACACTAAACAAAGGATGCTGTCTTTCAATCTTCAGCTTGGAAGATAAACGGGCTCTAGAGAAGAACCCCTCTACTGAGTGAGAAGTCAAACATAACCTCCTGAGCCTAGAGCCTTCAGAATCATGACTTTAAGAATGGCATCTTCTGATTACATTTTATTCTTCCGAAAGTTTCCCTCTAAAAATCTTCACAGTGCTTAGCCTTAAACCAAAGTGTTTTCAGTAAATATCTTAATTATATTCCTACTGGTTCCAGTCTTCACACTTTCAAGAAATTAGACAGCATGGCTGTGTAAGAGATAGGACAACTGCTGACTTGTGGAAATTAATCTTTTTTTAAAAAACTTCAAGTTCGTGCTGGTCCCATAAATACATTCTGGCCAACTTTCCATGCTGTTCAAATGTGCTTTGTTATATTGATCTATGTATCTGTTTCTAGCCTCCTAACTAGGAGGCTGTAGAGAATGCATATAATAAAACCTAACAGCAAAGTGGCTATAAGAAATACATTCCAAGGGCCTGGAAGATGACTAAGGTGATTCAGCTTATTACCTGGCTCCCTGAGGATGGCAGCAGCATTCTGACCTTCTGGGAACTGAGCTGACTACCTTCTTCCTGAGAAGTAAAGGCAACATTGCCCTGGCCATGATCTTCATCTACTATGAAGGGCTTTCCTGGCCTCATAGCTGGGTTCTGTTAACATTTACAAGTTCATGTTCCCTAAGCTAGCTGGTAGGTCCCGTATTTCTGCCTTCATCATGAGCCCTCAGGCCATCACATAGCAAGTACCCTCAGTAGACCCTCAGTCACTGTTGGAGTATCTCCTTCGTACTCTGGGACGCATGTCCTCAGCAGATACACCTCTCCTCAGGAGCCCCACTAGGGAGGACTATGGGGAACCTGACATACTAGTCTGTGTTCAGACATCTATGCCAACAATAGCAACTTAACAGTATGATTCCATGATCTGACAAAGTCCTAGCAGCTTGTAGGACCCTACCCTTTTGAAAACTCTCGACACTCTGCCAAGTCTAATAAAAATGACCTCATCTGTTTATATATACCCATCTCTTCAATGGGACAAGGGCCATGGCTTCTTCATTTCGGATCCCTAAAAGCCCACCCTGGCACATAACAGGCTTTCAATAAATAAATAAGTTTAACAGACTAAATTGGGAGGAGACAATCATAAAAGTGTGGGGGGAAACGTACATAGAAAAGACAAAACAAAAAGCATCTTTTTAAAAAATACATAAAACAAAGGTAACTCAAGAATGAATGCCATGAGGTTTCTAGCCCAAGCTGCTTCTGTGGAATAAATTGGAGCTCTATGAAATCTTCCAATAGCAAGGGTTCCTGCTAGTGACAACCACATCCATCAGTTGGACAATCCCCCTCTGGGCACCGTGCCAGCTGATGAACAGTCTGCAGGGGAGGCAGCAGACAGCAACATACTTTTGTCAAGATAGTTTATGGTGAGTTTTTCTAATCGCTATAATAATATCCTAAGAAGCCCAAGAGATCAAAAATATATTTTAATCAGAGTATCCTACCATCTGCTTCCCCTTCATTTGGCAGGGTTTTCTGGTGCAATATTAAAAAAGTAACAGAGAGGAGTAAAGAGGACCCTGGTAAAATTAAGTTTTCAAAGGCATTTATGCAAAGAAAACTTCAAGGAAGCTGTCGCCTAGTCCTGAGAAGGTTTCTGATAAGAACCATTCCCAAGGTTACCCCACGCAGATTAGACCAAGCTACCCAGGCTTCATGAAAGAGTGTGAGTCCTGTCCTGGTTAGTTTTTTTGTTTGTTGTTTTGTTGTTTTGTGGGTTTTTTCCAGCTTGATTCAAGCTAGAGACATTCGAGAAGAGGGGACCTCAGTTAAGAAAATTTTCTCACCATGCTGGCCTTGTGGGTTAGCCTGGGAGGGGCATTTTCTTGATTAATTACGGAAGTGGCAGGGCCCAGTTAACTGTGATTTGTACCAACCCTTGGCAAGTATAAAATTCTGGGCAAACCAGTAGGCAGTGTTCCTCCATGGCTTAGTTCTCGGTTCTTCCCGACTCCCCTCAGTGGCAGAGTATGGCCTGAGAGTCGTAAGGTGAAATAAACAAACTCCTCCCCAAGTTTCTGTTGACCACGGTCTTTATCACAGCAACAGAGGCCCCGAGGAAGACATCTAAACTATCAAGACTGAACTTAGAGCTGTCATAAGGCAAAATGACTCTTCCTTGTAAGAACCTTTTTAGGTACTTGTCCATGAGCGCAGGGACTGTGCTTAGGTAACTGCATGCAATGGGGGTTAGTAAATAGCATCACCTCTGATCCACATCAGAATGTCCGCCCCAAAGCCTCTTTCCTCCCCCACAGCACACTGGTCGAAGATCAGCTACTGGGCTGCATGTGCTTATCATCCCGAGTCCTACTCGTCCAATCTGTGACAGACCCTCCTGTCAGCTGAACGCCAAACGAGCAGGAGCTGGGTATGGAGGAGGGGCTCCTTGGCACACTGGAGGTGGTGGACAGGAGCAATCTCCCAGCAGAGAATCAGCTAGAGCCTGGTATTTAACGGCGACTAAACTGTCTCGCAGGGTCGGTTCAACCTCTAGGGACTGGCCCCCAAATCACCTCCTTCGTATAGTGAACCTCAAAATCAAATCTTACATTGCCCGTGCAGTCACACCCGGCCTGGAACGGGACGTACTCCTTTTCTTTGCTGAACATCCCAGTTGCTTTGTGTGTGGGAACTTGTGGGCTGTCTTCGAACTGCAGATCCGAGATGTTGTCAAAGAGTTTGATGAGGTGGCGTGTTACCTAAGACCAGAACATGAGAAAAATTGGATGCTTCTTGCTGCACTCGTGACCCTAGCAAATGAGAAATGAAGCCATACGATGCCACTAACTTGTCTTCAAAAATTTCCGGAATGCTTTCAAAATCAAGGTCATTATTAAAATACCAGCACCTGAAGGAGGCTGGGAACTCTGACCCCACCATCCTATGTGGCCTGGTGAATGCTCACTGTGCAACCCAGAGCCTGAAAGTTTACCAACCTGTGTTTTTGCACCACAAGTGGGAACATTAATTTTTACTATAATTTTTATGGTCAAACTTCTAAAATTCACGTTTATATTATTGGTCTAACATATGAAAACATGATAAAAAAGCATCTGAACAAACACAGGAATTAGGCAGAATCTTATGGTTTGGGGTCTGGTGACATCATTTTTTTTTTCTCTTTAAGGTGGGATACTTTGAATTTCATGTATCCTTGGTACATAAAGAGGCTGAATGATGTTCCTCTATTTTAGTGTGTCAGGTAAGTTTTCCAAGTCAATCTTGCTGAGACTGAATGGCAAATTTGCATCCACAGATTCAAGACACGTTAACACAGACCACATCCCCAAGTCCTCACTTTTCACAGCCCACATTCTCCAAAGGAAACTGAAGAGTTGAATGTGATGTACCTTATTAAAATTTGACAAATTGAGGTTAAATAAGAGACAAAGCCCAGCACTTGTCTGAAGAAAAACATCTAACTGGTCTTCAAACATAAGCCCTGAACTGGCTACGCCCTCCCTCTGTTGACCCTTTAATAATGACAGGTTTCCCATCTAGGAATAACGTCTTGCCATGGAGGGACAGAGAGAAATGCAGCTTTTCAGTAGGTGGATTTAGACCTAGACATCAGCCAAGTCACTCATTTCCTTCGGAGAATACTAAGTAATGAGCAGAAACGGGCCCAGAGAAAGTACCAGTAGTGAGTACTCACAGTTCTCCCTGACACATGGTACCATTGGGTTCACATTTCTTCAGTAAATTAAATAGAATCACCAAGAAACCACCAATACACCCTGCGAACAGCCACTCAGATAGCTGTACACCGGTGTTCCCTCCATTATTCACAATAGCCACAAGGTAGAAACAACCAAACATACACTCAAACAGAAGAACAGACAATCTGTGCAACTGCAAACTGTGAAACGCTGTGCAGTCGTACGAAGGAATGGAATGTGTGTATTTATACATGACAACAAAGACCACGTGTGGTAGCACGTGCCCTTTTCCTAGATTTAAGGAAACGGAGACTGAGATACTGAGTTCCAGGACAGCATGAGATACACAGTGAGACTCCATCCCAAGAAACTACAGGCTGGGATGTAGCTCAGTGGTAGAACACTTGTCCAGAACAAGGTCCTGGATCAGATCTTTAACTCTGGGAAAGGGACAACATAATGTAAATGAACCTTGGAAACACCTAGCTCAATGACAATAACAGCCAGTCATCCAATCCCGTCAACTGTGTAATCATTCACACAAAATTCCATGAATGGGCAAATCCACAGATACAGACAGTAGGCCAGTGGTTTATAGAGGCTTTAGGGAGACGTAGGCAAGCAAGAAAATAGATACAGAGATTAATTTGGGGTAATAAAAATGTCTCAGAAATAGAAGATGGTGTGGTAGTTAAATAACACTAGAAATGTATAAATAACCCTGAATTGTACTCTTTAAGACAGCTGATTGTCTTATGCTATGAATTTTACCTCAGCAGAAAACAAAGGCTGTTGCCAACAGAAGGTAGCTAGAAGCTGGCAACATTTCCCTGTCCACAGTCTTCACCTCTGTCATAAGTGTTTCTCAGCCTATACCTCAGCTTGGCTTGGTATGAAACAGCAGCTTCGAGAAACAATAGCAGCTGCCTAAATTATCTGCATGACAAGCCCATCAGTATCAGTAAGAGTTTCCTTTGGGGCGATTAATCTTTTAAAGTCTTCAACCTTTGCACATTGCTGCATTTGCAGTTTTAACATTAAGGAAAATAGTATCAGGACGTCTTCAAGTTTAAAACAGATGGGTTTCTGAGACCCGTGCTTACTTTAGACATAGGGAGAGTGGAGGAAGGCAGATCACTACCAGGGTTATTATATTCTCCTCCATCCTGCACGTTACCCAAAGGACATTTATACACAGAACATCTCTGCAATAATCTAACCATTCACTCTCCCTACTGAAGTGGCCCAGAAAGCACACAGATGTCAAATGGCTTCTACTGGGTAATGGGCCTAGATAATATTCAGCTGAAAAGCTGCAGGATAAATGAGACCTCAGCCATCAGACGCCCTCACACATTATTGCTTTACTCAGTAAATAATTTTACAGCATCTTCTGGCCTTGTATCCACCCTGGCAGTGGCCAGGAAATGTAAATCTCCTAACCTACAGCCCTCTATGACTTGTATCTGGTATGGTTGGAATTAGGTGTTTCTTACTGAAATTTTCTGAGAAGATTTTTTTAAAAAAAAAAAAATAATGTTTTCCAATGAGTTATCTCTTGTATTTTAAGTAAAATCAGATTTTCTTCTTCCTAGTTGAGTGCTTAGGAAAGTGTTTTATTTTACAACTAAAAACATAAAATGATGCCTTCAGACTATTGTTAAAGGAACTAAACCTTCTTCTTGCTCTAAATTGCTTTCTAAAAGTTTATCAACAAAGACTGAATAATGTTCCCCCTTGTATATAATGATACTTGGGTGCTGTACCCACTAACATGACCAGGAAGTCCCAGCTCGGTATAGTAGTATATGCTCATTAAAAAAATAAAAATGGCATGTGACCTGAAAGTATATCAACCATCTTAATAAGTGACAGGGAAAACTTATGACCTTCAAAAAGTTTTTGGCAAAACATTAAAAATTCCCTGTGGATTGCAAATGTTGAAAGAGGAGATGGAGAAAAGGCAGCGAACACAATTTGGTACCACGTAGTTCAAAACAGTGAGTGTACTGAAACACGTGGGTCGTTTTGTGGAAAACCTTGGGTTCACCTAGTGCTTGCTTCTTCTGGCTTATACCATGGAGGAAGCAGCTGCTCTGTATCTTTGTAAAGAACTCATTTTGGATTTGGGTTAATGCCACCCCGTTGTTCTGTGAGTTTCCAGTGTTGTGAACTATTTTCATCCGGCTTGTTTTGTGTTGTTTCTTACTTTCCTTTGCTTCATTTGAGATTTTATTTCCTTGCTGGTGCCACCCTTTTAGCTCCAACCACTGCTGTCACTCGTGTCAGAAATCGCTGTCACTCGTGTCAGGAATTTGTTCTTCATAAGCTGCATACCTGCCTGTGTGTGCAGGATAAGGACAAGGAATCATCCTCGAGTACACTGTCTTTCCTAACTCCAGCTATGCTTGACTCACAGTCCACTTGTAACATTGTCCCCAGATGACACACTTTCTGCATGTCCCTAAGCGTTCAGATTTCCCCTCTCTCCATCATTTATTGCTGTACGTTACCATGTGGAATAAATATCCTGGGAACATTGAAGTCACACAGCCATATCTTAGCAGCAGATGCATTCACCGTGGCTTATTGTTGACAGGGTTTGAAAGATATGACATAACTGTTGCTGATAACGCCGCACATCTGTGACTTCTGTGGGCCAAAGAACCAGCAGTCAAGGCTCACTCCATCATCTCCCTACCCAGTACAACACAGAAACTCAAATATGAATCATACTGTCAGGGACCTGTTATTAGTCCTCAGTAACTGGAATTGGAACTGTTGGAACCATACACAGAGAGACTCTCTTATTAAATGGAAGTTCTTACATTTATTTTATAACTTATCATACAAACCAACGACACATCCCATGACCTGTGTCTGCCGCTCGCCTAGAAAATGCAGGGAAAGATGAAGCTGGTTATCTCCAATTGTCTTCTCGAGCTTTTCCATTGACTTTTGTTCCTGCTATCTGACTTTAAGTTTGCTCAGTGAGTGAAGAGATACTGCTACTCACTGAGATAGAACATACACAAAGCTGTACCACAGCTGGCCTGGCCCAGCTGGCCGGGCACCCTGGAGCCCACTATGTGTTCATTAACCCATTCATGATGACAGCGATGTCCACCACCATGTAAGAACTTAAATGTGCGAAGTCTTGTCTTTTATAGTTATTAGTATCTAGAAAAGACTAGATGTGGGTCCATTCTATTAACAGCAAATGCCTAAGTACTTAAGCCAATCTATCAAAACAGTATTATTCTTATTTTAGAGTATTATTTAATTCTGGTGGTGACACAATATTATTGGGAATCTACATCTATTTTAGAAGACTTAGTCATGGCACATTCATGTAATAAAACTTTCAATGGTCACCATACACCATGTTGCATAGTAATGCACCCATTTTATCGTGAGCATTTTATAGAGTATAGACACATACAGCAGAGAAGTCACTCAGAAACAGCATCCAGGAACATATCCTAAGAACACTGCATCTTAGGATGATCTCCATCTTTGTTGCCACGTACATATTATATAATTGTACATAAGAGGATCGTGATATAAAACTATAGCTTCTCAAGTAAATTTATAAAAACTGAAAATCATATAGAGGGAAATAGGGGGAAATATGTGTGAAATTTTACACAAAAGACAGGATTCTCACAGATATCAGCATCATTACCAATCAGAAGACTAGCAATGTGGAAAGAATAATAGACATTTAAGTGCTTGACCCTAAATGTGATGTGTGCATACATACATACATACACATATGCACACACATGTAACACACTACACATAGAGCCCCAAGCCTTGAATACACACACACACACACACACACACACACACACACACACACACGGCCTCGTTACTCAAAGCCAGCCTAGACTCACAGATACAACTTTTCATTCCAAAGTAGTGGCCTTGACGGACATGAAAGCATACTTTTAAATATGTATGAGTATACAACCAACACATATCAGTGAGCTTTGAAAGTATCACAAAGTACTCCCAAGATTTAGTGGTTTAACAATTCCACAGCTTACAGTGGTTATGTGCTGGAATCTTCAGTTGATCTCACACATCTGTGGTCTGTTGGTAATTCATAGCGTCTCTAAATGTGGTGATGGTTTTTCAGGTGGTGGCTTGGTCCTGTGTTCATCATCCAGCAAATCGGTGCTGATTCACTGGGTGATGGGGGGGGGTGTCAAAGGTTTCCAAAGAGCGGGGAAATGATAAGGCTCAGTGCAAAAGAGCTCATGAGTCTCTTGCAATGACTCACTGACCAGATAAGCATGGGGCAGCTTAACAAGAGACATGAGGTTGATGAAAGAAGAGATAAGACGTGGGAAGGGGACAAACTGATGGCCATTTCTACCATATTGTGCTTTGTATTTGCTTGATGTTTATACAACCTCCTTGGCACCAAAAACCCATAGGTGGTGACTACTGTTTTCCCAGTTGACACAGAAGGAAATAAGGATTTAAAGTTATAATGAGGCGATACAGTAATCAACAGAGCCATGGGTAATCGCGGGTCACGTGTAATTGTGCATCTGTACACCTTCAACGTTTCTCCCTTCTATCACATATGCCTTCTGGTGGATGGCCATCACCCCTGTCTTATGTAGTGTCATGCAGTTAGCATTTCTGTGTTCAGAATTTTTACAACTCCGTCCAGCAGCATCTTCCTTTTGCTAAGCATTTCCTTCAGCATTTCTCATAGCGCCAGACTGCAGATGATGAAACTTTCCAGCTTGTGTGTTATCCGAAGAGAACATTGTCGTTTTATTTTTCCGTCGGCCTTAAAATACACGTGCTCTGGGTGAAGAGTTTCATCTGGACAGATATTTTTCTTACAGTGCATCCAAGTTACTGCTGTGGTGTCGTCTCACTTCCACTGTATCCAATGCGAGGTCAGCTGTCATCCATTTCCTTTGCTTTTGTGTGTGTTTTGTGGATAAGGTTATTTTTTCTCGTTGGTTTTAAGCCATCTGAACAGTTTTTCATGGTTTTTCTCCTTCTTTTTCTTCTTCTTCTTTTCTTCTTTTCTTCTTCATCGTCTTCTTCGTCTTCTTCTTCCTCCTCCTCCCTCCCTCTCTCTCTCTCTCTCTCTCTCTCTCTCTCTCTCTCTCTCTCTCTCTCTCTCTCTCTCTCTCTCTGTGCGTGTGTGTGCGTGCACGTGTGTGTGTGTGTGTGTGTGTGTGTGTGTGTGTGTGTCTCCCTCCCTCCCTCCCTCTCCTCTCCTCTCCTCATCTTTCCCCCTCCTTGTTTTTTCCCCTCCTCTCTGGATTTTTGAGGCAGGGTCCCACTCTATAACCAAGATAAGCCTGGAATTCACTTTATATTCCAGGCCAGTCTTGAGGTTATGGTACTCCTCCTGCTTCAAATCTTGAGTGCCAGGATTAGAGCCAAGGGCCACGCCTCTTGGTGTTACTGAGTCTCTTGAATTCACTTTCCACCAAATCTGGAAAGTTTTAGTTGTACTTGTTTAAATATTTCTCTCTCTTCTCCTTCCCCCTACTTTAGAAAGTGAAAGTATGTATATGGAACTTTCTTAGAACTTCTGTATCTCTACTTGATGTCTGAACACATGGAATGCAGACATAATAACAGACACTCTTTGCCAGTACTAATATTGGTTATTTTAAGGTCAGTTTTCATTTATTTATTTGTCTCTTCTATTATGGGCTGGATAGCCCTGGCTTTATCTATACTCCCAGCAGCCTTTAATGAGATGTCAGAAACGCTGAAAACAATCTACTCACCCATATATTCTTGAGCTATATTTCATAATTAAGTAAAAGAACCTGGGAAGTTTGAATCTTTTGATCTTGATAAGAATATTTAGTTAGGAGAAAAGAATTGTTTGGTAGGATTAGAGAGTAGTGTGTAACCTAAAGCTAATTATTCCCTACTACCCAGCAAGGCCATCATGGTATTCTACCAAAAATTCCTAAGTGTGTCCACCCCTCTGGTGGGAGCAGACACCTCTCCAGCCCTGTGAGGGTTGGTGGTTACCTCACACACATTCACCAATCAAAGCCTCCCCTAACTTACTCAAAGGAGCCTCTTCTTAAGTTTCCAGAGACTACCCTCTCCTTGTTTGTTCTCCTCTGTTCATTCTGGTCACTTACACTGTGGTAGATTTGCCTTCAAGTTTCCCGCTCCGAAGACTGGAGCCCAAGACAGCAAGCATGGCACTCACCTGCCTGTTTGTTGCACGTTGTAAGTCACGGTCCCCTACTGCCTACCATCCAGGGTTCCTAAAGCTGTCCTAGCCTATCTTCTGCCAAAGTTCTTGTTAGTTTTGGACAGGAGACTAAATCCAGCTCCTATTATGTCATCGTGGTGTGTCCACAAGGACCGTGTGTGTGTGTGTGTGTGTGTGTGTGTGTGTATGTGTGTGTGTGTGTGTGTGTGTGTGTCTACAAGCAGGACTGTGTGTGTGTGTGTGTGTGTGATCTACAAGCAGGACTGTGTGTGTATGTGTGTGTGTGTGTGTGTGTCTACAAGCAGGACTGTGTGTGTGTGTGTCCATAAGGACCGTGTGTGTGTGTGTGTGTGTGTGTGTGTGTGTGTGTGTGTGTGGTGTGTCCACAAGCAGGACTGTGTGTGTGTGTGTGTGTGTGTCTACAAGCAGGACTGTGTGTGTGTGTGTGTGTGTGTATCTACAAGCAGGACTGTGTGTGTATGTGTGTGTGTGTGTGTACAAGCAGGACTGTGTGTGTGTGTCCACAAGGACCGTGTGTGTGTGTGTGTGTGTGTGTGTGTGTGTGTGTGTCCACAAGCAGGACTGTGTGTGTGTGTGTGTGTGTGTGTGTGTGTGTGTGTGTCCACAAGCAGGACCGTGTGTATGTGTGTGTATGTGTGTGTGTGTGTGTGTTCCGCTGTTACTGCTTTTCTCTGATGACTTGTGAAGAGCAGGGCTGTCCATGTCTGCCAGCCACTAGGACATGTCCATCTATAAACTGCCTAGGTGACTGTTCTACACATCTGTATACTAGAGTACCAGCCCTTCCTTCTTCACAGGTGTTACACATGTTCTATACAAATATCTTCATTTGACACATTGTAACATCTTTTCCCACTTCAGATTTTGCACTGTTGATCTCAATGGTCTTTTTGAAAAGTTATGCTTTTCAAGGTTAGCACTTCCAAATCCAAACACATCTGCTAATATTATATGTCCATTTAAAGATAATTTTGCAAATCCCAGACCAGAAATATACCTCCCCCCCCACGTTTAACTCCATTCCCTCGCCTTACCCTTCCCATGGCAATCTATACAGCCAGGGTGGAACTGAGTTTAAGATAGGATGTGTAATGCATTCTCCCTTGTTCCCTCTCTAGCAAATTTATATCCAATTGACCTTAAAGCCTTTTCTTACTATTTGACACTCTGGATAATATCCTTCCTGGTGGGCCTGCATTCAGTGATTTGCTGTTTTTATTTTTTCTTTCGGGTTCCACGAGACTAAGGAGAGCACTAGCCAGCTTGACACATCTATGAATCATTTTACGTCTCAAGAGGGACAGCAACGCCCAATGCCAGGCAAAGCCCCCTGCGCCTCCCTTCCCCTCCTATCTTTGTCCCTGGAACTCAGTTCTCTCCAATGTCCTTTAGATGATTTTTCACTGCATTTAAACAGATTCAGTTCAATATTTCATGCAGCTTTTCTTTCCCTACAAGGCAGGTGCATTTCTGAAAGCCCTACCTATTGAACTTAGCTACAGCAGAGCAGCCCTAGTAAAGTGACAGCAAACCAAGGGTGGACGGACTTGAGCTCCTTGCTGGCAAAAACTTACAGTTGTAACGTTTAGGTTTTGGATTTCATAACATTGAGGAGGTATTTGCTTTACTCTCACATCATAACTCTGATATTATTGTATAGTACGCAACTTGTCTGTGGAGGGAATTCCAGTGACGGATATTGCCACATAAGTATAAGCTGTGGCAACACAGTTTATAAAAGGAAAAAGACACGTTGTTACATGATCTGCCTAGGTATGTTTTAGTCACTTCAAGAGGACAATAAAAGAACACTTCCACTGGATATAATATTTATTTGAAAACTAGATACTCTTCTTTTAAATACACACCTAAATGTTTAATCCTCTCTATGTCAAACTGTCTTAAGACAAAGACAACCATTTACAATAGGATACAGTCTCAAAGTGTACCACTGGGTGGTGTCTGCCACAATCTACACTTTCCTAGAGAAGCTTCTCTTGCTTGTTCAACAGCAAGACTGACAAAGACTCCAAGTGTCTTCTGTGTGGTTGCATCTGGTCTCTCCTCCTTACTCCTCTTTAGCTCTACCCTAACTCAGGGGTCAGCCCTTCCTCTGCTTTAGGAACCTAAGATTCTCCAGTGCAGGCCTTGAAGGGAGTGTTTTGTGTGTGTTGCATGCATGTATGTGTATTCGAGTATGTGTGGGTGCATCTGAGTGTGCAACTGTGTATGTCTGAGCGTGCATGCGCATGAGGAGGCCCGAGGTTTTGTTCTGGTCTCTCTCTCCTTGCTCCCTGTCCTCTTGCTGAACCCAGGGCTCTCCTTAGTGCAGCTATTCTAGACTTCCAACTTGCCCAGGAGATCCCTTGTGCTGGAATTACAGACAGGTCACCGTACCCACCTAGCATTTGCACTGGCTCTGCGGATCTGACCTCGGGTGTTCACAGGACATGTTCTTACCCTAGAAGGGAATTCCCTGAGCATGAGTACTGTTTGTCTTGTCATCTCAAGAGAGTGTCTTGTAAACTCAATTCCTACCACTGTAACTTTTTGGCACCCATGTTAAACTAAGTGTTTCTATAAGTCAAATTTGCCTTAGCGTATCTAATCTGGAATACATCCAACACATCATTTTAACAAGTGATGAGCATACAGCTTAGTGGAACTGTTTGTATTCTTTTACTAGTAAGTCTTAGAAATGAGGTTTGTATTTTATATTTATGGAATATTCCATTCAGAAATTTTCATCAAAAAAATACTTCATCTGTACTTAAGAGTTTCTAAAATATACAAGGTCAACGGCAGACTCATCCGAGCTGTTGCATCCCCAGTAAGGCTTCCCAGTAACTGAACCCATTAAATTAAATTAAATTGGTTAAAGTGCAAACGCCATGTACTCAGTTGCTACATCTCAGGTGCTCAATAGTCAAGTGTGTCTCATGGATACACCATAACACAGTATAGTATCATATGACAGCGTTAGAAGCTTTCTCTTCAGCCTAGCTCCATAACAGAGACGTCTCCCATGAGCTAAACATCACATACCAGCTAAACTCCCCATGGTGAATACAGGTAATAAAACACCCCTGGGAAAAGAGTTACCCACCCCTTCATTAGAGCCCACTGGTAAAAAGAAAAAGAGCTGCTAGTTTACTTAGAAGGACATGCAAGGCCACCCTGGTACCATTTAAGTTAACTACACTAGCTTAGCTAACACACACACACACACACACACACACACACACACACAGAGAGAGAGAGAGAGAGACAGAGACGAGAGAGAGAGAGAGAGAGAGAGAGACAGACAGACAGACAGACAGACAGACAGAGACAGACAGAGACAGACAGAGACAGAGAGAGAGATTTTTTAAAGGATTAAAAGAAAAATCAAAGAATGCTGTTAGTGAACTATGTAAGAAGCCCACACTTGTCATACATAACTACAGCATAGTGTCCATGAATGCTACAAGTATGCAACAAGTTTTATCTTTGCAGCAATAAACAGATGTTCAGTCCACTGTCCTGCAGATAATCTATGCACTGAGGAGGTCAGGCTTAATTTCAAATGGAGAGAAATCTTCAAATCCTGAACTAAACCTAGTTTAGTGACTGCCAACATTGGCTGCAGACATCCAAGACAAACCAGACTGCGTCTCTGTGACATGTCAACCCCAGTGTCAGACCTCCCTGCTCGAAAAGTTCAGGCTGAACAAATTTTACAATTAACTTCAGACACTCTCTTGGACCAACACTCTTAAATTAAGTGGGGGGGGGATGGTGTGGGCAAGGAATTCAAGCCATTCACAAAATGTCAAGATGAGTTATCTGCTCACAAGGGTGCCTTTTATGGGCTGATTGCATTGTTACTTCACAAGCTGCCATCTCATGTTATCTTGGTCACACTACCAGGAGCACATTTAAGAATGTCAACACAAAGAATAAATAAATTATTAAAAAGTGGGAAACACACACACACACACACACACACACCCGAGGAAATGTCAGCACAAAAGGCAGAGATGGACATGCTCTTGTCTGGTGGTCAGACTGATCCCGATATTGCAAATGGGATAAGAGGAAACAGCTGGGCTGCACTGTCCAAATGCAGAAGACACATACGGTTTTACCGCTGACGACCAACAAGAATTTGGGATGCATGGTGACCATGCAGGGATTATACCTCTCAAAGAAGCGCCAGATGACACGAATGACTCTCAGGACCTTATTGATCCCCTGTGAAACAAGTCACTCCATAGTTGCTATTTGTGCCAAACACTTTCTGATAACACATGTTATGAACAGCGTGGTACCATGTTACATGAATTGGAATTATTTGAAGTTGAAGGAACATAACCAAAAGGTTTCCACAGTCCCTGTATCCAAGGCTCAGTGACAATTGCATAAGATGGGGATGCAAAGATTGTAAGAGAAAGAAGGAGCTGACATGGGCAGCAACCATTATTTGCTAGACATTATGGGGTCATTGCATACATGAACTCACAACACCATGTCTACATGAGATCAAGTCATCCAAAACCTCAGCTTGGGAGGGACTCATGAATACCTCCCTCAAAAGGAAGTTACTAGTAACTGATGACTGCTGGGAAAGAAAAATAAGTTTCCTCAAGTAATAGGTCCCCTAAATACTACTCCTGAAACAGTAGATGGCCCTACATCCAAGCACATACAGAAGTCAAAGACACGGGGAGAGACAGAACGGGAAACATGGAGAGCAGGAAAGGAACTGGAGGAGAGAAAATAGAACATGGATTGATCAAAGCCCTATATTGTATACATGCAAAACAGTGTTATCATATTATATGCGTATAAAGTTCTCAGTCAAAATGCATCGCGTGACACCTTCAAAAATAAAATACATTTTAAATGATTCAAATGAAATTATATTTTAATGTAATTTGAAGTAAAGCAACTCTCCACAAAATTACCAACTCAACCAGAAATCAGTCCATTCACTTCCACGCTGGTAGGTTAAGACAACTATAAACCATGTCTCCCCTACAGCCATGGGACCTGAACTGCTTTATCCCCTCTCGTTAGTGTGGAATGAAGGCTTTCACCAAGAGGCCTGTGAGACATCACTAAGCCGGACATCACTGTGCTATGCTCCAACCCTCAGCGTCATGGTAACGTAACATCTTACACTGTCCAGCTGTTCATTAAGGACAACACTAGTTCTAATGCTGTAAAAAAAAAAAAAAAAAAAAAAAAAATGCCTGGCATGGTTTTCACTAAAGAGTTTGATCGCAATTTTACGAATACAATGAGCAGTAAGGCAGACTAGTGATAGCTAGAAAAGATGCTTCATCGGTGTGGAAGTATGGAACCATGTGGAAACAAAAGGGATTTAAAGATGTATAGAACACTGGCAAGTAAAGAAAAGCTGTCGGCGAAACATGTATGCCGAGTCACGGTCTGGTTTGGTTGAACCTTTGAGTATATTTTTTTTTAATGATTAGAATAGAATCTGGAGAGAATTCTGTGCTGGGGAGACATCTCAGTGCACGAATGCTTGTCTTGCAAGCACACAGGCCTGAGTCTGATCCCCAGAACAAATGTAAAGAATTGGACGCAGTGGCACCTGGGTTTAGCTGCACAGTCAGCCTGTCCTGATCCATGGGCACCAGGCCAATGAGATGCTGTCAAAAACCAGAGTGAAAGGCTCCTGAGGAAAGACATCCAAGGTTGGTTCTGCCTCCATCCCCCTCCCAAGTTAATTAAGAAACACACACACACACACACACACACACACACACACACACACACACACAAGAATACACGGAGTGATGATCCCCTCGAGTAGAGCCTAGGACTTCCACGGACAACAATATGAGTTAGGGTGGGTAAGTCCCTTGAGTGTTAAGTCATGCACAATTCTCAACACCATCCCTCATCCCACACCACGTGCTCCTCCCCCCATCAAAGTGTCCAAGGGTGCAGGGGGCTTCCCCTCAGGTGTGAGTAAGCAGCCCCGAGCAGGAGGCCAAGGCATGACCTCGGTGCTTATGCAGGAATGAAAGCAATCTATTCCCAATTCTCACTCTAATAAGCGAGAGGAGCTGGGGCCCAAGAGGAACCAGCAAGAGTGAGTCTCCAGCTTGGCCCTTGCTCAGACATCTCCCAAAGGAATAAAGGAGGGGGCGATGAACCCAGATGTTTGGGTACACCGCCAAAGGCAAGAACTGTGGAAGGTGAGCTGGGGAGACAGCTCAGCGGTCACAGACACGTGCTGCTTTTGCAATGGACCCAAGCTCAGTCCCCAGGAACCAGATTAGGAGGCTCTCAACTGCCTGACTCCAGCTCCAGGCGACCCGCTGCCCTCTGACCTCCGTGGATACCCGCACACATGCGGTGCACATAAGTCCACACAGGCGCACATACATGCACATGAGCCTTTAAAAAGTCCTTGAGTTGGGGTGGAGGTTACGCGTCCAGCGTGGGGAGGGCTCCTTGGTTCCCCCTGAGGACTCCACAACACGCAGCCTATGAATCCTCACTCTGAGTGTGAGAATCCATAGAGGCTACTGCCAGAGACTCGGGGACAGATCAGAAATGGCAGCAAAGGGCTGAAATCAAGCAAGTGCCTAGCAGGTGCAAGGTCCTGGGTTCGGCCCTTTTGCACCGCAAATCTTCAGTGGCCGGAGAATGGAATGAACCAAACACACACGGTTACCAAGCCTCAAGTATTGTGTGAAGCCTGACCTCCACACGACATGAAATAGGGCTGCCAACTTGGTCTTGACCAGTTCTTTTGGGCATAATCATTTATTTTTATTTATTAATTTGGTTTTTCGAGACAGGGTTTCTCTGTAGCTTTGTAGACTATGCTGGCCTCGAACTCACAGAGATCGGCCGGCCTCTGCCTCTCGAGTGCTGTGTTAAAGGCGGGAGCTGACACTACCACCCGGCTACTCATTCATTTTTAATGAGAAAAATAGACTAAGACTTACCATATCTGCCCAATGGATTACAAAAGTGTCTGTTACTAGTACAAAGATATTCAACAGGGCACATTTGGAGTTAAAAGATTGCAGAAAAATATTAGTATCTCGTAATATTATTGTTCCACAGAATTAACACTGTGTAGTGAGATATTCACCTTGTCCGCACCTGTGGCATAGATCATGCCCATTGGGGGAGGAGACAGGGCCAGACGTGACCTGGGGGAACTAAGGCTGAGGAGGGGCCTCGGAGAGCTCTCTAGCTTGCAGCACGGGAACAGGAGTACACCCAGAGGCATCCTTGGGACCAGGAACCTGCTGGTGTTCATCTGTCTATGTTGTGAGTTATTTCTCCCTGAATAAACATCTATTCTGCCTATTTGTTTCTCCTGATCCTTATTAAACATCAATAACACTGCTTGATAAATCAGGAACACAAGTGCTCACTGTGTTTGAGAGACCGTGTTTAAAAGAAAGACAGCATTGTCCTGTTACAGACTTACATGTCTTTCTTATTTTCCATGTCGAAATTTGAGCTTACATTATAAGCATTTGAACTTGAAAAGTCTTTGGGACTTGAAAGATTAATGAAACAGCTTATAACATCCCTGCACATAAAATCTCCTCCCACTAGTCACAAGGGTGTCCCTAAGGACTACTGGAGTATGAGTGTGGCCATGATCGGGATGTTTGAAATTGGATTTTTTTTTAAAGCAGTTAATTGTGTGCTGCATAAATGTGCAGAGCATGAACCCATCCCAATCAGAGCTACTTTCTTTGTAGACACATTTAAGAGTGAGCAGAAAGCACTTTCAGGGGCCCCAGAGAGTGCTGTCCATGTTGACTAACAACTCTAATATGTGTATTAAGAAACGAGGATAGTTATTAAATTCAACCTTCATTCAAAGGTAAATAATGACCAAGGAGGAAAAAACATAAATCTCTACAAAGACTGTATCTGGCCAACGGCAAATGTATTGCAAAGAGGTGCAGATTTCAAAGAAAGTGGGTGAAAATGTCCAGAGGGAGAGTCTGTGTTTCTGAGGCATATAAAACTCCACGAGGATAAAACACAAACGTCAGCCTAGAGACTAAGTCCATCCACCGTCCAGCACTTTCATAACTGTGACTCGGTGGAGCCCATGAGTCTAAGGGGCAGTGACGCCGTTTAAACACTTACAGGAAGGGGCAGTTTCAGAACTGGTACTGTTTGTCTCTGCTGAGCTCTCAGACTGCAAGAGATCCGAGCCTCCCTTTGCTTTCACCGTTGATGTGAGGATTAAGGAAGGTGTGGTGTGTCACTTTTGCAGAACAGGGGAGCCAGAAGGAGAGGGGACCAGGCGGAAACGATGTAACCCCCTCTGATAGAAGTCTGACGTAGTAGTAACAACAGCACCTCCAGAATTGGAGTGGTAAGGACGCTCACCATGACCTCATCTCCAGTGGCCTACTTTCCCCAGGAAGGCTGCCAGTCAGGCACTGGGGCATGCACCGCTGGTGTTCAGTCCTGGGGTGGCATGGGCCAGCTCTTGTGTCCCCGTGTCCCCGGTGTTGAGGATGGATTTGTGCTCACATCCCACCTTTGCTGAGCACCTGGGCAGTTGCTCTTACTCCGTCCCTAGCTCAGCCTCTCGCTTCCCTCTGTCGCTACATGAAGAAATTTTAATGCAGATTTTCTAGTTCCTGGCACATGTGATAAGACAGATGGCATCTGATAATGATGGAGAAACTGAGACGTTCCTTAACTAATCAGCAGAGTACAGGACTTCCAAAGCCATTACCTGCTTCGGCTGGGCTCCCTTGGAGAGAATGTCCAGCAAGTCAGCCGAGGCGATGAAGTAGAAGCGAGGGAAAGTGACACGCTTGGTTTCCAGGTACTCAGCCAGGGCTTTTTCACAAAGCGAAAGCCTGCGTGAATGAAAACCCGCCTGAAGTATGTCTGTGTTTCCACATCGACACTCCAACAGAGCAAACCTGCATTTACTGTGACCACATTCAACCAGGAAATCGCTGTTTCAGTCACCCCCTTCTGCTTTGACATCCTGCTTATAAGCAAAAGACAACCAGGCCAAGGGAGGTGGGAGGCACATGCATGCGTGCACATACACGCACACATGCACACATGAGCACACACAGGTGTACACACATGCATGCACTCACACACATGCACACACATGTGCACACACATGTGCACACACGCACACACACGCACACACGCATGCACACATGCGCGCACACACGCACACATGCTCACACGCTCACACATGCACGCACATACATGTGCACACAAGTGCACACAAGCACGCGCATGCATGCACACATGCACACAACACATGCATGCACGCATGCACACACACACACACACACACACACACACACACACACACACACACACACCGCCAGACTCAGGTTTATGGGTTTATGCTACTCATTGCTTCTCAGGATGAAGACTAGATTTGGCATTGCTTGCCCAAAGCACAAATCGCAGAAATAAGCTATAAATGGGGCACAGCCCTTTCCCCCATTGGATATCTGCAAAACACAAATGACTTCAGCCTTCCCTGTCATTCAGGGGAGTCACAGACCCAGAATCGCTACCACTTTATCATCCAGAGCCCCAGCTATTGGCTATATACAAACAGCTACATCTTGTCAGTAAGCATCTCATCCGAATGGTTGATTTATCGTCCACTTTAAATCGAAAGCCAGAATGTCCTTGTGGATGCAGCCGTGGATTACATGTGAATGTGACTTTACAAATGGCCCGAGGAAAAGAATTTTGAAAGCACTGGCGTGCTCTGTAAGGGTGGCAAATCGCAGAGAGAAAGTATAAAGCAGGTGGTTGGCTCACACCCGTAATGCAGCACTTGGAAAGCTGAGGCAGGAGGATTCCCACGAGTTCAATGACGACCTGGAACCAAAACAGTAACAAATGACAACAGAGGGGGAGCAATGATATAAAGGTGGGGAACGAATGAGGACAGACGGACGGACAAGGACTGTTGAGTGAGTGCGTGCTGCCCAGGGTTTTGGCACACAGTAGGTGTTCAAATCAGTACATGCAGAACAATGAGATGAAAGAATCGACCAGTTACCAGAAGCATCACGGAAGATGCACAGGACAACTAGAGAGCAAAGAGGAACTTCAACCAGGTGATGCTAAACGCTGTTAGAACGCGGGACAGGCGAACTGTAACGGACGCCTTGCCCTGTTCTTACCTGCTCTGAAAATCTTTCAGTCTTTCATAGAGGTGGGGTCTGCATGTTGCTTCTAAGACGTTTTTTATTTTGGCTGTCTTGAACATTAACTCCTGTATATAAGCATAACACAGGTGTTAGAAATTCACCCATTTTCCCTTCCACCGAGGGAGCTAACATTTGATAGCTCCACAGCTGAGTGGGCAGCGTCCAGGAGGCCGTCGGCACGCCAGGCACCATGTTTGCACCAAGTATGAGCAGTATTTGTTAACACAATTTCATCGAGCAGTTGCACCTGTTTGTTTCCATGGCATCTGCCATGCCACAGTGACAGCCTTCAACAGCTAATAACGACGATGGCAAGAGTTGTTAAAAAAAACAGAAACAAACAAACAACAACAACAAAAACCAAAGCTTCAGTTTTCTGAGTCCTATGTATCAAAATGCACATATTGCATCTTATAAACTTAACACAATGGATGCATCATGGGTTCTTACATGTGAAAACTTTGCCACAACAGGACAGGCCCCATCTCTGACCAACCTTAAATTCGGCATCTACTCCATCAAATCTTCTGGAATCTTCCACGAGCTGGGTTCGAATATCTTCTGAGCATACAAAGATGTTTTCCAAGTGCGACCAGGTCCGCTGGACCTCCATCCAGGTGAAGATGACCGCATCGGCTACGTTTAACTTGTGTTGCCAGCTTAGGACTTGCTCCATGAAGTACTCCACATACTTGCTTTGCAGGAGAGTCTGTAACTGAACCTAAAAGGCAGGCAGGCCGGCAGGCAGCACTAGTCGGT
Organism: Cricetiscus sungorus; assembly: GCA_030556225.1. Classification (NCBI taxonomy): domain Eukaryota; kingdom Metazoa; phylum Chordata; class Mammalia; order Rodentia; family Cricetidae; genus Cricetiscus; species Cricetiscus sungorus. The sequence continues at coordinate 1,516,298 of JANBXA010000369.1, read as the reverse complement.
TGCTGACTGGTGGACTGGGAGGCCCGTGAGGAAGGCTGCTCTGCTACTTGCTCTTTCTTGCACCTTGCATGGAACCCAGAGAGGTGCTATAAAGTTTTTGCAAAATGGGCCAAATACTTCATAGCACGGCCGATGTATCCAACCAAAGAAACGGGGTAAGAGGAAGCATCTATACTGAACATGTTTTCTACAAGAAGGGCATGCACTTCCGAGCAGGTAATAAACCAATACTGGGGGCTGGGGAGATGGCTCAGTCCATAAAGAACTTGTTATAAAGACATGAGGACGTGATGTCTCCAGCACACATTAAATACATACATACGTACGTACGTACATACATGCATACATACATACGTAAAAGCTAAGTGTGTGGTGGCACTTACTTACTTGTAATATCCCAGTATTGGGATAGGCAGAGATGGGCAGACACCTGGCGCTCGACACCCAGTCAGCCCAGCCCAATCAACTAGTCCCAAGTCCCAGTAAAAACCCTGCCTCAAAAATAAAAATAAACACCACCTAATGGGTCCTAGGGGTAAATTAAAGCCCCTAGGCCCTGCCTATTCAACATTCCAAGGTGTGTGTGTGTATGTGTGTGTGTGCATGTGTCTGTAGTGTGTGTGTGTGTATCTGTGGTGTGTGTGTGGTGTGTGTCTGTGGGGTGTGTGTGTGTTGTGTGTCTGTGGGGTGTGTGTGTGGTATGTGTGGTGTGTGGTGTGTGCTGTGTGTCTGTGGGTTGTGTGTGGTGTGTGTGTGGTGTGTGTGTGTGTCTGTGGTGTGTGTGGTGTATGTGTGTGTCTGTGGTGTGTGTGTGGTGTGTTGTCTGTGGTGTGTGTGTCTGTGGTGCGTGTGTATGTGTGTATGTGTGTGTCTGTGGTGTGTGTGTGTGTGGTGTGTGTGTGTTGTGTGTGTGGTGTGTGTGTAGGTGTGGTGTGTGTATGTGTGTGGTGTGTGTATGTGTGTGGTGTGTGTGTATGGTATGTGGGCATGTATGTGTGTGTGTGTGGTGTGTGTGCCTGTGGTGTGTGTGTGTGTTTGTGTCGTGTGTGTGTCTGTGGTGTGTGTGTGGTGTGTTGTCTGTGGTGTGTGTGTCTGTGGTGCGTGTGTATGTGTGTATGTGTGTGTCTGTGGTGTGTGTGTGTGTGTGTTGTGTGTGTGTTGTGTGTGTGGTGTGTGTGTTGTGTGTGTGTGTATGTGTGTGTGGTGTGTGTGTGGTGTGTGTGTGTATGTGTGGTGTGTGTATGTGTGTGGTGTGTATATGTGTGTGGTGTGTGTGTATGGTATGTGGGCATGTATGTGTGTGTGTGTGTGGTGTGTTTGTGTGGTGTGTGTGTATGTGTGTGGTGTGTGTGTGTCTATGGTGTGTGTGTGTGTATGTGTGTGGTGTGTGTGTGTATGGTATGTGGGCATGTATGTGTGTGTGTGTGGTGTGTGTGCCTGTGGTGTGTGTGTGTGTTTGTGTCGTGTGTGTGTCTGTGGTGTGTGTGTGGTGTGTTGTCTGTGGTGTGTGTGTCTGTGGTGCGTGTGTACGTGTGTATGTGTGTGTCTGTGGTGTGTGTGTGTGTGTGTTTGTGTCATGTGTGTCTCTATGGTGTGTGTGTCTATGGTGAGTGTGTGTGTGTGGTGTGTGTCTATGGTGTGTGTGTGTCTATGGTGTGTGTGTGTGTGTGTGTGTGGTGTGTGTGGTGTATGTGTTTGTGTCGTGTGTGTGTCTATGGTGTGTGTGTGTGTGGTGTGTGTGGTGTGTGGTGTGTGTGTGTGTGGTGTGTGTCTATGGTGTGTATGTGTGGTGTGTGTGTGTGTGTATGCGCACACACATTTGCATCCATCTAGATCTCAAAAGAGAAAACTCTCCCTCAAGCTTCCTCTGCCGTCTGTCAGCTGAGTGCTCTCTTCTCGAGCACTGCCGTCACCAACACCTGCTGTCACACACAGCAATCCCAATGTCTCTTCTCACCACGCTCGCGTGAAATCTCAGGACTTCACGGGATAAACTGACCCCTCTTGTTCCCCTTCACTCTAAGTATTTAACACACGGGATTAAAACCCTTGGTTTCCATCCTGTTCACTATTTCCCTGCTCACAGCCTCTTACCCTTTTCCACCCATTCCCTTGCTAACCAAATGTAGCCTTCAAGTCTCAGGGCTTATGTCCTTGCTATCCAACTCACTGGACACTGACAATGGCCGCCCAGCCCTCATGCTACACTGAGCTCTAGGCGGGGCTCTGGGTTGATTTCTGCCTTTATATAAATGACTCTCACACTAACTAGGCCAAGAATGTTAGTGTCAGTACGCCCTAGGCTAACATCTAATCACAGAGACAATTACTTTTCAAATGCTCTCATCTACCTCTGTTCTCACAAAGGCCTAAAGAGATGCTCATCTCTTCAAGGTCACATATGCTATTCTGACATCTGTGCCTCCAGATTTATCTTCCATAACATCCATGAAGAAAAAAAAAAGTATATTCCAAGGAACCCAAAACAATTGACCCTGAAAGGTGTCCCAAACATCACTAACATTGTCTCTATTGCAGAAAGGCGTCTGCTTTCTGGTGTCCCAAACATCACTAACATTGTCTCTATTGCATAGCCATCCTTTCCTGATGGTCATTCTGTCTCACTTGGCCATGTAGAAGTCTGTCTGTCTCTCCTTAGTCTCCTGGGAGTCTGTCCATCTCTCCTCAGTCTCCTGTGAGTCTGTCTGTCTCTCCTCAGTCTCCTGTGAGTCTGTCTGTCTCTCCTCAGTCTCCCGGGAGTCTGCCTATCTCTTAGTCTCCTAGGAGTCTGTCTGTCTCTCCTCAGTCTCCTGGGAGTCTGTTCGTCTCTCCTCAGTCTCCTGGGAGTCTGTTCGTCTCTCCTCAGTCTCCTCGGAGTCTGTCCGTCTCTCCTCAGTCTCCTGGGAGTCTGTCCGTCTCTCCTCAGTCTCCTGGGAGTCTGTCTGTCTCTCCTCAGTCTCCTAGGGGACGCTTTCATGCAGCTCCTCTCTGAACTACAAGTCCACACCATTGAATGCCAATGGTTCCACACAGAGCCTGGTCAGAGTAGATGCTCAGTGAACAAACGAATCAGACTTTGTACATGAATTTTGGGGAAAAAGCTATGATTGCTGATTAAAATAAAAATCTATAATAAAACCATCCATTTTACCTGGTTGTGCTCTAACGTTTCAAAAAGCTGTTCGTCGGACTTCAGCAGGGGGGTGCCTGTTCGATGGTGAGCTTCGTAAGAAAATTCCAGGGTCTCCCAGGTGTGGCTGACTTCAGTAATGACCTAGTAATCAAAAGAACTGATTAATTAAAGTGCATAGGCATCAAATTTAGGGTCACTATCTCACCCATGATCTAGAATTCAGAAAGAAGTTTAATTATTATATTCATGTTAACATTTATAAATTTACAAATAAATTGTAATTATAAACTATAAACAAACATTTATAAATATTTAAAACTCATATTAACAATTAAAAAATGCATAATGTTAAATGTGCCTGACCTCATTTTTTTTTTCTACGTGATTCTCGGTGATAAGATTGGGGGAGTAAAAGCCACCACTAACAGAGGACCAAGTATCACAGTAACACTAAACTTCTATTGCACCTGATTTACATCGTCCTCCCGGAAGGGGTTTAAGGGCCAGGGAAGACTGAAAGGGTGACACCAGCGTATATATTAGCCAGCACAAGGGAGGTGATAGCTAGGGCTAGATGTGGATCTCGGGCTCCTAAGCAAGTCTGCATAAGCGAATTATCTTTCTATGCTTCAGTTTCCCTATCTGTGCCCTAGGAATAATGGCATGATTATTGTAAAAGACTAACTGAGTTAATGAAGGCCAGGTACTTAGAGTGGGGCCTGCTGCAACTGTAAAGATATGCCAGTGGCCCCTGTTCCCTTCCACGGGGCCGACGCTACTGTGGTTGCATGTCCTATACCTCCCAGTGGCCCTGTGTGCTGCCCACCTAGCCAGCAACAGAGGGACATCTTGGATGCACGCTTCCTCACTCCCAGGTCAGTGAACACTTCATCCTTAATGGCACAGACCCAGCATCCTAGGAAAAGATGCAGCCCCAAAGGCATCACCACCTAAGGGCTTCTTAGCCCTAGAAGAGACGCATCCCCCGACGGATGGTACCTTCTCCGTGCCCAGCTCCTTCACAGCCTTGTCCACTATGCCTCGCACGTCATCTTCTGCTCTGTGCAGCCGCAATGCCAGCAAGTCTGCCAGTGTTGTGCTGTCACTTATTGAAAATGTGACCTGATCGGGAAGGAAAGGGGGCAGACTCTGTAACCCACATTTAATGATGGCTCCTGGAAGGAAGGGTAATACAGTCACTCCCTACCAGCTCATAGCCCCTGAGCCTTCATCTGCAGTAACTCAGGGCCCAAGTCAACACCACGTTCAAATACCCACGATGCACTCTTCTGTTTCATGGCCTTCCGTTTTCAAACTGCTTCTATTGCCTTTACCCAAAAACCTATTTTTTTTTAAAAATAGATTCTTGTGTTTCATTTATTATAATTTGGTCAAAACCACAGGAACCAGGCAGCAGCTCAATTGTCTTTTCCTCCTGAAGTGCCCCGCTGGTGGAACATGATTTCCAGTAAGTGGCGATATGACCTAGTTTTACCACTAATTTAATCTTAGTGGCTTGGCAGAGATTACCCTCACTCATGCCATTATTCAGGTTTAACGTGTGAGAGAATTCACATTATTCTCTCCATTATCCTTTGCCCCCCACACCCCTCACCCAGGGTTTGGTTAACAAGAACTCTGTTTGCCCTACATCCAGAAGTCAATTCATGTCCTTTATAAACAAACAATGGCGGCAGAAAGCCAACTCCCTTGCGGTGTCCTCAGAGGGCACCACTCTGCCCTTCTCCGGCTTCCACATAACGAAAGAGTTCTCAGCAGCATTCACCCCTCCACAGAGTGACCAATGATCCATTGCTTAGGTCTGAGGGGCATCCGCAGGGGAGACTAGACAAATATGACCTGGAGAGACCCAGAGAGCCAGTCGAGTGGATCATTCTATGTCTGATTACTTCTGACTTCGTTCCACAGCCAACCAGAGCAGGACTGCACGTCGGGACTGCCATGAGCCGATGGTGCAATCTGTGCACCGACATGCACTCCTCCAGCCCAGGTGACAGAGAGGCTGACTCGTCTCTACCTCGGCTCTACGGCCCAGCCCAGAAAACTGTGCTTTCCCCAACACTGACTGACTGAGAAGGTGACACTTTATCTTATAAAAAGGCACTCTAGGGCTGGAGAGATGGCTCAACGGTTGACAGCACTGGCTGCTCTCCCAGAGGTCCTGAGTTCAATTCCAAGCAGCCACACGGTGGCTCACAACCATCTGTAATGAGATCGGGTGCCCCCTGACAGAGTGATTGATAAATAAATAAATCTTAAAAAACAGGCATTCTATAAGCAATCAGAGGGTGTGTCAAGGCAAAAAGCATATAGAAAAAAAAAAGACTCTTAATGAACACATCGATTAGTAATGAAGAGTAACTAGACCACGTCTTAAAGGACTCGGGAAAAACAGCTTCAGGGTCACTCTGTAGATTGCTTACTACAGGCTAGATCTCACCCATGAGCACTACCTAATCTGACCCTGAGGTCTGCATGGGAAGCCTTGTTCATGAAGGTACAAGGAGCAAGGAACTTAGCCCAGGACCCCATGATTCCTTAGCACTGGGATGAGAGCCACACGGCCAGGCTGCCCACACCCCGCCAAGATCCTCTTTACCCAGTATTTCCAGGGTAAATGTCCAGCCCTGCAATTTTTCCTTATGCCATGAAGACATTCCCTCACAAAGATAGGTCCTGCTCCACCTCAGGAGAGAACGCATCCCAGGCTTCCCCTGGCACATTTCCAGCTGGGTGAAAAAGGCAAAGCATATGATTGACACATTTGCTTTCCCATAGATACAGCTGCGGGGGGAAAACGCAGAAAACCTCAACATGTCACAGACATGTGGAAAACCACTTTATGTCATGCTACCCGACTACCAAAGATGACACCATATTACATACCATATTATAAAAAAAGGTCTCACAATGTCCCCCCCAGAGCCAGGACTACCACCTTCCGATTCTTTTCATGGCACATAAAACCTCTAGCTGCTATTTGGTTTTTTCCGTAAAATACTGTTGTATTTCTTCTCCATCACTGCTTACAAGGCAACTATGATGCATACATAAACAAACAGAATCCTTCTCGGGATAAAAGTAAAAATCAGCCCAAAGTAGGGAAACCGTGCACGGCCAGGAGGACGCAAAGGGGTGAGGAGTGGGCGCACTGGGTGCCTGGTGACTGGTCCCCGGGGAACCCGAGGCGTCCCCACACGCTCCACTCTTCATCGGATGAGGCAAGCTAGTAATGGCACACTGCATAGGTACCTTCCAGTCAAGGTGACCCCGGTACCCCAATGGCCTTCGTACCCCAATGGTCTTCATCAGCTGCTGCCAATGCCTGTCCCGGAGAGCAGGGCTTTGTAACTCTGCGATGGCTCTCACTGAGGTTGCCATGTCCTTCACTGTGCCCTCCAGGCCTGAATATGCATCCCAGATACGAACGGCCTTGTCCAGTGACCAAATTTCCTAAAGAAATTGCAAGGTAAGTGCCCAAATTCCTATAGACAACTTTATGTTACATATATAATCATCTCCTCTGGGAGAATACACAGACCTTTCTCCATTCGTGGATTAAGAAAGGCAGTCAAGGGGTATGCGAGGCTAGCATGAGATACATAAAGTTCCTGTCTTTACAAATAAATAAATAAATAAATAAATAAATAAATAAATAAATAAATAAAAGCGAAAGTATTGGTCCTCTGGACCAGTGATTCTCTACCTGTGGGTCAGGACCCCTTTGGGGTCTAATAACCCTTTACAGGGGTTGCCTAAGACCATCAGAAAACACAGACATTTATGTTACAATTCATAAGTAGCAATGAAAATAATTTTATGGTTCGGGGGGGGGGCACAGCATTAGAAAGGTTGAGAGCCAGTACTCTAGACTACGAACTAACCTAGAGAAATACAACGGGATCCTAATCACTCCTAAACAGGAATCCACAAGCCATGTAGGTGCCAGACTTTCTTAAACACAGGAGCTAACTGGATATCCCAGGAAGATCAAATTCAGAAAAGTAAGAGGAGACACGAGTGAAATCAGATTGTCCCCTGTGTTAATGAGACCACCTTGGAATATCTAGTTCATCTGAATAAACCTTTAAAATGCTGGCTGTTTGCGAGCATCTTTCCCATGGAACTTAACTACTGCATGAGCTAGAGAAGTTTTAAATAAGGCCTCCCACCACTCAGCTTTCATCTGGGCCCAAGGGACAATGGCAGCAGTTGTGGATGATAAAAACCCATAATGAAGCTGGGTAGAAGATGGTGGCAATTCTTTTAACAACAAGGACCTGCACTGGGGCAGGGTTGTCACTGGGGCATTCGATAACCAATGGCGGAGGAAATGAAGGGGGGGGCGGGGTGAACACAGAATTAGCTACAGCACAGCAGCCCCGTTAGCTCTAAGGGGTTTGAGACTGGGACAATATGGGAGAACAAACTGGATAGAGACAGTACAATCTGAGCACAGACCTCAGCCTTCATCAGAGGCATTGTGATGTAGGAAGGAAGCAAAGGGCCCTCCACCTCTTTCTCCTCCCCCTCCTCTCTCTCTCTCTCTCTCTCTCTCTCTCTCTCTCTCTCTCTCTCTCTCTCTCTCTCTCTCTCTCTCTCTCTCTCTCTCTCTCTCTCTCTCTCTCTCTCTCACACACACACACACACACACACACACACACACACACACACACACACACACACGTTGCTTAGAGCCATCTGAAGTGGATGAGTCTACCAGCCCAAGGGCCTGGCTTTCTTTAAACTTTATTTTATGTGCATAGGTGTGAAGGTGTCAGACCCCCTGGAACTGGAGTTACAGACAGTCATGAGCTGCCATGCAGTGCTGGGAATTGAACCCAGGATCTCTGGAAGAGCAGCCAGTGCTCTTAACCAGGGAGTCATTCTCCAGCCCCAGAGCCTGATATTTTTCACTGCCTTTCACTGCTGTAGCCTTTGTCTTTCTTTAGGCCCCATGCAGGGCATTAGGTTCAGGTAAATGAAGTTCGGTGTGCACTGGGCATCCTCTGTGGATGCTGGGGTAACCACCAAGGTTACAAAGGTCGTAATAGTCTGTGTGACTCCAGATTTGACTGGATAAGAACTACTTATGATTGCTAAAGGGGGAACAGGGGCTCAATCCCTAAAGCACAGCCCTCAGCCCTGATGCTCACAATCTTTCTCTCTACTCTAGATGCTGCGGCAAGCTCACGGTCAGGGCTGGCTGTCTCTGATGCACTCACTAATCCTTCAGAGCATACATGGATACACTTTTATCAACTCATTCTCAGAAGGGCGGGTTTGATGAGATGTCCGACTGGCTGAGATTGGGAGAAATACTCTTGTCTCATTCTGTTTGAAGTAAATAAGGGAACACAGCCCCATACACCAGGTACGAGAGGCGGGGGAAGGCGGAAGGAGGCAGCTCGGAGAAAGACAAATGGCCCCAGCCGGCAGTTATGAAACTCGCCTTGGCAAACCTCCTGAGTTCCGCATCCATCTGTTCCACATTGATCTGCCTCCACTGGGTTTTTGTCCAATTATCAATGCTTCTCTGAAAATGCACAAGGAGATAAAAGTGTCAACATTTGGCGAAGCGTGTCTCCACAGCAAAATATATAAACCAGCGAGATGTGGGGACTCTCTCCACCAGGGGAAAGGCAATTTTTTTTTAAAATATTAGCTGTACTTGTCAAAACTTCTCCATCACTAAAACAAAACAAATTGCCAGAACATGCCAAGCTTAAGGGTGAAACTCCATGATATGTTAATTTCTAGTGGCAATAATAAAATTCAACATAGTCACTGACATTTCATCCCGCATAGTTGAAATAAATTGTTAAGTATATTATTAAATAATAGGCTTCTATAATTCCATATGCAATATAAATCAGGCTGTCACCCAAAAGTCTTTATTATAAGAAAAATCTCATTAACCAGTTTTGCTCATATTTTATATGCTTATCTATATTTTACACCTTGTTAATATATTTTTACATGGCTTTCAGCTGACTTAAGGAATTTATGCAAGATGTGTATTTTCCTAGAACTTTTTATATATAACCTGTTAGAGTTAAGCACATACAAATTAAATATTTTTCAGTACAGTTCAGTTTACATATACATACAGAAAATACAAACAGGGTGTCTGTGTGAGTTTGTATGCACAGCTAACTGTATATTTAACACAGATTTACATATTAATTTTTATTCATATTCTATACAATATCACCAGAGGATCTGAGGCAGCCAGCTCATTATACAAGGTTTTACTCTGAACTAAATAGGAACAACTGATATTCAAGGCAGAATCTTCCATTAACAGAGATCTCTGAACCTTAACTCTGGAACTGTCGGGAGTCAAATCTAGTGTGGTGTGTGTGTGTGTGTGTGTGTGTGTGTGTGTGTGTATACTTCAAAGGAAACTGATATAGGCACTGAAATTGCATGTTTTCTCAAAACTCTTACTAAAGAGAACCATGTTGCCCCCAAACCCATCTTACTCTAACATAAATGATGACATCCCAGAGTCCCTTGAGCAGCTGGATTTCCCTGCGGCTCTGCTTCATTTGTTTGTACTCCGGAAGAGCCACCTCGAAGAGACGTGCACGGTCCTGCATCTGCCCCATCTCTGCCTCCAAGGTCTGCAGTTCCCGATGTGCCTGAGAATAAAACACACATGCAAGCTACGGGCTAGGGACAGAAGCCACACCATCCCTGGTTCTGGTGCTGCATATTCAAACAGGGTCCTCAAAAGAAAATTTAAATAAAAGCTCTGCTGGGTGATTGGTAAGCTGTAGGAAGCTTTTGACTTCTTGGTTTCTTCATGCTGTTGGGACTTTGCTCAAGGACAGGGGGAGTTGCATATCAGATTTTTTTTTTTTTAATGATCAGTTAGTGTGGGAGGGAGAGAGGGAGAGAAGAAACAAGACAGAAAACCTCTCCAAGTGGCCCTGTAGACGATTAATAGTACAAAACACACTTAAAGGAAGCACTCTTCACCCATCCTGCTGGTGATTCTGCGATGCTCACTCCCGTACTCTGCTGAGCTCAGGCTGCATTTGACACGAAGTGGTTGGCTTTTCAAAGTGCAACCGAATTTGCTTTCTGCCTCATACTTTCTCCCTCCCAAGGTCCAGTGACTGAATTCCTTTACTTTCCTTCCTTTCTCCTTCTTAACGTTAAAAATTGACATTAGATCTTTTTTTATGTTCCATCAGTTCTAACTCTTTTGACGAGCAAACATTTACCTGTTTCTCACGCACAAGTTTTAAGATATGTGCACATTGTGGGCTGGATCCCAATGAGAGGATCTTAACATAAGTATCATCTCACTTCCTTTTTGGTGTAACGAGAACACTTTAAAATGTACTCTTGGGAGATTTTTAAAGTGTCAGAATGTTAGCATCTGCCAGTTATCTCGCCCATATCCACAGGAGACTGGTTCCATGACCCTGCCCTGGATACCCAAATCCAAATCCACTTAGTCCCTTATATAAAATAGCATGGCATTTGTATATAAGATATGCATGTACTTCAAGTATTTTCTAAGTTATCTCTAATACCTAACACAATGTAAATGAGTCACAAACAGCTGTCACTCCAGGTCCTAATTGCTAGTTTTGTGTTTTCTTTCTGTTTCTCTTCCTACTGGTTAATTTTGATACTTTTCATCACTGTGATGGTTAACATTGTCAACTTGTTACAACCTACAATCACCTAGAGGACAAACCTCTGGGCTAGAGTTGACAGATTGGATTAACGGAGATGGAAAAGACCCACCCTAAATGTGGGTGGCACCATTCCGTGGGCTGAATACACAGGAGAAAGTGAGCCACGTGCTTCAGCAGCATTCGTAATGCCAGTTTTTCCTCCTGCTACGATGAACCCTCAAACTGTGAGCCAAAAAACCCTTCCTAAGTTAGTCTTGCCAGATGTTTTTTTTCTTCATAGCTATGAGGAAAAAAAGTAACTAATATCCAATACTGAATAGAACTATTATTTCTGGAAAAAAAAATCTTGATGAATGATGTTTTTACGAAAATGTATGTGCTTCATCCTCAAGCTTTCAAGTTTGATGTTAAAGTATTCTATGGCCACAAGTTCTAGGTCTTCCTGTGCCATCATTCCCAGGCTGTTAGTATTCCATTTGTCACTCAGATCATTCTTTTTTCCTATTATTATTATTATTATTATTATTTAACATATCGATCCCAGTTCCCTCTCCCTCTCATCCCCCCCACCTCCCCCTCGAATCCCATTCCCCACCCACTCCCCAGAGAGAGGGATCATCAAAATCTGTCAAGTTATTTGGGGTAGGGCCTCAGACCATTCTTTTCTAGGTCTGTCTGTATGTGCCTCTGCCCTGAAAATGTTTGACATTGCTGTTTCCTTGTCTGGAGGCAAGGTAGCAGGAGATACTTTAGTGATCTGTTGGCAGAGAGTCCAACCCAATGTTATGAAATTTAGTGTGTCTGCATTTCACTCCGACTGGAATATATCTCAGGATTTGGAAGATGTCATCTGCGCCTTCTGGTTTCTGCCCTTGCTGAGAGGGCCCTCTTGCCTGCCTGCCAGCCTCTGCTACCAACAGCCCTGTCTGGTTTTATCTGTTCACCTTTGCTATTCTGCGGTTTATATTCTGTGATGAATGTAAACAGATTTTCACTTATCCCCACTGGGATTCAGTCAGCTTCTAGAATCCACAGCTCATGCTTTATTTAGCTCTAGATATGTCTCGAACTATCATTCTGTTTATCCTGTTTTCTAGAACATAGGTGTTAAGTACACTCCTCTGTATCTCTTCCCTATTTTCCATTTCTGTATGCCTATTTGCAATGTTCTGAGTCATTTCTTCCAATGCAATGTGCACGTCCCCTATTTTTTTCCAAATGTAACTAGCTTATTCTCCTGTCTGCTGAGTTGTGTGTCTTAGGCAACTGTAATTTCCATTTCTTTAAGCAACTGGTACTTTTCCAAATGCAACTGATCATTTCTGATAGACTCAAACTGAGCAACGCTCATTTGTTCAGTATGTACATTTTCTTTCCGGCATCTGAAGGCTTACATGGCTCTGCGTCTGGGGCTGCTGCTGACTCCCAGGTGTGATGGTTGAGTTCTGTCTTGCTGCTCACTCAGGCCTCACTTGCCTCCTCTGCTGTTCCCACAGGGACACTGGACTAAGATTGGGATCATATTGTCCAGACATTTGAGTTTGCTTCTATTGGGTTCTAAAAAGAGATACTCAAAGCCACTTCTGTTCCCTGGCCTTGGAAATTCCTGAGTCCCAAGGGAACCACAGGCTCATAGACTCCCAGCACACCCCTTTCCTCTTCCTGCACCTTACTCTGAGGGTCAGTGGATCAGCAGGAACCCTGTGCACACTGTAAGCTCTGGGTGCACTTTCCTGCCCTGCCTCGGTGAGCCTGAGATCTGCTCTGGTACAACATCCACTTATGGTAAAACTGTCCATCTCAAAGCTGCAGGCTTCCAGGATGCTCCACATGTTCCGGAGTCCCTAATGCAGCATGGCTCTGGCACAAACCTCTACTCTCAACCTCCTTTCAAATGCTCTATCCTGCTGACAAGAGATTTCTCTCACTTCTAAGCAGAGCAGCCAATGTACAATTGCATATCTGTGGCGGTACATCCAGCATCTTTTATACGAGACGGACTCTTCACAGACTCCATGACCCTCAAAGCCAACTACATTTTATCTTGAATCATTTCCCTGTTTTGTGCACCCTATCATTAGCTCTGAACAAAACCCAGAACTTCACTGTGGAATCTCATTACAGAAAGGAAGGAAAAAAGGAAATAAAGAATAAATGAATCCCACAAGAGAACATTGACCTCCACGTTCCTGGCAGATCAATGGCTTCTGTTTGTGGGGTGAGGCGCCTGGGGTACAGAATCTCCCAATGTCACTGCAGAACAAGTACATGCCTGCCTCTGGTTGAGCCTGATTCTAGAAGTATTAGATTTACAAGCCGAGCAAACACATACAAATGACTTCAAGAAAAAGGTAACCCCAGCTAACTCCACCCTATTTGAAATGTCTGCCATACATCCTGAAAGTCATAGAATGAGCCTCTCACTCTTAAATATGCAACTACAAGCAGCCACAGTTTGTGTCTAAGTGGCGAGATTCAATACATATCTGTCAAGAATGTTTGCAGACAACATATTGATGAGTCATGTAAAAAAAAAAAAATTCCCATCCACAATCTGTTCTGACCACCTGGGGTTTTGATATAGTCTTTTAACAATCCTTTATTAACATATGCTCACTTAGCCCTTTTCAACAAATATAAACCAACTTGCCTCGCCCAAATGGGAGAGAAGACCTTAGGCCACAGAGGGCTGTGTTCTGTTTGGTTTTTTTTTTTTGTTTTGTTTTGTTTCTTTTTTAAAATAGGGTAAAACAATTGTTTCAGTTCAAAGCCAGATTTGGAAAACGGGGTAAGATTTGGAAAAGGTGTCAATTTGGACATCATTCCAAGAGGAAATACTATGCCAAGCATGAAAAGATAGAGTTCAAGGAAGAACCCAGATGTTAACAGCACCTGAATGGAAACACTGTCACCCTCCCTCACAAGAGTATCTTTGCACTACTTTGGGTTGCTAGGTTAGGATCCTGAAGTACTTTTCTAACACAAAGATGTAAGACATCCTTTCAAGTCTCCTATGAATCATGTGTGGGCTTGAGTTAATTCTTGTAATAAAGTAGCTTGTGAGAAACTAACATTGGATGACTCAACAATATTTACACCCAGGCTCATGAGCTTTTCTGTGGTTAAAAGTTACACCCAGAAGGCTGGAGGCGGAGTTCAGTGGGTGAGCATTTATGGAGCTTGTGCAGGGCTCCCCAAATCAATCTCTACCACCAGAGAACAAAGGAGAGGGTTATTACATGGGAAACAGTATCATTGTTAGAATTACTGATTCCTCCAAAGAAGATTTAAACAGCCAGAACTGTAATCCTATTTCTGAAATTTATGAACTGTAATCTGCAAAGAAAAAATATGTAACTATATGCTGATTTTCTGCATCTGAAGGGAGAAAAATTGAAGCTATCTCTTAGAGATGCAGGGTAATTAAAACGCAATGTGCTCAATAAAAAAAAATTTTTTTTACCTCCCCTTACTCGTGTGTGTGTGTGTGTGTGTGTGTGTGTAGAGAGAGAGAGAGAGAGAGAGAGAGAGAGAGAGAGAGAGAGAGAGAGAGAGGGAGAGGGAGAGAGAGAGAGTGTCCAACCACACACACACATATACATGTGCCTGCTCATGTGTTTAATGGGAACTGAACTCAAAGCCTCCCCCAGAAACTAGGTAAGCTCTCTCTACCATGAGCTATATGCCTGTCCTCACTTTTTATTTTGAGATAGGACATCACCAACTTACTCAGATAAGCCTCAAACCCAGTTTGTAGCCGAGGCTAGTCATGAATTTTGGGATCCCACCTTGGTCTCACAAGCTGCCAGGATTACAGACCCATGCCATCAAGGCTGGCTTGATAGTAGTCTCAACATATGGTAAGAGTTCAACACATTCTCCGTGCTGCTTTCCCTGGCGTGGTTATTTTGATGATGGTGTTCAAAGGGAGCACAACTTAAAACAAGCTAGCTAATGTAGGGAAAAGGAAACTCCTTTCTAATCTGGCCACTGTGGTGGGCAGGAGACGGTTGAGAACGGATTACCTTATCAAGTACTGCGTACGGATTCTCGGCTCTAAATCCAAGTGGGGCATAGCTTCTGAATCTCTCTCTAAATTCTGCTTGCTTTTCCTGGTCAGGGGAGAAAAGTGAATGTCAATCAGACAGCTTCAATTATGCCTGCCATGCTTTCCCTAAAAACAGACAAACACAAGCAAACTCACACTAACTTACATCAAACAGAATGCATTTTCTCCTGATAAGAGTGACCTCCGCATTTTGTAGTGGAGAGACTTCGTGTCTGACCGTGGCTGCAATCTTCTTGGTGGTCTCCCATCTTTCAGGTAATTCCTGGGCGAGCAAACGTGCAATTAGACATCACTTCAGTTCCTGAACCAACAACTCTACCACATGAGGGCAAATAATTCTTCTTCTTATTTTTTTTTTTTAATACTCTGACTCAGGTCATCTTTTAGTCGTAAGTCTTGTAAATAAAACAAGGTTACAGCATAGTGATTAAAGGGGTTAGGACCAAGACATCTCCCATGCAGGCACGAGAGTTGCTTTCATCTTAGAATTGGCAGAAATATCTTTATAAAGACTCACATCCAAATCACTTTGCTGTTGTGGGAATAAAGTTAAAGAGCTGTGTGGTCTGGTCTGGGAGGGGCTCAGTCAGTAAAAAGTGCTTGCCTTGCAAGCTCCTGAGTTACCTAGGCGTGACAGTGTGTTTCTGCAATCCCAAGGGCTCAGGGGCGTGGGGCTAGAAAGACACAGAGATAGGAGAAACCCTGGGGCTTGCTAGCCGGGTAGCCGGGCCAAACAGGTGAACTGCAGGTTCATTGAGAGACCTTGCCTCAAAATATGTGATTAGAGAAAACACCCATCATTAACTATGACTTCCACATATACACTGTGCACCCCCACACAATATTACACACACACACACATATTACACACACACACACACACATACGAGTGAGTGAGTGCACGAACACACACATATTACACACACACACACATATTACACACACACACGCACATGAGTGGGTGAGTGCACGCACACACACACACATGTGCAAAAATAAAGTGCCCTGAGCATGAAATTATTGATTTCTAAAAAGCAGGAATTTAAGTCAGGCCCTTTAGCAATTCAGTAAGTCTGTTTTAAAAACGGGGGAAAGAGTTGCTTTGAAACTTCGATTCTGAGTAGGGTAAAGCTACAATGTGATTCCATTTATTCTTTTTGTCACAGTGTGCCGTGTCCCATCCAAACCAGCTCCAGGTGGTTAAGTTTCCGCCCTGAAGTTGGCCCCGTTCTTGCAAGGAGGAATTTTTGAAGGAACTTGAGTGGCAAAGGGAAAGGAAGGAAAGGTCAATTCCTATTCGATGTTGAACAACAGTAATACCCAGCTGAGGATCCGCTTCCACTCTGCTCTGCCCCCTGCTGTGCAAACAGGTGAGGAAAAACTGACTTCCTCTGAGCCACGATGGGCAGCTGCCATGAAGAAGCATCCCTGTGGCCAAGAATGCAGCACTTGTCGCACAAGGCCACGCAAAGTGACGTAGCCCTTACTTGTTGAGCTGAGCTGCAAAAGGCCACGCAGAGTGACGTGGCCCTTACTTGTTGAGCTGAGCTGCAAAAGGCCACGCAGAGTGGCGTGGCCCTTACTTGTTGAGCTGAGCTGCAAAAGTCCAAAGGTTCTACAGGCTACTATCCCCCAGCAGGCCAGCCAGTCATAGGCTCAGGACAGCCACACAGTATGACAGGAGCCCCCTCCAACTCAGGAACCAACAGACGTGGGCTCTAAAACACTGTTCTTGCTCCCATCCTTGGCCTCCTCCTCCTCTCATTAAAACCCTGTATCTTGTGACCCTGGATTCTATCCCCAGCATGATGCTGCTTGGCTATAATCCCAATGACTCAGGAGGGAGGTTGAGGCCAGCAGTAGGGGGTGAAACATAGCAAGTTCATGGCCCAACTGAGGTATGTGAGGCTGTGTCTCAAACAATGAGAACAGCACAACCCAATCCAACTCAGCATCTCATGGAAAACCATGGCCAGGAAGCCAGGGAGGGTCACAGGAGACAGCCCAGGCCCTGTATCTTCCCCAAACACAACAGGCCTGCCATGTGTCTGCGAAGTCTAAATACCTCTTTCCTTGATGCAAATACTTAAAAAGCAAAAGATCAGATAATCTCAAAACATCTAATGGATGGGATCCAACTCTGGGAGGAGGTACCTCAAGGCTAGGCACGGTGGATGAGGGCTTCTGGGAGAGACAGAGTTGGTGCTACGTGGGGTAGACTGTAGACAGGGTGTAAGGATTCAGGCATTGTGCTGGTCTGCCCCGTCACCTGGCAGAATGCACTCAGGCAGTGCCCTGCTCAGCCCAGGTGCAAAGGACCCCTTTAAAAGAAAGACCTCAGTCCATGCTCTCTCTTTTCCCTCTCTTTCCTGCTATTTCCCTGGGACAGACAGGACTTTTCCTGTCTCTTCTCTTCTGTCCTCTCTCCGTCTCTTTATCCCCCCTCCCCTTTTCTTTTCCAATAAAACTTCTCACTTAAGCTCTGTCTGCCTGGCATGTTTGTCCCCCACCTTGGTCACCCTCGCCTGCCATGGAATCCACTAAGATTCCCAACATAGGATATGAGGGGGAATGAGGTAGATTAAGCAGCTACTGCTGTTACTGGGTTGGGGGTAGTAAGAACTGAATTTAAATAGGAACAGCAGAAATACCAAGGAGAGAACAGAGTAAAAAGACATCCAGAGGCCACCTCGCTGAAGGTAAGGGGGCCTGGGGATGACAAAGAAACAAAGAAACTCTCAGGAACACAAGCACACCAAATTTTTGTTTTGTGTATAATCACAGAAGTAAGCATACAAGAGTCTTGGAACTGTAAGTTATTCAAATAAAGTTACAAGTCATCTTTCCTCCTACCCTAGTCTTCTTCTGAAATTTTAATATTTTCAATATAACCAAACCTTGAGGGAGTCAAATTTTCATACAGTGAATTCTTGAGGAAATGAATACTTCCTCGTACTGATTAATTATGTCATAACTGGCTTCTCTGTGAGATATATGGAAAGGTCCAAGATCTGACACAAAGAATACCCAGATTATTCTTTTAAGAAGAAATACTGGGCTTAAGGGTAAAGGTGTACATCTCCAAGATTGAGTTAGATAAACCACACCGTGGAAGGAGAGAACCAATCCTGAAAGGTTGTCCTCTGACCTCCATACAAACACTACACACACACACACACACACACACACACACACACACACACACACACACACACACACGATGTAAAGACTAAGTACATAAAAATCTTTGTAGCTGATGCTACTGTAGTTAATTCATCTCTCCCTGTTTTTAAGCATTTGCCTGGCCAGTTTGTTACTTCGTCCCATGTAGCATCTCCAAGGATAGTTTCATATAATACAGAATAATTCATATGCAGTGGTTCTCTTTGTCCTTTATGGTCAAAGAACACTTGTAATAACACAGTGTTGCATTTCATCCTGTCAAAATAAAATGTTGCCACCAGTGTGAAACCCAATTTGGCAATTCTTCAAAAAGTCACGTATAGAACTACCATGTGACCCACTCCTAAGGTATACCAGAAAGAGATGTAAAACAGATGTTCAAATATCCACACACCCATGTTGGAAGTAAAATAATTGACACTAGCAAAGAGGGAAGTCTTTGCTAGTGGATGGATGGGTAAACACAGTGTGTTATACAGGTTTACAACAGGATACCATTTAGCCATAAAAAATAATTGATATTACAATGTGAATAAACTCTCTAAAACATTACAGTAGGTAAAGTCAAGTAAAATGGGTTACACATTGTAGGACCCAATTTATATGGAATACCTAGAGTAAATAATTCCACAGAGATAAAACATTACCAACAGTGGAAATACAGAGCTTGGCTATGGGTAGAGAATGATTGTGGCAATGAACGGGCAGTTCCTTTGCGGGATGGGGACAATTTGGTGGCACTGAACAGAAGTGGTAGCTACGTAACTCTGTGAATACGCTAAATCTCATTTAAATGTACATTTAAAATACTTTATAAAACTACAAAATATTTTGTTAACTTAGTTGTCAGTTTCATCTGAATATAAAGGAGATACCTGAAATAAGTTGGAAATACCAAATATAGAAAAATAAAAAAAAAATATCTTAAAAAGAGTCACAAGAAATATTTTACCACAAAGGAAACACACTCCGAGATATAGAATGTGCCAAGACAGCTAAATGAGAGCTAACCCTCAGTATTGAAAAACAAACGCTGTAGCTACAGACATACTCAGTGAGGAGGAGGGCTTGCTGGGCAAGGTAGAGAACCTGAGTCCAGATTGCAGCATCCATTTTAAAAGCTAGGGGTGGTACATGCACACGGTAAGCCCGCAGCTGTCGGGGAGAGGGTAGAGGCAGGGGAATTACAGGAGCCTGCTGCTGACTGTCCGTCTAGCTCCAGATTCAGTGAAATACCCCATAACTCAGGGGGCTCTGGTAGAGAATGAGAGAACAGGACACCCGACGTCCACCTCTGCACGCATACATATATACACACTCACAGGCGTACACAAATCAGTATTTGAGTTATACGCTCTGACCACTAATCTAGACAAACAGACCTCAAAGCAAGCTTTGGTCAATGCATCCCCTGATTACATTCACAGAGTCCATTGCAAGTCCACCCCCAAACCCACAGTCTACACAGCGCCAACATGCACAGTAGCAAAGGCTCAACTGGAAGGTTTTTATTTTAATTTTTTGCTCATAAATTTAGTTAAACAGACATCGTTCATACTCTGGCACACACCAGCCACCAAATGTTTCTGGATCTCAGACAGTGCGAAACAAATCTGACAGGGAAACACTGAGATTTCCCCATCCAGACCACACTCCAAATTTTTACCATCATATATGTGACCTATTGCCAAGCCTAGAATGCTTCTCAGATGACAGGAACTGATGACACAAAAGACCGTGGGCATGGCTGTACCACACACAGGAAAATGACAGTGTCACAGTTGGCGAGGACATTTTCCTAATGGCATCCATAGAGATGAATACTGGCTGGCTTTACTACCTCCATGACCTGGGAAGTTTTCTCTTTTAGATCTTTACCTGTGCCTCACCTAGGTTCATATTGTGACAAGAGTGTACATAAAGCTAGCACCTGGCTGAGGGAATGGCTTGGGTACTGGCAACTATGCTCATTTCATGGGCTCTCACCTCCAGCTGGGCATAGACTTGCTCGGGCATCTTCTGGCCATAGCTTTCGAGCAGCGTGATGGTTTCTTTCAGAGGTTCAAAGAGCTCGTCTGTAGCTCTCTGCCTGCTTCTTACAGCCAGAAGATGGCCCATGATATCAACCAAGCCGTTGTGATCGCCTTTGCTCAGCTGTCTCTGAAGACCTGCATCTGTCTGCCTGATGAATCCTTGCAGCTCATTCAGACTGTAGCAAACACATACACATGTGTGCACACAAGCCAGGTTAGTGAAAACATCTAGCCTCATACACAGAGTTCAAAGTAGGACAGAAACATTAATCGCCAATTACCAGATTTAAGCATCCTTTCTTGTCATTTCCCAAATCCCTCCTCCACATCAAGCCAAGACACAATCTCCAACCCTTGGCAACGGCTTGCCATTCTCTTCCCCTGTGGGTTACTTACTATGGCACTCTGTGTAAGCAGAGTGATGACTGCATATGACTTCATTTGCTATCTTTCACCACACTGATGGGTTTCAGTTTCACTCCTATGAGCATTATAAGGCTTGGTTGGATCTTATTTTCATTATGTGTAAACATTACTTTTTGAGTCAGCGGTATAAACACGCTTGGAGCTAATCCGTTAACTACAAAATCAGTCAGCTGTGGGAATGTGTAGCCAGAGGCCAACTTCAGGGGTTACTCTTCAGGTTCCAATGGACCTCTCTTGTTTTGATTCTCAGTCATGCTCTCTCCTCAGTAACTCTGGAGGAGTGTGCTGCGTTAGGCTGGCTGGCTGGCAAGCCCCAGGGATTCTTCTGAGGTTTTTTTTTCTTCTTTCCCCCCTGTGGGACTGCACGCATACTCTACCACCGTGCACCTTTTATGCGGGTACAGGAGACTGCTCTTGGATCCTCACTCTAAATACGGCAAGCAGATGCGTTACTGACGGAGCCATCTTCACAGCCCCGCCAGTCAACTTTCATGGAAAAAGCTAATGCCGTTTTAAATGCCAAAGCCAAGGCTACCTGTCAATGACAAATCTCAGCAGACGTTCCTGAAACATCCAACTCCACTTCTTGGCCAGGTTGAGCAAGCTCGACTTGAAAGGCTTCATGTCTACCTTGAACCAGCCATTGAACACCCGGAAGTCGTCAAACTTACTCATCTGAACATGCAGAGCCTCATAAACGTCAATCTGTAAGAAAACACACACAACTATATTTCAACTTCACGAAAGGCCAGCGAATACCACTGCATGCTGAGGGGCCGGCTGTCTTGCCTGCTCCTTGAACTGTTCTAGAGTTGGTGGTTGCAGGACGTCTTCGCTTGCGCGTGCATCAATTTCTTCAGCTGGTGCGGCATGGCCGTACAGAAGAAACTGCTTCAGAACCTCTACCCGGTCATCCACCCAGAGGTAAGAGTAGGTCTCCAGAGAACCTTTGAACTCCAAGACTTTGTTGATGACATCAGCCACCCTGTTCATTATCTCCTGCCGGACCTGGGCCAGGCCTATCATGTTGTCCATATCGCTCTAAACGAGAGAGGAACCAAGCGTGTTCTTATGCAGAGACTTCTTACCTCAACACCATCCGGTGTAATTCTTCAAGGGAGATCGCCCGACAAGAGGCAGGGGGTGGGGAACCCGTGTGGCTCTTACTGGAATCTCTCTGGGACTGCTGGTTACCCGAGCTTGGTTTCCCCTAAGGGAGTACCTGGTAGTTTGCGATGTTCAGGTGTGAGGCCACACGCTCCATCTGGGCAGACATCCTGAAGCTGCCACACAACATTTCTTCCACCAGATCGTAGAAGCCATCCCCGGCCTCTCTTTCTAAAGGGGGCTTAAACACAATCTCGGGGGGCATTAAGATCATCTGTGCTTGGAAAAACGGTGCAGGCTTCGGCTGCCCCTCTGTGTTCCTCAGGAAGAAGTCCAGGTCATGCAGGATGGCCTGGAAAAAGCCCTCCACCACAATGTCGTCAATGAACTCCACATACATTTTCCAGGAATCCAGAGAAGGATCAGCTCTGAAGAGCTTCCTGTTCTCCTAAGAGCAAAGCATTGAAGTGTCGGTGTCAGCAGTGACCAACGTAAAAGGGAAGCCTCCCCCTGGGTGCCTGTTGAAGACAAGACTAAAACACTCAAATCTAAGGCCATCGAACCAGAGGTTGTTGTGGGATTTTATAATAGTATAACATTCGGCTAACACACCACATACGTTCAGAAAAATACTTTGAAAGAAAAAAAATCAATATGAAAATTGCTCTTTTCAAATAAAGGCAAGAAATATACCAGATCCCAGAAAATTCTGGAAATACTAGGCCTCAAGCTCCAGCTCTTGATCTGTTCCTCAGTTTATACTGTCTTGACTTTAATCAGGCCCTAATATGGAGAGATTTCCCAGTGCCCTCAGAGAACAGCATTCTGGGACATTACAAGGTCAGGGATGGGAATTCTACGGGTTTGCTGCCCCTAAACTTAAGGGTTAGCTCTCTTGGGGTGCTGTATTCCCGCCACGTATCTGGAACAGCCACATGCAGTCATGTGAGACCCTGCACATGGCAGCCTTTTCTCTTTTTTTGCAGGGGGAGGGGAATCCCATAGATATGTAAAACAAAGCCAGCGACACATTCCAGGCCACGTTGGTGGAAGCCGGTGACCACACAGGACTGGAAATCAGCTCCCTCTCATGACCCCGGCGAAGGGCTGCTCTGATACATCAGACACACCAAAGCCATTTCAGTTCAGAGCTGAGCCATTCAGAACAAGTGGACGTTTACACACTTGGGGGTCAGCAGAACCCAGGCTCCTTCTAGAACTGTCTGCCCCACCTCTTCCTCCCGTCTTCTGGAACTCTTCTGACAGGAATCAGTGACAGCCCACAAGGAAAGGAAAGGAAAGGAAAGGAAAGGAAAGGAAAGGAAAGGAAAGGAAAGGAAAGGAAAGGAAAGGAAAGGAAAGGAAAGGAAAGGAAAGGAAAGGAAAGGAAAGGAAAGGAAAGGAAAGGAAAGGAAAGGAAAGGACGCAGAGGAGAGATGTGGGTGGCCTTCCCTTCTTCGCCGCCATGTCCCTACATCTTTCTCCAAGCCATATCCTCCCCAGCTGTTTCACAGGGTTGCATAAATCAACGAGGAAAATGTCACTCCTAGGCTGGACACACTCAACCAGCCAAACGCTGTGCACGTGCTTCCTTTACAGCCCCCTCCTGTCTGGATGGGAGCTTTTCTCTTTTTTAAACACAGAACGGGAGTTTTGAAACTACTCAGTTTTGACTTGCGGAAAAGCAGAGGGCATTGTGAAAAGAAACATTCTGACTGTATTCTCTGAAAAGGAAGAGAGGGCCCTTCTTTCATAACAGTTTCTAGTCAGGTCTTCTGCTGCCCAGTGCATTTTAATCAGGATTTATAAGACTGAATGTCTAACACTGGATATTGGAGTTTAAGGAAGTTTTTTTTTTTAATTATTAAGAAAATGCAACAACAACAACAACAAAGAAACCAGATTGTGATCTGCCTCCTGTCCTCTGTGAGAAGGACCCTACTGTACAGTTGTTAAGCCTACCCCCCACGAAGTCAAGGAAGATTTGATAACACCAAAGAGAGCCACACCCAATGGTAGCTTAAGATGCAAAGAATCCTATAACATCCTTTGCATGTCACATGCTTGAAGGTTCTCTTCTGCTCTAGGAGCCTTAGGTAGCATCTCAGAGCAAACACAGCCCTGCCGACAGCCTGATCTCAAACTTCTAGCCTAGACCCTGGGACCAGAAGAGAATACACCCCTGTCACTTAAAACCCACTTATGAGACTTTTCTATGTCACTTAAGGGGAGCTTGGACAGGACTAAATAAGACATGACGGATTTTTAAAGGTGTCTGGCTGTTGTGTTGACACTACCTCTAGACAATGGTCAAGCTGTGTGGCCTCTTCTGGGCAGAACGCCTCTGTCATCACATGGTAAGAGAGACACAAAGTCTCTTTCAATAACGCTTTAAGTTCATCCGTGAAGGCTCTGTCCTCAGGACCTCACCCCCTCCGAAAGGCCCTACCTCCTGCTCCTCCTGTTCCCATCAGCCTGGATGTTAGACCTTGAGCTGGGGAGAGATCATCATTCAGACCCCATGAGAGGTCATAGATGGTGGTTCCTGAGTAGATGTGGCAGTGGGAAGCACCTAGAAACATTGGATTCCGGGTGTGTTTGGAATTAAGTAGAGCTGACACATGTTGTCAAGGGCTGTATGGACGTGGAGGATGAAAGGGGTGGATGTTGAAGACTACTTGAGTTCTGTCTTCAGGACAGAAGGCATTGTAAAAGGAGGGGACCTACACAGGAAGACTGGGGTTTCTGTTTCAGATGGTTTGAGGCTGAGTTGGACAACTGGGTTTACTAGTATGGGAATCAAGAGAAGAGTCCCACCAGAAATGCAAATTCAAGAGCAAAGGCACTAAAGCGGCTTATGGGCGGGAGGAGGCAGGGTGGGTCTGGGGACTGCTGTCCAGGGTGCCCTCTTCAGGAAAGAACAGTGGCATGGCACAGCAGGGTTATCTGCCCTCGGGCGCTGCCTAGGGCTTCCAGGCATTTGCATGTAAAGGAAGAACATTCCTGGAAATTAAATTGGAACATAAGCCAGTGTGTGCAAAGGCCAGCAAATCTCCCTGTGCCCCTGTCCCCTTCCGTGAAGGTTACAGTTTCACCTCTCTTATCTTCTCTCTCACTTCCCTAAGCACACCAGGCACTCCAGTTGGTCAGGAGCTTGCTCTGCCCAAGACATCTGCATGCCACTGCATGACTGTATGGCCTTTTTCAAGCCTTTGCTCAAATCTCACTTTCCCCTTGGACCTACTCTAATTCCACCATTTAATCTGCACCCTCTCCCCTAATCCTAATCGAATGCCAACCTTTTCCCCTGCAGCAACTTTCCAGTCCTAACACACCAGACTCATTCTCTCCCTGTCACCAGACCGTAAGATCCATAACAGCGAGGATCTTTGCTCGACTCACTGATGGATCCCAAACTTAGAATGGGGACACGAGGGCTCAGTGGGCAAAGCACTTGCACTAGATCATGAAGATGGGAGCTCAGTCTCCAGCACCCACATAATTGCCTGGTGGGTGGCAGTCTGCCCAGAATCCTGTAGGTGGAAAAGAGATCGCCAGATCAATCTGACTGTACCAGCGACGTCTGGGTTCAAATGAGAGATCCAGCCCCCAAAGAGTAATGTGGTAAGCAATCAAGAAAGACTTGTAACATCTACATCAGGCCTCCACATGCATACGCACACACTCGCATGAAAACCTGAACACATAGGTGCTCCCATACAGGTTCCAGCATGCACGAGCATGCACTCTACGCACAGGCACATGTAAGTACACAAAAACTTAGAATGGCAAGAGAACACAGGAGGCTCACAGTGAACATCTCCAAGCTGAATAATGGGTCACAACCAATTTAAAGCAGGAAAATCATAACACCCCCCCCTCTCCTGAAATGGGGACCTTCGTCTTAACACAAGGGAAAATTCAAGTCCAGTTTCTGGAAGACACAGACTTCCAGCCTCTATCAAGTGTCCTTTCTCTGTCCAATACCACAGCGTGGGGAGACCAGAAGGGTGCCGTCTGCCCTACTCACAGGACAGTATTTATGGCTTAAAGCTCACACATACCTAGAGAGGTTTCACATCATGAGATTCTCGGGAGAAGTGAAGCATTTGGCTTCCCAGTCCTTTTAGAGAGAGAGAGAGAGAGAGAGAGAGAGAGAGAGAGAGAGAGAGAGAGAGGGAGGGAGGGAGGGAGGGAGGGAGGGAGGAGGGAGGGAGGAGGGAGAGAGAGAGAGAGAGAGAGAGAGAGAGAGTGTGTGTGTGTGTGTGTGTGTGTGTGTGTGTGTGTGTGTGTGTGTGTTTAGATGATGTGACATGCCTGTGGAAATCAGAGGGCAACTTGTAGGTGTTAATTCTCCTCTTCCGCCATGTGGATCCCAAGAGCTGAACACAGGTTCCCAGGCTTGGCAATAAGCATTTCTTCACACTGAGTCATTTCCTGCCCATTCCCAGACTTTCATCTCCAGAACTAAGATCACGAAAAGTTGACTCCCCCTTGTTTGTGTCACTAGCACTGGCCAGCTATGGGCTCCACATGTCAGTCTTTTGCCAGTGTCCCTCCTCTCACTACAGAAGGCTCTGTGCTCCTGTTTGGAACCAGCAGGGACATGGGACATGTGCTCTTTCTACCCCTCAATGGATTCCTCCAAAGTCCTTCTTGTCTCTGAGTTCATTCCAATCAACACATGAACATCGGGCAATATCTGTAGCCCTGATGTAGAGTGTGCTGTGTGCTGTGCCCCACAGCAAGCCTCTGGGAGCTCACTGGAATCCACCTCCGAGAGCAGGAAGTGCTCTTAACCACTTAGCCATCTCTCCCACTCCATGAAACCCAAATATGTTTTTAAGAAGCGGAGAAACTATTGCTGCCATCCTTAGGAGGTCATGAACACAAGGTGATTTACCCTAGCCAACCAAGTGGTAGGATTTAACAGCAGCCAAGGGGGCCAACTGGGTCAAAGAGCGATCAGCTCCCACCCTTTCAACGTTGGTCACTGTACTTCATATCCACATCCGTCCCGCAGGAATGAGGAGTGAGCGCTACACAAATCACAGACGAGTAACACAGATTCTTTCACTTTCAATTACAGCAGGGCCACCCATTAACTCCTGTTCTGATCTACGTTAGGTTTAAGCATTCCTCGCTTTGCTCTTTACTAGATAAAAGGCTTTATATATGTGGAAACGTTGGGACTATTACCTCTACCAAGCTGTGTATCTTGTAGCCGTCTTCTTGGATCTGCTTGTATTTTTTAGCAAACAGGTCCCCCTTGTCTTCCAAAGTGAAGGCAGCCTCTCTTCTGGGCTCCCTCCGGGGCAGCAGTGGCCACTCCGCCCAGGCCCGCATGGTGTGCTGGATTGTTTGCACGTTGCTCTGAGTCTGTGCCACTCTGAGCTCCAGCTCAGTGGTGGCCACGTGCACCTTCTCCATGTAGACCCAGAAGTCATCCTGCCAGGTCAGACATGTTGCCGCCACGTTAAGCTGCTCATCAAGAACTCTGAGCTCACCCTCGATGAGAGGGTATTCGACTTCTAGAAGGTTCTGTTTCAGCTTATTGTAGCCTTGTACTAGGAGCTCAAGTTTCCCAATGTACTGAGCGAGACAAACCAACCAGGCGAGAAAACACAAAACAAAACAAAACAAAAAAAAAAACAGAGGCAGATTTGTTAGCACTTTCCTGCACCTGAGAGGCACCTACCGCCACAGGTCTCCGACCAAGAAATAAAATTCAAAGTACTCTCATCCCAAAGGTACAAGTACCAAAAGCTACAAACCTTGAAAATTGTGTTCCTTTTCTGGAAAATGCCTAAAGCTGAGTCTGGTATGTCGGATTTCTTCAGCATCAAAAGGTATTTGACGTCCCTCAACACCGCCACGAGCTATTCCAAGAATATTGAGAATTACTGCATACTTTAAAGTGTGTATTTCTGGGCCAACAAGACAGCTAGTGAGTAGAAGGGCAGATCTGGCAACCTCGGCACAGTCCCTGGATCCCACGGGAGAAAAACTCAGATGTGCCCAAGTGCTCCTGCGGTGGAATGGGGGTGGGGACAGGGGGACCTGCTGGAAGCTCCCACAGTCGGTGCAGCAATAGAAACAAGAGTAATGAGTGACCTCATACGCAAGAAGGAAAAGGACACTTGCAAAGTTGTCCTCTGACCTGCCCCTGCGTGCTCTGTGTTCTTGCTTCCTCCCTCCCACTCCCCCTTCAAATAGATATAAATAAATATGTCTCTTGAAAACAAGAGTACATTTCCACGTTAAGACGAGTGTAAGTGTGAAATACTTAAGACGTCATCGTGCAATTACTGTATTTCCGGTTCAAAGTAAATAGACTTTTGGTTCATATGCTTTGCTGCTTCCCAAGTCATGCATGGTACATGAACCCTACAGTTAATTTTTTATCTATTTTAATTCTATCTTAAAAATCTGTGCATTACAGAATCCACAGAGTCCGTCAAATGAGAGCTGTTGGTTTCTGGTTGCGGTGGTAGCTTGTAATACAGTTATTCTCATAGGGAAAACAAAGCTGTGGATGGTAGCTCTTAATTATCCCTAGAACATTTCAAGCAATTGCTTTTTTTTATATTTGTTTTCATGTGTACATTAAAATTTTACTACTTAGCTATTACGGTAGTTTGAATGTAATTGGTCCCCCCATAAACTCAAAAGGTGTGGCACTTTTAGGGGGTGTGGCTTTGTAGGAGTGGGTGTGGCCTTGTTGGAAGAAGTGTGGCATTATGGGGATGGGCTCTGAGGTCTCCTAAGCCCAAGATCCTACTCAGCCTCAGAGTCCACTTTCCTATAGCCCTCTGATCAAGTTGTAGCCAGCACTGTGTCTACATGCACACCGACCTGCTCCCACCATGATGGCAAAGGACTGGACCTCTGAATTGTAAGCCACCTCCTCAATTAAATGTTTCCCTTTATAAGAGTTGCCGTGGCCATGATGTCTCTTCACCGCCATAGAGACCCTGAGATACTTGTTTTGAAATAATTGCCATTTCCAGAAAGAAAAATAAATAAATAAACTTAAGAACATGTAATGAATGCCTTTGATACCTCCAGGAGATATTTCTCCTACCAAGCTTTGACAGCTGACTAAGTAACTGAACACCATCTATTAAATGCACCCAGGAGGTGTGGGGTGAGGAGAGATCAGTTTTTTTCTTCTCTTTCTTCTTTCTTTCTTTTTATTTGAAAACCCAAGCTATCTGGTATCGCACCCTTGCCAACCTCTTCTTCAAATCTCCATAGAGAGCTTGTTGAGCAACCAAATATCTGTTTTCCAGGCATGAAAACAAAAGTCAGTACTGTTAGTTTTATTTTCTTTCTTTCTCCTGAGACAGGGTTTCCCTGTGTACCTTTGTAGACCAGGCTGGCCTTGAACTGACAGAGATCAGCCTCACTCTGCCTCCAGAGTGCTGGGATTAAAAACGTGTGCCACCACCACCTAGTTCTGTTAGTTTTCTTGATAAAATACTTACGTTGGTGAACCAAATTTCCATTAGCAAAATAGCGTGATGGTATTTGTGTTTATTTTAGGCAACATATCAGAATTGAGGGGTTCAGTGTTGATGGGGGATGTCCTTCTGCATAAATGTTTTTCTTATTGGTTGATGAATAAAACAGTTTGGCCAGACAGAGGTAGGAAAATAGGCAGGACTAGGAGCCGAGGAGAATCCTGGGAAAAGTAGGCAGAGAGGCGCCAAAAGGGACGTAACGGAGGGGACTGGAGGATAGGATGCGCCAGGCATTCTCAAGTAAGATAAGGCAATGTAGAAATAATTAAGAGAGAGATAGCCAATAAGAAGCCCTAGCCGTCAGCTGACAGTTTAATAATTAATATGTGTCACTGTGTGCTTATTTGGGGCTGAAGCAGCAGTGGGACCTGGCTGGAAGAAACCCCAGCAACACCTTGGTTATCTGAGAGGATGTTCTCAGTCAGGTTTAACCGAGGAGAAATAAACCTTGGGGGGGCACGAGTGACACCCTATCGCAGGCTGGGGTCCTTCTGTACTTGTTTGGCTCTGTAATTGGTTTAATAAGGAAGCTGACTGAGCCAAACAGAAGGGCGGAGCCAGGGGTCACCAGCCAGATGCAGCGGAGCAGGAGATGAACACGCCATGCGGATAAAGGTACTGTCATGTGGCAGAGCATAAATAGGGAATATGGATTAACTTAAAATGTAAAAGCTTGGTAGCAATACGCCTGAGCTATTGGCTGAGAATTTACAATGAATGTAAGTCTCTGTGCGATGATTTGGAAGGGGGTCCCCGATGGGAAAACTCCACTTACAGGCTGTAATGCCAGTTACTTAGGAGGAAGGACAGGCTTGCTAGTTCAACATTTTCCCTGGGCTACACAGTGTGTTCAAAGCCAGCCTGGGCAACAATGAGATCCTGGTCTTGAAAAGAATAAATCAGTAAGGAATTTAGTGATAAGGAAGTATGCTGTAGAATAATCCCTCTGTACACTGTGAATATTCTCAAATAAAGAACTGAATGGCCTATGGCTGGGCAGGAGGAGATTGGGCAGGAGAGTCAGAGTGGGGGGATTCTGGGAAGAAGAGTGGAGTCAAGAGACAGCAGTGGATGCAAAGAAAGCAGGATACGTACAAAATGAGGTCACAAGCCATGAGCCATGTGACAGAGGGTAGATAAGAAATATGAGTTAATTTAAATGTAAGAGTTAGTTAGTAAAAAGCCTGAACTATTGGCCAAGCATCTACAATTAATATTAAGCCTGTGTCGTTACTTGAGAGTGGCTTGTGGGGCAGAAACCTCTGCCAACAAAGGTATAAATAAATAAACTCACTGGTAGAGTGTTTGCCTAGGCTCTATGAGGTCCCGAGTTCAATAAAACACGTGCGCACACACACACACACACACACACACACACACACACACACAATCGTGTACAAATCTTTGTAGGGAAAACTTCCCTGCATTTAAAATTTATATTCTTCACAGTACAGCTACTTTCCCAAAATAGTTGAAATGACTGAAGTGAACTCCTCCATCATCACGGAGGCTTCGGGGACAGACGATCACATCTATAATGCATCAGAAAGGCGAAGTCCTACCTTCGGATCAAAGTTGACACTGAGAAGGCCGTTGATGGCACTGAATTTAACCAAGGGTTGGTTCAAATTAAATTCACAGGCTTCATCCACATTTCTTCTCCATTCGCTGTAGATGTGACTTTCAAATTGATCAAGCAAACTTGTCATTTCAGCATACTTCTGACAGACTGCAGCCTCATCAGGACTGTCTGGAAATCTGCAGACACATGGTGAGTCTACTTTTCTACACATGCCGACAGAGGGCAATTTAATTTTACAGGAGACAATGGGATCACACATTATAAAGGTGTAAAGCAATTAAGCTATACAGTGTTTTAAAACTGTATCTATTTAAAGACAAAAAGTAATTACAAATGAATAAAAGGAACCCCAAAGGCGGCATTAAATGTCAACAAGTTACCAGTTTCAAGCCGGGCGTTGGTGGCCCACACCTTTAATCCCAGCACTGGGGAGGCAGAGGCAGGTAGATCTCTGTGAGTTCGAGGCCAGCCTGGTCTAAAGAGATAGTTCCAGGACAGGCTCCAAAGCAATACAGAGAACCCCTGTCTCTGAAAACAAGAACAAACAAAAACAAAAAAAAGCAAGTTACCAGTTTATAGAAGGAGGTTAAAAAGGGGTGCAGAGTGCTGTGTGACAGAGAAGAGAAAGTAAAATAATTAAACTTTCCAGACACTGAATGAAAAGGACACACTAAAAGATAAAAGGACCAGAAAACAATATGAACAGTAGAAAGCTACGAGTCACATAAAAATACCAAGATTATGATGAAGCCCTCTCACTAGGTCAAGCCCAACCAAAAGTGAACAGGCCAGCATACCCGAAGACGCTGATATGAACTGCCACCTCACCTGGCGGCAGCACTTGCGTATAATTCTAGCACCTGGGAGGTAGAGGTAAGGGGACCAGGACTGCAACGTTACCCTGAGCATCCTAATGAGTTTGGGAACTATCTGTGCACCCTTAACACCCTGTCTCCATGCAAAACCACCCATAAAACCAGTATAATTCACCATGAAGCAAGCCCAACTACTCACAGGTAATGGAGAGATGCAAAGTTTGACCAAAATATCTGAAGGCGTTCAAGGAGCATTCTGGCCCACTTAATATTTCCAGAGGTGAACGGCATATTCTTGTTGAGAATTTCATGTCCTTGTTCAACCTGTAGGTTGACGTTTTCATGAGGAGGAAGGAGAGGGGCACTTAGGGTGATTTCCACCCTTATAAGCGAGTGTTTGTTTTCCTTTCACAGTGGCATAAACATGGGTGTTTAATCACTTCACTAATGACGACATTAGTTCCAAATCAAGTTCCCCATCTCTGTAAGAAGACGGAGTTTCTCCTTCCCCCTCCCAGCATGGCGAAGGTCTCAGGCTCAATCCCCAACACGAAAAAGTACTTAATGCCTATAGATAATGACACCAATTCCAAGTCCCTGAGTATAATTTATCTAATAAACCTAATCCTTACACACATAATACAAATGACTCTAGTTGACGGCCGTCTTGTGCTGAAGTTTCTCAATCTTAACTTACCCGCTTCACGTGTTCATCGTACAGATGCTTACACTCGTCCAACTCTTCACTGAACATGTTCAGTAATGTGCTGTAATGTGGGCTGAAAATTTCCATGACAACTGGCTTCTCCAGAAAATTCCCAAATATGGTCAAAAGCTATATATATATATAAAAATTTCAAAGTTAAAGAACGGTTAAGAACCTCGAGTTTTTAGTATAAGAAAGAGTTCAGCTCACAACGTCCCCAGCTAACTCCTTATAGCACTAGAGGCAAAGTCTAGATAGAGCTCTAAAATACCCCGGGGTGCCACAACAAAAGATAAAAATGTATTTTGCGTTTTCCTAAAATTCTACATAAGGTTTATTGATGAGGTTTATTGAAACCGAATCCCACATGAAATTTCTTTGCCAACAAGGAAATTGACACAATCAGAAATGAGCCAGTGTCTACCAACAGTGCTGGCTCATGGCTACCAATCCCTCCTGCTGGGTGTCAGGGGATGTTTTCAACGTGCATAGTGTGTAAAAGTAGAAGACTTAGTGTGTGCTGTGTGTTTGTCCTCGTCAATAACTACACAAAATGTACCAATAGCAGTGACTGCTCTGCTCAGGCCCCTAACACCCCCCCCCAAATGCTGGTCTGGGGCAGCAAATGCTACTGTTCTGAGTACACAGATGGACACCTCCTTTGACACAAAAGTCCTGGCTCAAGCCAATGCCTTCAGCTGCTCCAGCTGTCTCTTTTCTCAGAAAGAGCACACGGCTGGGTGAATTAATGCAATTTAAGTTGCAAGCCTGTGGAGAGAGAATGGTCAGAGAGAAATAGACGACAGCTATCAATTTGTGATGGCACCAGCCTCCTGAAGGCTCACACTGTCCACTGGTCGCCGAGGACTCCCAGGTCCCTCGGCTCCTCACTAGCGTCCATGAAGATGAGGTAAGCTTACCCTCTGGTGTGTCCCCAAGAGGTGGCTTTCTTGGCAAGCTAAATCCCATATGAATGCAATATTTGTATGCAACAGCAGTTCACACAGCACTGTGTGCCAGGCACGGTTAACTGGAGGCCTTGAAAACACTGCTGTCAGACCATCTCCCACAAGGAACTCAATTGCAGGGCAGGGGGAAGTCACTTGCCAAAATGCATAGACTACTGGCAGAGCTGGATCCAAAACCAGGCCTCGTCCTTCCCTGATTCCCTCTCAGTCGTCTCCGCATCCAATGTCTTGTTTTCTATTGCCTCGGTTACTAATGGCTAACCACAGTCTAAACACACCAAATACGAAAATTCTAGAGTGGAACAATTTCCTAAGTTTTGTTCAGTTCTGTAATTTTATATTACGTTACTGTTATTCCAGTGAGTCTAATTTCTGAGCTGAACTGATCACGGGCATACAAGTATAAGAAGTAGAGAGTGAGTTTACATAGGTGAGTTCAATGATTCACAGGGCACAACAGGGATCTTGGCCTATCCCAATGTGGGCTTCATAATGTGTGCATTTTACACTGGTATTTTCTTCAAGAGGTATTCCAAAACAACTAAATAAAGCAACATGAAAACGAAGCGAATGTTGCCCTGTTTTTCTTAGGAAGCAATGGGTGTCCCTCAAATCTCTCATTGAAAAATAGCTTTGATAGAGAAGTTTTGTGAACATTCTCACAAGTTACACTCCATGAGAGCAACACAATGAAAAAGTTATATAAATTAAAATATGAATGCATCTGTTTCATGGACCATCAAAGACAAACACATTCTGGCCTTTTCTGATAGCGGTTGTAATGGTAACAGAAATGTCCAGATAATTTTAAACCCGGTTGGTTAGCTACCTAGAAAAACATTAATTATTAACTTTCCAGTACAGTCCACCGTGTTATCGGTTGGGGCTTCCTGTGAACTCACAAGTGAGCACTACCCATTAGGTTAACAGAGGGAACCCCAACATTTTCTGGAAATACATTTCTTCCTTCACATGGTCTTACATTTTCCAGAAGTTTCTGGGTTACAGTTCATCTTGCTTACTTGCCTGCTGGTACTTAGCCCTGAAGTTGGAAAAGGAGAGACAGAAATAATCCCAAGAGAAGCTGGAGAGCTACAGAGTAGTGATTTTAGGTCTGCTAGGCAGTCTGTGCCATCCTAACAGCTCATGGCCATCAGTACGTAAGTGTTCATCTCCAGGAGAGCTACAGCTGCAGCGGCCTCCTCACGCGCTGAGGCAGAACAGTCAGTGGTTTGATGTACCAGCTGTTTTCCTTCAACTGGCCCTGCAGGCCGAAGGCTAAATCCCCCAAAATCTTCTTTCCCTGAAGATTCCATTTCAGAACTTTTTAATCCCCACTCCCTCTCAGCTTCCTAATGGGATGCAGCTTTTCATAACCCTGCTCTACTGCTCAGAGTAGTGTCAATATTAATTTTTCCTGGGTTTGCCTTGTTCAGAGACCTTTTAATCCTATGAATCATATATACCTATATATACTTTTAATTACGTAACTACATGTATAGTTACATAATTATATAGTTATACACACACACATATATACATATACAGGTTGAACATATCAGCAATGCTTGGAACTAGAGGATCTTAGACTTCAGCTTTTGGGAATTTGGAATATTCACACTCTCCACTCTCCCCATCCCACCCCCCCCACACACACACTATGAGAAACCTTCGGGCCAAATTACATATCTAAGCATATAATTCATATATCCCATCTACACCTAGATGGAAGGTAATTTCATATAATTTTTAATAGTATTGTATATGAAACAAACTTAACACGGAATTTGCCAACCAGGGCATTACCTGGACCTCGAGGCATTTGGGATTTTGAGCACCTGTAACGTCAGAATTTTGAGTTGAACCACATTCAATCAGTATGTTGTCTAAAATCTTTTCTGAATTCATTTTCCAAACACATTTCAATTTACATTAATACAAATCTTAGATCCGTTTATAGTGTTGCGTTTCTATTTCAGCAGATGCCAGCATTCTAGGTCCTTAAACATTACAGGGTTTACAGCAGAATACTAGTACCCATTCTTCTTCCTGACCATGTCTTTACCAAGAGCCAACATCAGTCTGCATCTATGGATGAAATCATGTTTTCTTGGGAGTACATCATCCTGTACATCTTTCTGCTGCTGTTACCCTCCCTAGACTGTGGTATTTCTAAATCCAGTTAATCCAACTACCCTCCGGCTATCAGTATGTAACTACTGTCTACAAGGCAACCCAACCCTAACTAGAAGAGCATGCCCATTATCCTGGGTTTCTTAAGGCAGAATTTTATCTTATTATTTTAGTAGTCAAGCTACAAGTATGTGGAATGCTTTTTTTAAACCACTTGACAATAAGATGAAACTGCTTAGGGAAAAAAAAATAAACTAACGTGTACTTAAATAACCCCGTTAATGGTTGTGAGTGGGCAAGAAGAACAATTTGAGCTAGCTTGCTAATGAAATGGAATTAGGAATCTATATTGAGAGTTCACTCTGTTCTTTCTTCTGGTTATCCACAAAAGCTTAAAAGATAATAGTTTCCAGTAAGGAAAATATGAGAAGTCATGCACAGACATTATAAAGAACTATTATTCAATTACGTTAGGCAAAATAAATAAATTAATTTAAAAAGCCTAATTCTGCTAAATGGGAAACGCTACAAAGCAGATCAGAATGCTGTCATCTTGTCTAAGAACAATGTGTATGCATATCTTGTCATAGGAAGAAATATCATGTTAAACACAAATTACTTGTACCCAATATCTTGGCCAATGAGACCCTCAGTTTTACCTGAAATGTTTTTTTGTTGAAAAAAAAATTGCCATTTTTCTCCTTCCCAATTCTTAATGTCACAACACTCGGTAGTTGACTTAAGGAGGAAACAGACAAAGTTGCTTCTCTACTGTTGCTCAACCCATCTGAAAACCCAGTAGTATCTTCCTTGAAATCTGCCTGCTGTATTGCTTTGCACTATGCCTATGGTTCCTGACTGTGCTCATCTGCGTGACGAATGCTCAATTTCCCTTTGGGATATCACCTAGTACTCACTTATATCATGACTTGGAATTCCCTTTTTAAAAACATGCTGTTCCTATTTCCATATTACAAGCTTTCCATATCCAGGAGCTATCAAAATGCATTTCTTTCCCGGGACTACTTACTCTGTTCCCGTCTTGGTAGAGTGGGTGAGCACTCATCCCCCAACCCTTTACAAGATTCTTAATACACATATGATCTATTACGTTCATTCACAAAACATTCTCGAATGTTTCAATATCTCTGATGTCAGAACACATTAGGCAATCAATGGGATTATGATTAATATAGCAGCATTTTTTTTCTTATTGACACATAAAATAATGCCTGGTAATCAATGGTGCCTTACACCCAATGATATAGGGGAAATTAGCCTTTGTTTCAGCCGCAGTAATAAAGTAGGCAGGTGATTGTGGCATAGGCAAACAATCTAAAGGAAAGAATTATTGAAATTACAGATTTTTTTTCTTTTAACTTTCCAACGTGGCTTACTGTTGAGTCGATATTTCATTGCCCACATCCAATAGGCTCTACAGGAAATGAGAGCTGAAGTACAGTGAATGCCAGAAGAGATCAAAAGTTAAGTGTCCTAAAAATGACCTTCCCAGAGTAAACACCGCTACTTTCTGGTCTGCTTATTGTTCGGTGGGCTTGAATGCAAAGGGAACGTGGCTGATCTGGTTAACACTTTACCCGAATCTGAAGAGAATGTAATTTGGTCATGTCATCCAACAGTCTAAACAATTCATTTTCTTAGGAGCGACTCCCCCCTCCGCTCCCCGGGACTGACCTTAAATGCGGATTCCAAATCAGTGCAGTTGCAGAGACCTTTGCAGAGAAGCATCCCAAGCTGCCTGTTAAAATCCAGGGTTTTAGACTTAAATTTGAAATAGTCGCTTTCAAACCCCTGCATCGTGGAGAGTAAAACGTCTTAGTTACTGAGAAGACTTCAACAGTGAGAACAGCAACCATTTAAGCTTGACCTTACTGTCTCTCGGTCTCGCACCTGGTTTATTTTACCAAGAACAGCTGCTTCTTATGACTGACTGCACAAGTGGTCACCTAGAACACTGCCTGTGTGGCGCCCTGCTCCCCATGTTCTCACGGGGCTCAGCCCTCCGGGTACTGTGGCCCCACGCTTGCATGTGGCCATCAGCATGTCTGCCTTCCTCCATCTACCTCGAGGAGTCACAAGTAAAGAGCACTGCCTCTCGGAACATCTCTGCCAGAACCGCCAGAACCGCGTGTAAGTTCCACAGAACGCTCATTTGTGGGGTGGAAAAGGTGCGCATGGAAACACTGTGTTATCAGGGAAGAACTGAAAACCACTCCTCTGCAAGAAAGTGTCAGGGGTGGCAGAAGAAGCGGAAACACTCAGACATGTTTTCCAAGTTCTCATTAATATGCAGCTGACAATCCCCGGCTTCCTCCTCATGCATAACCACCCACGCACACACGCATGTGCGCGATTACAGGGAAGGAAGCTGGGAGCTAATGACTACAGCTTTGTCTTCCGAGCCACAGTCGCCTGGAGTAAAGCTGTCCCCGGGCTTCACAATGAGGCTTAGCATAGTGAAGGCACCAACAAAAGCCACAGTAACAGTCAGTTGTGTCCATAACTGTTTAGTTCTGTTCTTGGAGCCTTACACTAATTAACTCAATCTTTGCAACATACGGCAGAAGCTGATGTTGCCTTTCCATCTTGTGAGTGGCAAAGCAAACTCCGGTAGCAAGGTGCACTTTTTTGCATTCTAAACAAACTCAGTGTATATTATTCCTTAGAGCCAGTGATTGTGAACTTGCTCTCTCATGTCACTGACCATTAGTGTCACTGGAATGAGGCACGTGTAGACACTGGATACTTTTATTATCTTGAACCATTTAGGGAAAAAAAAAATTTAATTTGATCTGGGGGAGGAGTTTTGCAACCTTATACCATTCTTCTGTTTAAAACTCTATCTAATCATTCAATTATAGGAGTATTTGATATATAAACTGCACTGCTATACATAAAGTATGAGCCTCATCCGCTGGCTTCCATGAAGAAATGTACCCGAAATAATGGTCTCCATGCTTCTGCTGCCCCAGGTCCCTTGATGGAATCCAAACGTACGAAGGGTAGTGATTTCGGGAAGTGACAAAAAGAAAAGAAAGAAAAAAGAAAAAAAGAAAAGAAAGAAAGAAAAGGAAAAAGGCAGAGCCATCCTGACTGAATGAGACCCCTGTTCTCTTAAAGATGTGAGGAGAGATGCTCATCCAGGGCCACACATGCTGACTAGGTGGGTCCTGACAGCAGAGGACAGCCCTTGCCCCACCCTGAGTCATCTGGTGCCTTGATCTTAGACTTCCCAGACTCTAGAACAGTGAGAGATAACTGTCTCGTGTTTACAAGGCACCCAACTCCTTGAGAACACTGCGCAGGTCCCGTACAATGAGTTTAACTTGGAGTGGAAAGATCAGCTCATGGTGGAGTTCTGGACTCTGTCACAAACCACAGCATTACATTTAACACTAAGAGGATGGAACTATGTCTCCTGAATCCTAGCCAAGCCGCCTCTCCACTCAAGAATCACTCACTTGGAAGTAAACACAACTCCCTAGCAAGTTTTATCAAGCCTCTCACACCCCTCTTCTCAGGAAAGAAACAGAGTACAGTCTATCATCCTTCACCACTCAACCCTTACAC
The DNA here is from genome assembly GCA_030556225.1 of Cricetiscus sungorus. Lineage (NCBI taxonomy): Eukaryota > Metazoa > Chordata > Mammalia > Rodentia > Cricetidae > Cricetiscus > Cricetiscus sungorus. Next base: position 1,477,353 of record JANBXA010000369.1, on the reverse strand, counting down.
ACACACACACACACACACACACACACACACACTTTATAAATAGACACTGCCACAGAGAATTCACATGTACACAGATCTGAATACATCAACATCTTCATCTCAAGTTGCTCTTTTTATAACCCCTAGAGAAACTTGGGAAGCCCCTTTGACTCTGATACATGACAGCCATCTTTGCTCTGAATTGTCCCCTGCCTCTCTGTCTCCATCTATTCCAGCAAGTCCCTCATGGCTACCACTGGCTGATGTCACCACCTCTAAACATCCTCTAAGATGCAACCTAAGTGATCTATGTCACTCCAAGTCAAACTCCTATAAATTATCATCTCACTCAATAATCTGAATGCATTAAAATAGCACAGTAATAACATGGCTCTCTAGGCCTTATGTGGCTGGAACCTCACTGACTGCTCTAAAATATTCAGATACTACCTTAGTATTTTCACTCTAGGTCTAGCCACATCTATCATCTCTAATTGCCTTCTCCTACCAACTTCTCTGTTGCTTCCTTCCTATTTATGTTACAGATCTCTGTGTATTTCCACTTCTGAAACAAGGCTCGATTTTCATGTCCCAGCACTAAGCATGCTGTATAGTAATTGCCTACCCATAGTCTCTCCTGGATTCTGAGTCAACAAGGCTAACGAACAGACTTATTTTTCACAGTGATAGTACTAATATTTCATGGAGCTCCCAGCTCATAGCTGTTTCCCAGTAAGTATTTATTAGATAGTAAGTGGTGAGCTAGTATGAGTCAGGAATCATAAAAGTGTTTCTATATTCTGGAAAGTAGAAAATTGCCTTTATTAGCATCCTGGGAAGCTATCAAAGGGTTTTAATTAGAGAAAAGCCATGATTTGACTAAGCATTTGAAAGGCTCTCAAGCTGCTATATGGAGAATAAATTAATGGAGCCGAAACAGTCCAAGGAGGAACAGCTTCGGGAAAAGCAGTAGTCCAGGTGAAATATGAACCACGGATATCCTTTCCAGACAAACTTGGGAAGCCAGTGAAACAATGGATGGTCTGAGCATTTGCCCTAAGAAGCCAATTACTTGTGACATCTGAAAAGCTGAAGATAGTAAGAGTAGCCTGGGGGCTGGGAGAAGACTTAGTTCTGAGCCAGTTATTTTAAGGTAACCCTAACCCCTGGTGGAGACGCTGATGAGGCAGTTAGGCTGTGTGTTCAGGACTTGAGGAAATCCATCACTGTTACTTGCCTGTGCTTTAGGTCTGTCTGGAGTTCTTTACCCTCTTGGTCCCTGCCCTTCCAGTGGGGCTGGGTGGCATGGAGGGCAAGGTACATGAACAGATATTAAACTTCATCAACTTCACACAATCCCCCCACTTCAGTTATTTTTAAATCCTAAATCCCACACAACTGACATCATACAGCACAGGTGTTGTGGTTAGGTCTTGGCCTGTTTATTTCACATCTCTGCTATTTTGTATCCTTTAACCAAGAGGGTTAAATTGCAAACTATAGTATCAGTTTCAAATTTACACCAAATACTGAACCCAATTTACCCCAATCCCCTTTGGTGTGGTCTATATTCTCTGTACTGGAGAGAGATGCCCATTGTTATAACCACTGTGGGAGCAAGGGCAAGGTCTTAAAAGAATGTGAAAATAGAAGAACTATTTAACTCTGTGATCCGTTATCTGAGTCTACCTTCAGTTGAGATGAAAATCACCTCAGAAAGACGGCTGGAGGAAGCTCAGGGCAGATAACTCACACTCGAGAATATGCAACAATGTAAATGCTGGTCAGCACATGAATGGGTTAAATAATCACACACACACACACACACACACACACACACACACACACACACACGGGGGGGGGAGTGAAAGAGAGAGTTTATATAAAATGGAATGTTACTCTGCTCAGAGAAAAAGGAAATCTTCTCATTTGTCATGACATAGACACCCTTAGGGGACACCGTGCAAGCAAAATGAGTCAAATGCAAAGAAAACTACTGTATGATCTCACTATGCATGGGTGTGGGTTATTGTGGGAAAGTGGGAGGAAGTGGAGAAAGGTAGGCCAGAGGGTACAAAATCACAAATATACAAGATAAGCAGGCCAATTGAGCAAGTACAACGTGAGATACATAGCAAAAGGAGATGTTGACTCTCCAAAACGAAAACACTTTAGTCACATTAAATAAAAGTGATCCAAACACATCATTCAAAAGACTGACAAATTTTCTCTGGATCGAGTCTTTCATCTTCAGTTTTCTCTGAACTCTCAATACTCAATTACAAAATGAAAGTGGAGATATTATTATTATTATTATTATTTTCTGGAAATAAAAATGATTGCAGAGCAGTGCTATGAATAACTGTGCACAAAATTAGAAAACATAGCTAGGCATGGATGGTGGTGCATGTCTGTGAGCCCAGCCCATGGCAGCAGAGGAAGGAGGGTGAGGAGCAGGTCAACCTAGTCCACTTTCAGGGAGGCCTAGGAGAAGGAAGGGCAACCCAGATGAAAAGGACAAATTCCTAGAGACATGCCATCTAACAAGATCAAATCAGAAAAGCCAAAACTAGTAAGATACCCCGTAAGTAAACAAGCAGCTCCCCAACAGGTAAAAGTCAAGACCAGATGTTCTTACTATATTAAAGGAGAATCAAGACCAAGCCTTCTCAAGCTTGCAAACTCACTCTGCCAGATTAAGTGCTGCTCTGACCCCAAAGTTAGATAAAGATACTTCAAGAGGAGAAAACTTCGGGCCAATGTTCCTCATGAATGGTGAGGCAATATGCAAATGGAATTCAGCAGTATATTAGAAGAATTACAAACAGTGGTCAAGAGAAATATTCCATAATAGCAGGATGGTTTAACATATAAAGAAGAAGAAGAATACGAAGAAGAGGAAGAGGAAGAAGAGGAAGAGGAAGAAGAAGAAGGAGAAGGAGAAGGAGAAGGAGAAGGAGAAGGAGAAGGAGAAGGAGAAGGAGAAGGAGAAGGAGAAGGAGAAGAAGAAGAAGGAAATACAATATACCACACATAAGAGGAGAGAGTTGGGAGTGGACCTCACATGATGCAGAAGAAGCTTAATATTCAACACTCTTTCATGAGGAAAACATTTGATGAAATAAGAACAGAGCTAAAGATCCCCAACATTGCCTCCTGTGAGCACGGAGTGGTTAACATCGCCACGAAAAATGAAAGGGGTAAAAGGTCTTCTCTGAAGTCAGGAACAAGACCTGAATGCCTACTTCTAATTCAATACAGCATTGTAGCTCTCTCCAGGGCAACCAGGCAAGTGAAGCAGAAAGCATCCAAATTGGAAAGTATTCTTGTGTCTATTCACAGGTGGCATGGGTTTATCTAAAGATTGCAAGCCTAAGAAATGAAATCAAAAACAAACTCAGCAAGATTTGGGGTGAAAAGTCAATACACAAATTCAGTTATGGACTGGAGTGCTCAGTCAGTAAATCAGTGTTTTCTGTGCAAACATAAGAATCTGAGTTCCTCCCCTAGGGCCTGAATAAATAAAGTCTGGTGTGGTGGCACGTGCTTTTCTCCCAGAAGGCTCCCTTGGTTCACTGGCCAGCAAACCCAGCCTAAACTGACAAGCTCCTGGAATGTGAACCCTGGGGAACAACACAGGAGGTTTACCCCTGACCTCCCCCCATATGGATACACTGGGGCACAGACAAGACACATAAACATATGTGCACAGAGAGAAGAAAAACATTTACATTTATGTATACTGGCTATAACCAATCCTGAAAAGAAGACAATTGCATCCACAGCAGCTTTAAAAAGAATAAAATATTAAGTTTGACCTGGGAAGTCAAAGACTTAAACACACAGCAGAAGCCATAAAACAGTTTGTTGTAAACAATTGAAGGAGGGATGGGTAGAAAGATATCCCACTTACACGGGCCAGAAGATCTAATGTCATTACAGAGACAATACTACCCAAAACAATTGGTCCTGTCAATCTAATCCCTATCAAAATCTGTGATGCCTTTGCAGCTATTTTAAAAAAAAAAAAAAAAAAAAAACATACTAAAGGTCTGAGTAAATCTTTCCAAAGTTAGCAGGCTTATACTTTCCAGTAGTAAAGCTCACAAGTCTCCACAATATTAATAACAGCGTAGGAAGCCCAGACATAAACACCCATACATACAATCAATCAGGTCATTGTTGGTAAGGGCGCAAAACCCAAGTAAGGCCAAGAACAGCCTCTTCAATGGATGCTGATAGGGAGATGGATTGATTATCCTTCTGCGGGAGTCAAATTGGACCCTTACAACACTTAAAAATTAGTCCAAGGTAGAGTAAAACCTAAACTGTAGTCGTGAAAACCATAGAATTTCCAGAAGAGGGCACTGGAGAAATGCTCATGACACTGGACTGGGTATTGCTTCAGAATCCTTTCCTTCTGCCGTTCGTAACAAATACATTCTGTCCAAACATTTACAAGTGGAATTGGAGTCTGTGTATCTCACGGCTGGGCCAGTCACCTAGCATCTGGGAGGCATAGGTTCTATCTCTAACCACAAGAACGAAGCAGTGATAACGTTCTACTTCCACTTCCAAACCTAACTTAGAAGGCTGGAGAGGAGGAAGACCTATCATAACACACGTTACATCCATTCACCCACTGCACCCTCTCTGGTGCATGAAGCTCTTTCCTTTACCCACTCTCTTAAGATCAGTCCGCTGGCAACATTGTTTTAGTTTTTGTTCACCTGGCTATCCCTTCTTGTTCCTGAGGGCAGAGAACCCTAGATTTACAGTTCTTTCTTAGAACCCATTTTGCCCAGTGAATTCTGACATCTATGGTTTCTGACAGGAAATTTATTCATCTACAGGTAAGAGGTCATTTCTCTCTCACATTTGGTTTTTAAAATTTAAGACAGTCACAGCAATGCACATGTGTAAGCCCAGCACTTGAAAACCTGAGATCAGAGTCACTTGAGCTCAGGAGTTTGCTGCCACAGTGTAGTTTGATGACACAGGGCAGCAACTCTGTGTCCAAATCAGCAATCACTCTCAGATGGTCCCAATGTTTCCACTACCAATGAGTATTCATCAACTGATATTCAGACATTCATTGTCAAATGTTGAGACTGGGGACCACAAACCTCCATTACTGTCAGGTGGAGACATGGGTCCAGATTCTTCCCTGGGACCCTCCAAATACACAAGGATAGAATGTCTCCTGGTTACAGTCACATCCAGATTAGGAGGGCCAACTCCCTGTGAGGGTTCAATGGATGCCACCTGTGTGAAAGTCCTCAATCTCAACCAGGCTTCCTCTAATATCACCCCTATGACACGGGGATCTACCAGGTGAGGAAAAGAAATAAATAAATAAATAAATAAATAAATAAATAAATAAATAAATAAAACAAAATCAGATTTCCATATGGTCTCCACCAGCACCATGGAGAGGAGCGCTCTGCTCTGTCCCTGCCAGCAGGCATGAAGACCATGCTCCTTCTTAGTCACCTCCGACACCACCCAGCAGGGGTGAGGGATGGATAAACTGGATGCCAACCCAGTAGTTTAGAGCTCCTACCCAGCCTTCCTGGAGTGGTAGTGTTGAGATACCTGTGCTTCCCTGGTGCCTGACTACAGTGTTAGACGCTTGTAAGTTTTATATTTTTCTAAGGGTGCCCTCTTCTTGGTCCCCTGGCTAAAACAAAGTCAGGTTTATATAGGAATCAATGGTGTGTGCCTACAGACAGGTCGAGTTTGCTAATATACTGGTTTCTAATTCTGAACTATTTTACATAATATGAAAACCTGAGGAACTTACTTCCATATTATTTCTTGGGTTCTGAGATTCTTGACCAATCTGATTTCTTCTTTGTGTGTGTGAGAGAGGGGGGTGGCTGCTAAGATCTTAGTTGTATTTAACATGAGGACATATATATGTATGTATGTATGTGTATATATATATATATATATATATATATATATATATATATATTCTCCAAATTCTCCAAACCTTTCTAGAAGCAAACATTTCTAGCTAAATTGTTGAACAATCCTATATATTGCTCTGAATAATAGTATAAAATAACATAAACTACTCAATAAATTCCACAATTTATTGAATAGTGTACAATTGTGAAAAAAAGGGAAGTAAAAATATAATTATAGCAACACCCAAAAGCTGCCAAAATACACTGTTAGGAACAAGATGGTTACATTGTGTGTTGGAGGCGCTTTGTGGGGAAAAAAACCAAACAAACAAACAAAACAAAACTGGGACAAAAAGATGAACACAGATGTATGTCATTATCTGCAACAATCTTTCTGAGACATTTTATAGGACACTCATTATGGAGATACCTTTGAGGAGGAATAATGTTGGAAACATTTTAACAAAGAGTGTTCTGGTTTTTAGACAGAATTGCTGTGCCACTCTGCTTAGTGTCAAACTCTCTGACCTCAGGCCCCCAAATATTACACTTCCATAAAGGCTGTGCAGTGAAAATGAAGCTAATTTTTTTTTTTGCAAATGTTGCCTGCCCAAAAGAATAAGTAACTTTTTAAATAAGTAGTATTTGAAAAAGAAACAAACAAGATACATAAAAATCCTTAAGTGACTGAAAAAAGAACCCTGTATGAATTAGAAGACAGGACAGAGGAATAGCAAAAGAACTGTATAGGGGATGTGCTTGTTAGTTTTATGTCAATTTGATGCAAGTTAGAGTCACTTTGGAGGAGAGTCTCCATTGAGAAATGCCCCCCACACACACACACACAGACACACACTGGATTGACAGGCCTGTGGTGCATTGTCTTGATTGATGTGGAAGGGCTCAGCTCACTCCAGTGGTGCATGGTGCCACTACAGGCTGGAGGTCCCAGGAGCTTTAAGAAAGCAGGCTGAGCAAGCCATGAGGAGCAAGCCAGCAAGCAGCTCCCCTCCATGGCCTCTGCACAGGTCCGCCTGCCTTGAATTCTTCCTGTAACTAACTTCCGTGATGGACTGTGATATGGAAACATAAGCTAAATAAACTCTTTTCCATGTGTACACCACAGAATGTTATTCAGTTTTAAGAAAAGTGAAATCCACAAGTAAACAGAACTAGATACAATGATCATGAGTGAGGTAACCCCAGATTTCAAAAGTTGAATATTTCACATTTCTCTTAAATGTGGATGTTAGCTTTTAAACTTTAGATATGTATGGGTTTCGATAAAAAAATAACCACAGAGGCTAGGTAGCTGTGAGTACCAGTCTGGAAGAGGGAAGAGGAGATAGAACACATCTATCCATGGAAGAGGAGATAGAACACAGTGTTATAAAGAGATTTAAGGGAAACAGGAACAGAAGGATTAAATGGGGAGAGGGACAGGAGTGCAGGTTACAGGACCGGGGAAGGACCAACTAAAAATAAAGGCCTCATGAAACCCGTATGGCAACCTAGTGCCACAGAAGTTTCCTAAAGTTTACACGTTCTAAAGTACACACACTTGTGAAAGGGATTTAAATGGGTCGCCATATAGTGAAGAAGACACGCCTGCATGTATGTCTGTGTACCACATGCATGCAGTGCCCACAGAGGCCACAAAAAGGACACCAGATCTGTTGAAATGGAAGCTATGGATGATGGGTTGTGAGTTGCTATGAGGATGATGAGAATTAAACCCAACTCTCTGGAAGAGCAACCAGTGCTGTTAACCAGCCAGGACAACTCTTCGGCCCCCAAAACGATTATCTGGTACAATATTACCTGAGAAAATAAAAGCTAATCGAGACACACCTCTCGGGAAGAGAAGAGGCTGGAGAGATGGTTCCCTGGTTAAGAACTCTGGCTGCTCATCCAGTGGCTCAGACTTCCACCGTCATAAGGTAGAGTGAGCTACCTGGATACCAGCACAGCCCCACACACTGAATGTTTGCCTAGTGCTTGCTATGGCTCTAGGGATGAGCCGGTACTAACTGTTACTACACTCCTCCTACTTTTCCATAAGTTACACAGAAACATTCCAGAGGGCCAACCACGCAGCATCTTACAGTCACCGCACTTTCCCCAAAATCACCCGACTTCAGCAGAATCGGGTTTGCTGACTGCGTCCTTGTGAAGTTGACATACTGTATGCCTAGGTTTCAACAACCGATTAGAACAATATGTATACACAAGAGTGAATAAACGTATGTTCTGTATCTTTTAAAAGGTAAGCTAAGTTTTTCTTCTTTTTTAAACTCGGATTTCTGGTTTTGGCAAACCACATAAAAAGCTCTTACCTTAGAGCTGGAGAAAGGCTCATGGGGAACTCTCCTGCCACCAGCGTGCTCAGAGGGATAGAAAACTGAGAGTAGTTTAAATGTGAACCCTTCCCCCAATTTCTAAAGCTCAAAATATGAAATCACTAACAGTTACGACGATGGTGACAATATGCATGTTGGTAAATGATGCAACGATGCTAGGCTTCAGCAAGCTGAAACTTACAAAGAAAGGTTTAAAGTAAAGCGTGTAAGTTACACGAAACTGGACAAGCAGATCCATGCGTGCGGATACAGGAAGCTCCATTTTGACGTTCACAAGAGACTGACCTAGACTGAGGTCCGTGGTTGTCTAAGACCTCTGAACGGAAAGCTCAGATCTGGTCCCTGATCATCACAAGGGGCCAGGAGAACTGAAGAGAGTCATTAACATCTTTGGGTCCTACGAGGGTCTGCCTGGGCAGCCTGCACCATCTATCCGGGAAAATACGTATTATTACCATGTCATCGCAGTCGGATGGGTCATAAACGCTCCGCCGGAAAACGTCACAGCATCCCATGAACTCTTCGCTCACCGTGTGTACTTGTGCATTTAGGATCACCCCCTTGGTGCCACCGAACTCCAGTCTTTCCAGCTTTTCAAATTCCAGGATGGTAACAAACACCTCCTTTGTAAAAATAAGTGCAGAGCTTTCCAGTCCAAACATTTTCAAACAGTCAGGATTAATGGGCACTTATGGCACAGAAAACAAATACTGCTGATTTCATTGAACACAGCAAATACTGATTTTTTTAAAGACGGCACTACATTTTTGATCACCGAGAAGTGCCCGACAGTGGAGACAGAGCCTGGTGTACTGAGTGCACTTGAACCTGAGTGCAATCCTAACAGCAAAGCAGACAGCTCCCTGCACGATACCCAACATTCCTAGCCCCGGTCACCTACACTCCGCAGTTACCCAACACCATCACCGGAGGGGAGACAGGGTGCTGTCTATAAGGGAAAGAGAGGCAAATCGCCCTTAGGTGTTTGAGAGACTTGAGTGGTATTCAGGCTGACCAACAATAAACATGATCACATAAATCTCTGATTTGAATGAAATCCAGAAAATCTTCCATAAATGATAAACTATAAAAATCCGAAGAAAAAAATATCTCTACAACTTGAAAAGAAGGCACTGCCATCAGTTCAAAAGAAGCCTACATTGGTAGACTCAACACAAAAGTTTATTCATTTAATGTTTACATTTTAGGTTTAAAAAAAAAATAAATTATACACAGGACTGGAGACAGGGTTCAGCGGTTACGAGCCCTGACTGCTCTTCTAGATGACCAGAGTTAGATTCCCAGCACCCAAATGATGCCTGACAATAGAGGATGACTCGGGTTCCATGGGATCCTGTGTCCTCTTGCTGCCTCTGCAGGAACTGCATGCATGTGATACATAACAGTTGCACATACAGACAAAACATCCATGCACAAAAAAATAGTAATTTAAGAACACTTAAAGTAAAATCTCCATGTTCTTAGTTTCAGTAATGATTTTGCTAATTAATTCTATGGCACTTACATTATCTACTTGAGAATGGTCTAAACAGATCCGTTTACACGGCAGTGTGGATGGGCATTGGGCAGGAGGATAAGGACTCCGGAACAGGTTTGGGGCAGTCTGAGCTACATAGTGAGACCTTGTCATAAATAAAGAATGTTTTATACAGGAGAAATGGCAGTGTGATACTCTAAATTATCAAGAGGGTTCTCAAGTATGAAATTTTACTTTCAAGTTTCATACATTTCTTTTTCAGCATTTACAGGAAGGGTGAATCCTTTACAGCTTCCTGTTTCATAATTTTCCACAGGCACTTGGGAAATTATTTCTAGTCACTGACCGGTAAAGAGATTCACTTACTCTCATGCAATAACCATTAACAAATGAATAAAAAGTAGGGTGTGGTGGAGCACTCCTGTTATTCCAGCACTTTGGAGGACGAGGCAGGAAGAGAGTTCAAGACTAGCCTGAGCCACATCATAGTTCAAGAGAGCCAGGGGTGTGTGTCAGGATGGAGGGCTTACCAGGTATATGTGCTAGGCAGGGTATGATCTCCAGTATCATATAAAAGATGGGGGGGGCGGGGGGGAATAAAAAGCACAGAGCTAAAGCCTTTGAAGCCTCTCTTCCTCCTTTAGAGTGAGCCTCTCCAACACACGAGTCACATGACAAGCTACTAGCTTCTTGACCCCACCCACATGTGACTAGGTAAATGAAATACCTCTATTTTCATCAGTCGGTCAAGAAACTTGTTAAATCTGCCAAACACGAGTCGAGACTGGAAATCCCAGGGTCTCTGCTCCGCGCTCCCCGTGAAGTAGCTTGTCAATCGTCTTCTAGACTTGAAGAAAGAATTTTGGAAAGTCTTTAAGATGCCGATGGCCTCCTGCACCTTTTCCAGTGTGTCTTCCACTTCTCCCTTCAAAAGATCTTCAGGGGACAGGTACGTTCTTGCCTAGGATTTAGTCAAAAGGAACCATGATCAAAAAATGTGTTTCTTTTTTATTTTTATTGTAACCATCTGAGTTAAGCATTTTAAATGACAATTTCTAGAACCAAGCCAACAATTCTACTGAAACAAAAAGCACAAACACCTTTAATCCAGGCACTCAGGAGGCAGAGGCAGGTAGATCTCTGTGAGTTAGAGGCCAGCCTGGTCTACAGTGAGAGAGAGTTCCAGGACAGGCTCCAAAGCAAATCAGAGAAACCTTGTCTTGAAAAACAAACAAAAAACAAAACCAAAAAGCACAGACTCTAGAAATGTAGGCGATTGGGCTTTGATGACATCCTGTCATGTGGGAACAGTGTGAGGAGAGCCTACTGCTTCCAGATGTAGACCACAGTTTTACCAGGTCTCATACAAATGACAATAGGGACTTTGCACACTTTTCTACCAGCCAGTATTCTGGACAATCAGATTCCCACACATAGAAACACTCAAGCCAGCAGGGCCATCCGTCAGAGCACAGAGGATGGTCACTCAGCTGGCGCTATGGCGTCACTTGCAAAGGTGAAAAGAGCTAGTTATGTGGGGTCTGTCTCTAGGAATTCATTCCCATCACCAGACTTCTTTGCTGGGAAGCAGAAGCACCACCATGGGATACATGATGGAGCTGAGCTATGCCTCGTGAACTTGGCTTGTTTGTTTTGTTTTTGTTTTTAATGCAGATGGGAGAGAGGGGGACAAAAAGCAATGAATAGCTCGGACTATCGAGTCTTCAGAGTTTAAAGAGGAAATGAGCAAACACCCAAAGCGGACACAAAGAGAACAGGAGACAACAGTTTTCCAGTATACAAACTAGGTCAAAAGAGATTGCGTCTGCCAAACAAGCCCTACAGAAAACACTAGGAGGAAGACTTGGCACTGAAGAAAGAATGAGCATGGCCAAGGGGCTTTGGGGGGGGAAACAAATGACGCCATAATAACTGGTATACAAAGCAGGACCGAGAGCCTAAGCGCAGCAGACTGGCATCAATCAACACACACTTCTCCCTAATAACTTCAAGTTTCCATGGCACCAGCTCCCCAACCAAAAGGCAAGCTAACAGATGGGCTGAGGAATGGGGTCCACCTTCTTGCTGTCTACAAGAAACACATCCCACCATCAAGAATTGATGATGCATTAGAGTGAGAGGATTTAAGAAAAGATTCCAGGAAATTCCAAGGGGACCATTGGGGGTTGGGCGGGGGAGGGGGAAGAGGTAGGGGATGGAAAGAGCTTAAAGGAGGGGTAGAATGCAGAGGTATGAAAGACAAAAGGTAGTAGAGGATTAAGTAGGGAGGGTGTAAGAGGGTAAAGCAGAGGTGAGTACAAATTTTTAAAGCCGTGTGAAAAAAATACATTTTTTTTTTTTAAAAAAAAATAGAGTTTAATTGTAACTACCTTGCATGGAGGAATTATGCTACGTCCAGAAACTACAGACTACAAAAGAGATAAAGCCCAGCCCTACGTGTGAGATGTCTCCCTGGAGGCTGCTGGTCAAGGGGTCGTCCGCCTCCAGAACCCTCAAAACAATAAAGCTATTGCTGTTGCCCACCAGAACTGATGGCACGACCCCTGTCGCTGAAGACACATATACTTTGGTCACAGGACTTGGAAAACATCAGGCTGCTGATGAACTAGAGGCTTCTTCCCCGATGGCCAGCTTTCATAGCACCTCAAGGCACTAGGCAGGCTGCCAGAGGAGAGAGGTGGCAGTCTGCATGTCCTCACACACAGCAAGATGCCCAGTGTGCAACAGAGACACATCCTTAAGGGCAACCAACACCCACCCTGTTCAGCTGGAGGGGAGTTGTAACTAAAAACTCCTAACTAACAGCAGCAGAAATTCCTAACTAACGTCCTGCTAAACTGACAGGTAGCATCCAACAGCTTTCTAAGCACTCATCCACAGACCCTCACACCAGTGCAGGGGTTACCCCTTATCAGAAGCCTCTTTTACAGTAGACAGAATTTAGTGTGGAGAACAGAAAGAAAAGAAAAAAAAAGCGCAGAGAGAAAGCGACAATGCTGTGCTCACCCCGTAAACTCACAGAGAGCCACTGTTAGGAGGCGTGGCTTTGTCGGAGCAGGTATGCCCTTACTGGAGGAAGTGCGTCCCTGTGGGAGAACGCTTTGAGGTTTCCTGTACTCAAGATACCACCCAGTGTCACAGTCCACTTCCCGTTGCCTTCTGATCAAGATGAAACCAGTACCGTGTCTGCCTGCATGACCCATGCTCCCCACTGTGGTGCTAATGGACCAAACCTCTGAGACTGTCAGCTGCCACCTCAATTAAATGTTTTCCTTTAGAAGGGTTGTGTGATCATGGTGTCTCTTCACAGCAATAGAAAGCATAACTAAGACTTTGTATGTATGCATGTATATACGTATGTATGTACACACACGCATTCACCACAAGGCTCATGGAGCATCATTGGAAGAGGGAGAGAATGATTTTAAAAGTCAGAGGTTATGGAACACAGCTGAAAACAGGGTCTTCTGGACACTACAGGCAGCTGAGCTCATGAGCCCTCAACAACTTTGGATGCTATACAACACCTGTACAAGGCCAATCTAGTAAATATCCCAACATAAATGGGATGTGTGTGTGTGTGTGTGTGTGTGTGTGTGTGTGTGTGTATGCACGTGCGTGTACACACAACACTACAGGGACTCAGTAGATTTCATACATATATGACATGAAGATGTCACACAGATCTGGGATGTGGAAAGAGGGCCCTGGGAGGGATCACTGAGGAGTGGTCAAAACAAAATGCATTTGTGTATGCAGAAATAAGAAAAAAAAATAGTGTAACTTTGTGGTTGCTTAGAAAGTGGCCCCATAGCCAGGCAGTGGTGGTGCACACTTTTAATCCCAGCACTTGGGAGACAGAGGCAGGTGGATCTCTGTGAGCTCAGAGCCAGCCTGGTCTACAGAGTGAGTTCCAGGACAGGTTCTAAAGCTACACAGAGAAACCCTGTCTTGAAAAACCAAAAAAAGAACAAGATAAAAAATAAGAGTGACCGCACACCTGAAAAGGGACGGGGATGAAAGTCACATTACATGGGGAGTTTCTGTTTCTCTCATGAAGCCGTATGACTTCCACATCCCCCATTAATGCAAAAGCTCTATACGCAACATTAATTTTTTTTGCATCATTTGCAAAGCAAAAACAAAACCGTTTGTGTTTATCTTTAAACCCTACTGTTCTAACTCTACAAGTTCTAGCTGTTGTTTCCCATCTACACTCTTGTTTCCCGCTCAGATTAGGCGCACAAATACTGAATACATGGGGTTGCTAATACTTCATAGATAACTATGAATATCCCTTTCGTGGTGGGAGTTTTAAGGCAGATGCTTTTTGCTGTGGAATATAGCACACTGCGTATATCTACTTCTACAAGCGTTCTGTAACATGCCGGGAGCTGAGAAGTCTGTGGTGATAATTCATTTGCCTTCCTGTTGCAGCAGCCTCTTCTAACCTAAGTGCCTACATATAAAGTGACAAGTCATCCCTGCATTTACTCCCATGCATCTCGACTGCCCATCACAGTCAATTAGCTTTCTATCCATGCAGTACCTCCCGAGACAAGTCACTGATCCCTAACAACACTCAGCCTGTCTCCTTACACTGGGGAGGGGAGAATGTCAGGGGAAAGGCATGGCAGAAGTTGGGACACACATTCATGATTAAGCTAGAAGCTGCTAATTACTCTTGTGTCATCGGCTAAGTTGTCTCATTGGTTGATTGTCTTGTCTGCAAAATGAGGAGTATGACTTAGGGGACCCTTGAGAGCGCCTAGCCCCATGACAGAAGCCTTTTAAAGTAAAATGCAATGTTTTGCACATCTACAGGTTCCTTTTTCAAAGCCATAGATCACATGCATTTTAAAAACCCATCCGAGCATATAGGGGCTCTTTTTATTATCAGCATTCTCTGAGCAACACATTAGAACAACTATTTACACCTCATTTGCATTGCACTATGGGGCACTGCAAGCAATTTGGAGATGATTTAAAGCACAGGGGAAGGCATGCATAGGATACATGCAAATTCTAGATATTTATGTTGGGTTTAGTAACTAGAGTAGGTCCTACAATGTTAGTATCCATGCTGTTTTGGTTGTGTTTTTTATTACAAAGCTCTATGTAGAGCCAGTGAGACGGCTCAGCAGGCAAAGGAAGGCACTAAGCATCAGGCTGCTAAGCCTGAAGACCTGAGTTCGATTCCATAGACCCACATGGTAGGAGAGAAGAACCAGCTCCCATAACATTTTCTGACTTCCACATAAACATGGTGGCATGGCCACCAAAACACACACACATTCACACACACACACACACACACACTCACACACACACTCATACACACACTCACACACACACTCAGACACTCACACACGCTCACACACACTCATACACACACTCAAACACACACACACACACACACACACACACACACAAGGAATTATTTTAAAAAGTATTCAGTCTGGGTACGATAGTAGATGCCTTTAATCCCAGCACTCAGGAGACAGGGGTGGGTGGATCTCTAGGAGTTCCAGGCCAGCCAGGGTACACAGATTGACTCTGTTTTAAGTCTTGGCAGGGAATTGTATACCCTGTGATCCCAGAATTCAAGAAGCAGAAACAGGAGGATCATAAGTTCAAGGCTATCTTAGGCTACCTAGAGTGTTCCGGACCAGCTTGTGCATAGCAAGATTCTATGTCAAAAACATGTCAAAAACAAAAAGAAGAAGGGAGAAGGAGAAGGAGGAGGAGGAAGAGGAGGAAGAGGAGGAGGAGCAGGAGGAGGAGGAGGAGGGGAAGGAGGAGGAAGAGGAGGAGGAGGAGGAAAGAAAGATAGTTCCTGAGGGTGAGGCTTGGTCAGGGAAACAACGGCCACGAAGCATGAAGAACTAAAGTTGACGCCCCCACACCCACAGAGAAGCTGGATTAGGTCTTGCATGTGCATAACCATAGTGCAGGGCAGTCAGATACATGCATCCTCAGAGCCCCTGACTATCCCCCACAGCAACCACTAGTCACCAGGATCAGTGAGGGGTCCTGTCTCAGCGGATAAGGTGGTGAGTGATTCGGGGAGACTCCAGCTGTCACACACTCACATGTGTGTGCCCATGTACATGCAAACACGAACATCACACACACACACACTTTTAAGATCCTGACAAAAACAATGGAGAAAGAAGGGTTGATGGCAGATGTTATTCTGTAAATGTGTTTCTCATACTGGTCAATGAATAAAGCACTGTGGCCAATAGGAAAGCAAGATAGGCGGGGCTAGGATACAAGGAGGAAAGAGGAAGTAGTGAGGAGGACTCAGCAAGGAGAGCCCAGAGAGGTAGAACGCCAGTAAGATGAGCCACGTGGAAATACTTAGATTAGTAGAAATGGGTTAATCATTAAGACAGAGCTAGCCCGTAAGAAACTAGTACCTGACCAACAGCCTTATATCAAATACAGCGTCTCTGTGTATTATTATTTGGGGCTGGCATGGAGGTGGGTCCAGGCGGGCTGGCGGAAAACAACTAGCTACAGTTGAGACAGAGCTAGCCGATAAAAAATGATAGTAACTGGCTAACAACACTGTATCAAATACAGGGTCTCTGCGTGTTATTGGGGGCTGGCATGGCGGCGGGACCAGACCGGCGGTGGAAAAAAACCTACTCTCGTAACAAAGGGTGAATTTGATCTTTAGAGAATAGTACCAGAGTTGGCTCACTGATGATTTAGATTCCTTACATGTTGGGGCAAGCTTACTACAAAGTTGATATACTACTTGGAGAATCATGGAAATCAGCTCAATGGAACCTTTGATCAAAGCCCAGAACTAAGGAACAAGAGAAGCTACAATATCTCCTCAGGAGCCTGGCAGCACTGACTGTTGACACAGACTGGGAACCAAGATAATAGCTTGCCAAGCTTCAAGGTTAACTAGAACTATCTCCTACGCCAAAGATGACAGAGCTTTGCAGTAAAATGGTTTTAGTAATTTTCAAACTGAGAAGAGGGCCCTTCAAAAGGGATCAGGGAGGAGCACTAGCTGAATGTGCAACAAGCTGCTTCTGTCTCTCTTAGAGAGGCAAGCGGCTGGCAGCAGGTCTCAAAGGACAGAGCAGAATAAAACCAGGGGAGATGCTGATAAAACAGCAAGGAACTAACTCGCTGATATCCATCCCCATCAATAGCCACAGTCAGCCTTGCCAATCCACAATCTTGTAGAGAGTAAGGATTTGCCTCTTGCTGTTAAATAGCAGGCAGCACACTATCTCTTCTGACCCTCTCGATACCATTAACTGGAGGAACTGAGGCTTGGGGAAGCATTGAACTTCCTTTTAGTGGGTTAGAGTCCAGTTGGTATGTGCCCAAAGCCCTCCCATCTATCCCTTTAGAAGCAGACAGGAGGGGACAATTAATAAGTCAATGACACATGCTCTAGAACATTGGTTCCCAACCTGTGGTTCCCAACCCCTGTCACAGGGGTTGCATATCAGATATTCATATTACAGTTCATAACAGTAGCAAAACTGCAGTTATGATGTAGCAACAATGATTTCATGGTTGGGGGTCACAACATGGAAAACTAATATTAAAAGGTCACAGTGTTAGGGAGGTTAGGAACCACTGTCTAGGAGCTCTAAAGTTCCCACATCTGTGGAGTCTGCTGTCATCCCTAACCTTGAAGACTCGGGGAGGGGGGGGGAGGTTAGCATGTAACTAAGGTTAAATGACATTGAAAGAGTGGGCCCCAGCCTGGGTGCAATGTCAGCACCCAGGAGAGTAAAACAGGACAGGGAGCTTAAGAAGACCATCCTCATCTACACAGTGAGTTCAAGGCCAGCCAGGGCTATATGATACTGTTTTTCCTGTCTTTCTTTCCCAGACTTCAGGCTTCTTTTGTTTGTTTCCTTTTTCAAGACAGGGTTTCTCTGTGAGATGTCAGACTTTTAATCCAACAAGACTGTGACAAGGAGAGACTGGATGCCTACAAAACAAGGAACTTCCTTGCCAGAATTTGGCTCTGACCTCCCCCTGGCTGCTTACTAGTTCCGTGAGAAAAGGGATTTGTGCTGCTTGTCTGGCAGCTCCAGACAACTAAGACCACTTCCAACTAAGAATTACTGGACCGGGTCTGGAGAGCTAGCTCAGGAGTTAGAGCTGTCAGAGTACTGTCAGCTCTTCCAAAGGTACTGAGTTCAATTCCCAGCAACCATGCGATAGCTCACAAACCATCAGAAATGAGATCTGGTGCCCTCTTCTGGCCACAGGCATACATGCAAACAGAACACTACACATAATAAATAAATCTTTAAAAGTCCTTTTAAAATAAATCTTTAAAAGTCCTTATAACAGGAAAAAGAAAAACAATCACTGGGCCACATGGTGTCCAAGCATCTCTGAATCCTCATTAGGTATTGTTCTCAGGTGTCTGTGGATATGAGGATGAAAGTTCAGACAACACCAAGGTGCCAGGCAGTGATGATGGGGAGGGTAGCTCAATCATTTTCAAAAAGACAGTTCCCAAGCTGAGCAAGGAGTAAACTGAAAAACAACGTATCAGAACTCTTTCCGTATAATCCCATTAACAGTTTTTCAAGGACAATTTTTTTTTTTTGAGTAATTTTCTTACTTTCTCCCATCAGCCAGCACTTCTAGAGAAAACTACAAAGTAACAAAGCATAACCACCGGCCTTTTGATGAAAGCTACCTTAAATTTGTTTAACCCCCTTGCCTCTTCAATCTGTTTAAATAAACAAAACCCAGAAACAGTTTGTTCTTCGATGCTGACTTATTTCTAGAACTGGCTGCACACCTCATACGATGATTTCTAGGCCATTGCTAGGACATAAAGTCATGTCTGAAAATGGAAGGAAAATGGCTGGAATGTGTCCATTACTGGGTTTGCTCATTATTATCAGGTTAGTGAAGGCAATGATTGTTATTGTCCTCAATTGTCGATGCTTCATACCTGGTCAATGAAGAGGTTACAGAACTCTTGTAGTAAAACTATAACCCGAGCTGGGGTATTGTAAAACTTGGAATGACTCCAGATCAAACAGATGGTGTGAAACAAGGGAGCAATCAGTGTCCGGGTCTGTGGGAATTCCGCCTCCTGGAGACCTTGAATGTGCCTCCTCAGAGGCCTTAGGTGAAGTTCCACATCACGAGCTTCAAGAAGAGCTGGAAAAGAGAAGCATCATCCACGTCACACAGCATCCTTTTGTTTTGCTTAATTAAAGTCCAAATTTACAAGTCCAAAACAACTGTCACCCTCGGCAGTCACAAATGCTGTCGACTTTCCCATTCTGTTGCTTATCCTGCAGTCCACACGTGTGAGCAGTCTGGAGGACTAGAGACTCCCCATTTGTAACTCAGCCTCCCTGGAGGGCACTGGTCTAGTTACTCACAGACCGTAAGTAATTGTTGCTGAAGACCCACAGGGAAGGGAACCTCAGAGTCTAAAGAGAGCTGTACAATCCCACAGAAACCTTGTGGGAACGAAGCATCTGTGTGGTTTGTCCCCTCACAGCCGGGATGCCAAGCTTCTCCAGAATGCTCAGGACAGGCACAATGCACCACCTCATCTTGGTTTCCTATGCCTAATTAGTACAACAAATAGGTAACCTTCTACTATATCGTTTAACTAAGATCTGGTTAAAATCGTTAAGCATAGTGACGAAAGCAGTTTGGAACCAGTGAGGAGGTGTGGTAATACAATACCACGATTGACCTAAATGTCACTAAACTCACACTATATAAAGACTAATTTTATAAAAGAAATTTTATTGGGATAAAAACCATGTTAGGCGTTTACAAGTAGGGAAAGACTCCCACTTTGATCCTGAAACTGTCTCTCACCCAAAGTTGGTTGTAGATTGTATTTAAAGGTGAAAAGCAAGCTGGGTAGGGGTGGTGGCCCACGCCTTTAATCACAGCACCCAGGAGGCAGAGACAGGCGGATCTCTGTGATTTCAAGGCCAGCCCGGTCTACAAAGCAAGTGGCAGGACAGGCTCCAAAGCTACACAGAGAAACCCTGTCTCAAAAAACCAAGATAGATAGATAGATAGATAGATAGATAGATAGATAGATAGATATAGACAGACAGACAGACAGATAGATGTGGAGAAGCTTTACTTTTTGGTGGTTATTCCCAAGGATTCATGTCAAAGGCAACTGTTGTCTCTCATACCCACTGCTGGATTTGATAAGTAACTAACTCAGCCTTCTACCCAGTAATAAAGCATCAACAAGAGAGAGGGTTCTGGGCTACTTCCTCTTCGACATGCACGAGTGTACTGAGATTGGTGTATACTTCTCACTGTTAATTTAGAGATTAAATAACCACACCACAGTTGTGTCCTTGTACGCCTGCCTTCAGCATGGGTCTTCTACCTCTAGGTGGTAATGGTTTTGAGCCACTGAAAAGCTTTTTCTCTGAAATGTCCAGGTTGTATGCTCACGATGTTCTCAAAATCCCTGGGCCTCATCCCTACAGCTGCATTCGCATGAAACAGTTAATCTAATATTAACAGGAGAGAAATGCCGCTTGCTTGTATTTACCGAGATTATAATGCAAGGTGCTTAGAGCTTCCTGTGGGTGTAGATGAGAGCTCTGTCCAGTGATTCTGAGACAAGAGTTTGCCTCCAGCAGCCATTTGGTGGTGTCTAAGGGACACTTACGTGTGTCACAGTTGGGACAGGGACAGCGAGCAACAGTGAAGGGTGCTATTGACAGGCTGATAGCCGGATGATCTGTCAGAACAAAGAGTCATCTAGCCTAAACCGTGACTAGAGTGAGAAGTTCTGCCCTGTGACCCACAGCAAGTCCTCAGTGGAGGTGTGGAGAGGACGATTTGATCATTGGGAAACCAGAATCCTAGCAACTTCCAAATGGCTAGTAAGCTGAGAGAGCTGGGAATCCAGATCTAATGAGACACTAACCACCCACCCCTCCCCGACTTTTCCCATACAAATCTCGGAGACAAATGTAAAACTGTACATTTCAAAGTGAATTTTAATTGCTTCCAAACGGTACACAGGAAAATAAAAGTGATCTAATGTAGGAAACAAGCAAAATGCACGAACAGTTATTTGTCTAGCTTTGATTGTAAGATGCATCCTTCATGGATGGTTGGGTACTTGTCAGCCAAGAAATCAGAAATCAATCCGTGGAAGATTCTGAGTGGTGGATTCCTACACTACACACAGCCCAGGTGCTGTCTGGAAACTTTCATGGACAACAGCTAAGGAGGGAAGGCCCCCCCTCCCTTATACACCTTCCATCCAGCTAAACCTCTGTAATGAGAGATTCTTGGCCCTGCAGGGCCCCACCATCCTTGAGAGCCCCAAATAAACACACAAGACTTCTTATAATGCTAATTATAAGTCTGTCTTAATTATTAACCTATTTCTATTAACCTATGTATTCCCACGTGGTCTTGGGTTATTAGAGAATGCCTCGAACATCCTCTTTTCCCGGGCTCCGGCTGCCTACGTTTCCCAGAATTCTCATCTCATAACCTTGCCTATACTTCCTGCCTGGCCAATAAGAGAAACATATACACAGAAAGACAACCCCCATCACTGCTCCCTGATGTCATTGGGTGGGTACATAGCAGATGAACTAAAAGAGCTTTGGGAAGGCTGGAAAATTAAGTAGAGAGATGGAGACAAAACCGCCTTTAGAAGAGCCAAGTATACACAGTCCATGGCCACATTCTGAGTGGCAGGCAGACTTCAAGGCTGAATAGGCAAATGAGTGTACAGCCATACCTCTCTGAACGCGCCCGATCTCATCTGAGTAGGCAAATGAGTGGGAGTAAGAGTAAGGACCTATGGCAGATGGCTACACGGATGCCAGGACCAGGGACAAGGATCTGGGGTCTTACCATTTTCCACAGTGGTGAAGATACCATTCAGAGCAGGAAAATAGCTGCTTTGTCTTGCTGTCAGTATCTTAACCATCTTGAGGACAATAGGAGCCTGAAGCTAAAGTGGGGAGAGCACTTGAATAAATACGCAAGCCACATTATTAAATAAATCTACTCTCTAATTTAAAAAATTACATAATATCCCACTCACACAATAGACACGATATTTTTTATTACATTTTTTTTTTTTAATTTTGAGTGTGAATGCATAGGCATGTGTGGAGGTCAGAGGTATCACCTCTCTTGTGGGCACTGGGATCAAACTCAGGATATCAGGGTCAGCACTAAATGCCTTTACCTGCTAAACCATCTTTCTGGTTGGTGATCTGAACAGTATTTGAGACTCTGGTTCATACTGGTTTCAAGATAAAAACAAGTTTAAATAATTTTTTTTCAAAAATATTTATACATATAAATTATTAATGATGTGTCCCAGAAAATCTCCAGTCAAGAAAAACATGAATGAATGGAATAGTTTTTAGAAAATTATAGTCAGTCCGTTGCCAGGGTGCACCCAGCAAAGAGAGCGAAGTCAGTCCACAGCCAAGCAGTGTCCTACTCCTCCCCAAGACAAACCGATCACAGAAATCGTGCTTGCTAGTTGTCTGTCAACTTGACATTGTCTGGACATTTGGTTCTCAAGCTTATAATGCTGCGGACCCTTTAATACAGTTCCTCATGCTGTGGTGACCCCCCAACCATATAATTATTTTCACTGCTAATTCATAACTATTAACTCTTCTACTGTTATGAGTCACGGGGTAAATACATGTCTGATACGTGGCCCCTGCGAAAGGGTCATTCAACTCCCAAGGGGGTCACAACCCACGGGTTGGGGACCACTGATCTAGAGTCACTTGGGAAATTTGCCTATAAGCAAGTCTGTAATGACTTTTCTTCTCACTTAGTGGTTGACGGGGAGGGCCCAGTTCACTGTAGGAGGCGCCATCCCTCCAGTTCACTGTAGGAGGCGCCATCCCTCCAGTTCACTGTAGGTGGTGCCCTCCCTGGGCTGGTGGTCCTAGGTGCTATAAAAGAGCAGACTATACAGAGCAAGCTGTACAGAGCAAGCCAGTCAGCAGCACCCTTCACAGCCTCTGCATCACTCCTGCCTCGAGCTTCCGCCATGACGTCCCCTGATGGACCACAAACGCCAAGATAAAGTAAACTCTTTTCTTCCCCCTAGCTGTCTTTAGCTGTCTTTACCACAATACAGATCCAAACTATGAAAGCAAATAACCTTGCCATCACCAGCCTCCCCACTCCAATTGAACTGCTTGTTCTCCTGTTAAATCGTATTTCCAATGATCTCAGATGCTACCAAAAAAAAAAAATTCTTATAAAAGCAACCCGTTTCCACCCTCATTAACTTAAAAAAAATGCACTTCCTGTAGACAGCATCATGCAGTAGGAAAAGTGCAATCTCCTACATCACAAAAAGACCGTTGGACTTTTTAAATGACCAAGCAAAGCTGCCTTTCCCAGAGTTAACGCTGCTCGTTTGATTTAGAAACAATTTCAGCCCTCTCTACTCACCTGACCATATATGCATTTCAGGTTTTCATGCCTCATGGTCCAGAACTCCAGCTCTGTCTCAGGAGTCGGATGGAGGCCACTCAGCAGAGGCTGTGCTGAATCCTTTCGTACAATTTCTTGGATCTGATGGGACCATTCGATGACTACAGATTCAATGGCATGGAGTATTCTCCTCTCATCTGATTGAAGCCTATAAGTGTTGCACGATTAATAAAAGCATCCAACAGTGACTTTACCCAAATAAAGACAGGATATAGTACTGATGGTTATTTTTGTGTGCCCATAAACTAGTTTTCTCGATATAAATCCTTTAAGATCCATTATTTCCATGCCCCCAGTTTGAGTTTGGCACCACTGTATCCCATGTACAGTACATCTCTAATGCTGAGATAAAGCAATAAAAGTGCAGAGAAAAAGCAACATTGCTCAGTTGCAAATGGGGAATCATTATCCTTCTTCTCCCAAGGGTCAGGGACCACTTCAGGGGGAGAAGGCTGCAGGGGGGGTAACAGGGACTACAAAACAGTGTCTTCTAGACTTGACAGGACCAGTGCACTCATGACATCATAGAAGCCGTGTATGCCTACACAAGAGCTGCACAAAGCAAACCAGGCAACATTCTAGCATGGACTGGGGAGGAGCTCACAAGCTTCCATCCCTAAGTGAGGGCTATTGACAGGTGATGGCCTCTGGGGAAGCTGAATCAGTCTTTAAGGGTGTGGCTCCTGGTAGGTTGACAGTGCTTCCATGGATGTCTCCAACCCCATGAGTATATGTTGGTAGTATGTCTGGACTCAGTGGGTTACTTAAAAAAGAAGGAAGGAAGGAAGGAAGGAAGGAAGGAAGGAAGGAAGGAAGGAAGGAAGGAAGGAAGGAAGGAAGGAAGGAAGGAAGGAATCAAGGCAGGAACAGAAGTTGGGAGGAGATGGAAAGATAAAGGAGTTAATGAAAAGAATAGAAGAGGGTATGATAAAAGTACATTGTATAAAATTCGCAAAGAATAAAATTACTGTGTTAAAAAATAAACTGGTAAATGGGGGCAGGGAAGATTGCTCCATGGTTAAGAATGATTGCTGCTCTCTCTCCCAGAAGACCTGAGTCTGGCTCCCAGCACCCATGTTCATAACCACCTGTAACTTCAGGCACAAGTGTATATAATATACACAGTTAAAAATAATAAAATAACAGCTAATGGTATAATTGATAAAGAATTACCATATTCTTTAACATCATTTTCCCCAGAGGAATATTTCTGAGATTATGACAATTGCTAGTTTTCCTTAGAAAGTAACTTGTAGGCTGAGGTGTGCATCAGGTGGCAGAGTACTGGCCCAGGATGCACAAAAACCCAGGTGCATGGTCCATGCCTGTAATCCCAGCATGTGGATGTGGTTGCAGGGCAATCAGAAGTTAAAGGTTACCATGGCAACATAGTGAATTTGAGGCCAACCTGGGCCGCACGAGACCCCATTTCAAAACAAACAAAATACCTTAAAGAAAATAAAATACATTTTAAATGACATGTCTTAAAGTAACTCTGTTTTGCTAATAGCTTAAGAGGTGGAATGCTAGCCACTCAACTTAATATACTGCACTGAGCTGTATATACTGTTACTAACCTGGTCACTGAGTAATGCTGGTCTAGGTCAATATTTTCTGCAATCGTAGGAACTGGTAGAAGAGTTCTTCTTGACATTTTGCCCCTAAAAACATGCATCTTATTTTTCATGACTTCTATGTGATGTTCCATATCTTGTGAAATAAAACACGACCAGGACTTATGGTTGTTCTTATTAGAAAGAATAGGGACTAATATCTAGAGAAAGAGCAACATTTTAGAAGCAGTTAATTAGCAGACATTGAGTACCTTCGAAAACTTTTTGTTGTTCTTGTTGTGCAAAATTCTCTAATCAACAAAACCACCCAAATAATGTTGACACCAATACTACAAGGAGTGGGCCACGCCAGTGGCCATTGACACGGAACCACTGAGCTATGTGCTCTTGTAAAGGGGAAAGGAGCTATCCATTCACCAAGCATTCACTGGAGCTCAGTAACTCAAATACTGCAAGAAATTAGTGACTCGTTTTGAGTAAAGTTTATTAATTCAAGTTGAGCGTGTTGGCAGCTGTGCTGACAGAAACAATCTGATCACGTGGAGGCCAGTAGGGAGCAAGTATTCCCCAGCTGGGTGGCTTCCCATAGTAGACAGATGTCACTCAACCACAAGGACCTTCTTAGAACCCCCTTCCCACAAAATGTGTAGAATCAGCAAAACCAGCTATGTAAAAACACATATTTGCTGCTGGACCAGAGATGCAGGTCCATGGGGTAAAGCGTTGGCTGTGCAAGCATGAGGACCTCAGTTCCAATCCCCAGAACCCAGGTACCGTTGGATGTAATGGAGAAGTGAAACACGAGACAAGAACTCTTCCAAATAGTGTGTGATCCCCATTCTCTGCATGGTGGACGCCAAGCTCCAGTAAGTTAATCTACAACCTCGACTCGGTAACACTGGTGGGTGGGGAAGGCCCTAGGAGCTGCCCCCTTCCACATAACTGCCATAAGTAGAAGCCCACTCTGGTGAGTATAACACAGAGTACCTATCTTCATCTGAAGTGCCAGGGTATTAAAAAACCCTTGTCAGGAAGGTTACTTGGCTGCAAGGGTCAAAGGAAAACAGGTACCACGATGTGCACATGTTTATCTCCTCCCAATACTATGCTGTGATCCTAGCCTTCAAATCCACAGCATTAGGAGGCACGGCCATTGTCGGGTGGGGCTACCTCACCTAAGGTGGAGTCGATACTTCAAAGAGGGCTCGTCTGCCCCTTTCCTCACATGAGTATGTGGCTAGAAAGGACCGCCTTGGAACTACAAAGTGAGCCCCATAAGCAAACTTGCCAGCCATCTGGTCTCAGATTTCCAACCCTCGGAGCTATGAGAATTAATTCTGTTTTATGCAGGAAACTGAGTCTACAGCATTTTGTTACAGCGGTTCTGCCTGGGTCACCAGGCACTGTCTTAGTCAGGGTCACCACTGATGTGATAAAATATCACAGCTTAAGCAACTCGGGGAGGAGAGGGCTTATTTGGCTTCTAATTCCATATCAGTGTTCATCATCGAAGGAAGACAAGGCAAGAATTCAAACAGGGAAGGAACATGGAGGCCGGAGCTGATGCGGAGGCCACGGAGAGGAGCTGCCAATGGGATTGTTCACTGTGGCCTTCTCAGTCTGCTTTCTCATAGAACGCAGGGCCACCAGCCCAAGGATGACACTGCCCACAGTAGGCCAAGCCCTCCCTCATCAAAACCAAATTAATGCCCTATAGCCCGATGGATCTAATGGAGGCCTTTTTCTTAACTGGAGGTTCTCTCCTTTCAGATAACCCTAGCGTGTGTCAACTTGACATGGAACTAGCCAGCACACACTCCAAAATGCTCATCTACTAATAACATGAGGATAACTATTAAGGCCAGAAGGAAAGTGTCCAGGAAGGTCAGAAGTTCGATTTGAGCTTGAAATGTCAACTACACGGCCAGTAGAAATTCTAGGAATGCGTAAGAATAGAGAACCTGGCTGAAGAGAGCTGAGGGGTCGCGAGCAGACCACGGTGAAACACTGCATGTGTGCACTTAGCCATGCCAACCCTTGGGATGTTTGCCCTCCAGGTTTATTCCTTCTGGCTCATTCACAGCCTTGTCTGTAAGGGAGTGAAAATTACACCACGGTTGTGATGTCCTTCCTTTTTTTTTTTTTTTTCCCCTGCCCAATGCTCATCTCAGACCCTTCCCAACATTAAACTCAAACTGTGTTTAGATTAAAAACTAAACAAAAAACGCAAAGGACACAAAAACAGACGGGAGATTATTTGAGAAGTATGGAGCAGGGAAGGAAGAGGGGCTAATGGAGGGTGAGTGTTATCGGAGTATATTATATGCATATAGAAAATGTCCCAGTGAAACCCAGTTAACTACAATGAATATATTTCAGTAAAAGTTAACCCCAAAACTTGGTGTGGCTTATGCCTTCTATGGATGTACACATTTACATTCAAAGCGTATTGTAAAAGCTATAGGGGGTTTCTGGTATGAGACCAATTCAGAGAAATGTTGAGAGAGAGTGTTTGGGGATGTTCTGTTGTCTTTTGGAAGGCACAACTCATAGATCTAAAACCCCACCAAGTCCCACCTGGCCCTGCCAACCATCATCTAAAGGCAGAAAACTCAAATCGTAAGCTGTTTTAAACATTGCTGAGTCTTACAGAAGACTGCGTGAAGTAAATTTTTCTTGAGTGCCTGCTTCATATCAAAAACCATTCCAAGTAGCAAGCATAGAAAGCCTGATGGGGAAATGTCCGTCTGTAGGTTGTGAATATGTTTCTCCGATTGGCTTAATAAAACGCTGACTGGACAGTCGCCAGGCAGGAAGTGTAGGTGGAGTGCCGGGAAGAGGAAGGCAGTGAGTGAGTCTCCAGAGAGATGCCATTAGCTACCAGGAAGATAGGACGCCAGGCATCCTCCAGTGAGATAAAGCCATGTAGACATACATAGATTAATAGTTATGGGTTAATAATTAAGGAAGATAAACCACTAAGAAGCCTGAGCCATCAGCTGAACCATTTATTTAATATAAGCCTCTGTGTATTTATTTGGAACTAAAGAACTGCGGGACCTGGCAGAACAGAAACTCCATCTATAAAAACCTTTCCCACAAGTGGCTATAATCAGGGGTGGGGGACCATCAGCACAGCACTCGGCAAAGACCTGGGCAGCCTGAAGATAGAGTGCTGTCCAAACTGGACATGCAGGACCCACCAGAAAATGACTGCTGACCTTGCCAAGACAAGATGGGGCATTAAGACTCAGCATGGCACCCCACCACGGGGAGTGTGCTCCAACAAGCTAGCTCATGTACCAGAGTTATGGCCTTACTGTCAGAGGCCCCTCAACTGGTCCAAGCTTCACAACTGTCTCCCACACACAGAGGGAGCCCCCACCTCTTAAAAGCATTACACCTCCCGATGCTAAGGACCAAGCCTTTTTAATAATAGCACCAGACTCGACTTACAGAACAGGGAGAAGAGAATTTCTGAGCAATTACTAACTTCAATACTGTTTTCCATTCTCTGACACAGGCGAAACTCCATTTAGTGACTACTTTCTAACAGGAATTTTTAAAAAGGGGGTGGGGGGATGATACCAACTTTCCAAAACATAAGCACTTCTCTACCCTGAATGTAACTAAACCTGTAACTAACTGGCTAGTCATCAGTTCAAGTTGGCACGTAACTGTAACCGCTCCCAGTGTTTGGAAATGGGTCGGGGAAGAGCGGAAGAGAGGCGTGGTCTGACGAGTAACAGCCTATTCCATATCACTAATTCCGTATTAGTTCAAGAACGTAGTTGAGAAACTAGCTAACTGTTATCACTGTGTACACCTGGCCAAAAAAGCAAGTCTTCTACATGCTGCTCTTTATAACTATCCAGAGACGGTTCAATTAATGCCAGGTGTCTGGCGATAAAGAAGATTCAGATGGTAAAGACGGACCCGTACCTCATCTAGGAACGCAGTTACATAGGTGAGCAATGGCCGAGGCAGTTCTCCAAATGAGACTGCTTGGGAGAAATCACTTTCTCCCGCATTTTCAGTCATCTTCTTGGCAAGATAGACCAGCTTGTGTTTCACATCCCTTGGAATCTGGAACAAGAGCAAGATAATTAGTTCAAGTTCACCACAGTCTCTTTGTTAGCGGGCAGGATTCTCTGTATCCCGCTCACAGACACTGCCAATAGTGTACAACCCCTGGCATCTCGCCCACGTTTACAAACGTAAACAGAGCTCTGTTGCTCTTCCCTGTCCCGGGAAAGGGAGATACTCTTCTTTTTAAAAATATCACCTTCAGAGGCATGTCCATACAACTCAAGGACCTCATGAGCAAAAGCAAACATGAGACCATTTCAATCTCTAGTGGGTTTGTTTTTCGTTTTTTTAAATAATGTTCTCCTTTTTTTTGGAAATTAGCCAAACCGAGATAATGGCAAGACTCAAGGGGTTAATTTGTATTTCTGTTGTCAAGGCAAAGTACGGGAAGTGTTTAGCCAAGACAGTTAAACATTCCTATAACTGTTGAGTCATTTTTGGTAAATACTTCACTGTTCAGCTTCTGTGCTACGAGCTTAAGGTTTATCGGCTTGTATGACAAACTTTTTTTTTTTTTTTTTTACAAAGTTATAATTAGGAGAATACCAAAACAAAGATACTCAAAACTCAGGAAGCTGTAATGCAACCTTCCTGTTATGTACTAATACTTTTCACGCCTATGCTGATGACCACACCTGGGATGGTCTTCACAACACAAACCCCAGGTGTAGCTCAGTTGGAAGATAACCCGCTGGGCAAGGGCTCCAAGTTCAGAAAAGAAGGAAGGAAAAGAAAACAGAGGGAAGACAATGCCTGTTAAGCGCCAAACCAGTGCGGATTACACGCTACTCCTCTCCTCGCCCTTTCCTTTTACAGTATTATTACATCATGGAACTAAAACCAGTTTTAAGGAAAACCACATCAGAGAATTATTCAACTGCACACAATTTTAGGAGTTGTATCTATGTGCAACTTTACAGAGCACACTTCTTGTACAAACGAGTATGGGGGTTGCTTTACTAGGAGAGCATGAATTTACAGTTGGAGAGTAGAGAGTTGGCTCAGCTGTTAAGATGAAGATATTTGTTTCCCTGCACCCACGTGGTAATAGTTTACAACCATCTGTAACGCCAGTTCCAGAGAATCCTACACCCCTCTTCCTACACCTATGGGCACCAGACACGCAGGTGGTACACAAACATACACGCAGGCAAAACATACATACACATAAAAATAAAATGAATATATCTTCTAAAAAAGAACTTACAACTCAATTACCAGGATAATGCTCCTTGAAATTACTAATAACTAATTTATGCTACAAAGATGTTTGTTCTGTGTTTTAAATGACACCAGTCTTGTTTGGTTCTTGTTGAACTTTTGGTTTACGTTTTTGTTTGTTTGGGGATTTATTTATGTTTTTGATCTAGTCTCGGGGTGTAGCCCTGGATATCCTGGAACTAACTAGCTATGTAGCTTAGGCTGGCCACCCACGAACTCAAGAGATTCTCCTGCTTCTGCTTCCTGAACGTCAGGATTAACGGTATGCGTCAAAGCCTGGCCAGCTTGAGGGTTTATTTTTAGAACTCGGTTATTTCTTCCTAGGTCAAAAAGTAGTTAGCAGATACCCAGACAAAATACACAAGCTATAAGGGCTTTGCCGAACACTTTGCTGTCATTGTTTGAAAGGATATGACTCTGGGGTCCCACTGGGACCTAAACGAAAGTTATTTTCTCCAAAAGCACACCTAGCACGGTACACACAGGTTGTGCTATTTTTTTTATTTTATTTTATGTCATTTTATACAACTAACTCTACAGGCAGGCACCTTCTAGAAAACTAACCTGCAGTCTCTTACTCAGATGCGAGCTGGTGCGCAGGGGGGACATGGACTTCTGCGGAATCCCAGAGGCTATAAATTAAATTTAAGCCTCGCAGTGCGCGCCCCGCCCCTCTCCTTACCTCGAGGGAAGCAGAAAGCCGCCCTGCGTCTGCGACACTGAACACCAGGCTGGCCGGACCTGTGCTCTCCAGAAAGTCCCCGAGGGCCTGCCGGTGGTCCTCGCTCTCCAGGTACTGGCTCCACGCCTCCTCTGGGAGCGCCAACGCCTGGCGCAGGCGGCCGCCCAGGAAGCGCACCCGAGGGTCCAAGGCGAAGCGCTTCGCTCTCCGTGCGGCCGCCGCCTCCTCGTCTTCTTCATCCTCCTGCTCCGAGGGGCTGAGACGCAGTTCAGTCCCTTCCTCCTGGGCTGCCATCTCGTACCTGCGAGGGGACTCCTGGAGAGGATTCTCAGAGTCGTGCACCACCGTGGCGCCCACCGCCCTCTGAGGTCCCGGAGCTGGCGCCCGCAGCCCTGCGCGCAGTGTTAGACTCGCAGGTGAAGCGTGGCCAGAACTGCATCGCGTCCCGTTGCCCCGGAGATGGAGGCCCCGCCCCAGATCAGGAGTGGGGGCGGAGCGAGAGACCTGGTCCGCCTCGTGAGTCCCAGGCACAGACAGGGGAATCAAGCCAGGAAACCCGGGATTTCTCTGCCCTTGCCTCCTGGGCATCATGAGGGCTCCTAAAGTGTTCCAGAACTGGTTAGCTGCTCTCGGTTCAGCAGTACCGTCTTGAACAGATATTCCTGCTAAATTCACTATCCTGGTTAGTTTGTCTTAACTCCTAGAAAGCACAGCCTAAGAGTTCCGTGATTAAAAATGGGCAAAGTATGCCACAAAGTACTTAGGTAGAAAGAAACTCCAGAACCCGGGTTCGCTGGCAGCTTTGAATTCTCTCCTGGACGTTGATTGTCCCAGGAAAAAAAGCAACTCCCCATTTAACTGTCCTAGTTGCCAAAGTTGAAGATCTAGACATCATAGGTCCTGATTCCCATATCCAGACTCCAAAAGAGACTGCAAAGGCCAAATTGCCCTCCAAGATCTCTAACATTTGTCAGCGCAATGGTGAAGAGAGGAATTGTAGCTTAGGTGGAGCCTCGGCAGGTCATGCCTGAAACCTGGCTTCCATCCCAACCCCCAGAAATACTACTGTCATTCCCTGATACGATACTCTCATTACTAAAGTAGTAACAATTTTAAAGAGGAGGGAGCCTTCAAACTAAACAGTTTTAACGCATTCCTTTTTATTGTTAATTTAAAAATAAATATTTCAACTCCCCCGCCCCTCCCACAGGGGCTGCCAAAGAGGCTTGCCCTTGATAATCCATGTATGTTTATAGTAAGAATTGAACAGATTTGAACATCATTTTGTTTTCTTTTGGGGATATTGCCTCTCACAGCCATCTATAAGCTTTTCTGTTTATGCTATCATATTCTTTAATTTATGCACGTTTCTGGAAACTCTCCATAAAGATGTCACAGTCATAATCAAGTCTGCCTTGTGATCCATGTGTCTTTTTCTAGTGTCCAGATGCTAGGTGTGGGAGACTTGGTATCCAGGCATCTGTACTGGCTTGCACTTAGGCTCTGACAGGATATGTCCTCAGCTGCAGCCTGTGCACATTTACAATATCCCTTTTATAAGGGGCCTGCCCACCTCCCGTTTCTCACTTTCTCTCCCTCTCCCTTCCTCCCTGTCTCTCTCTGTGTCTGTCTATCTGTCTCCTTCCCCTCCAGCCAGTCTTCTGCTCCTCCGGTCCCCAGAGGCTGGTGTACCCTCTCCCCCTTTTCCCATTCACTTCCACCTCCCCCCCAAAAAAATTTCTCTGCTGCATGGCATGTTTCTCTTGAGCACCACTTTTTAAAAATTACAACACTAAGAGTGAGTTCCTATTTTCTCGGCCTTATATTCTGGGTTTGCACTTCCCTACCAATTCTGGTTCCAGATTAAATTGATTCGATGGCTTACTGGGTCAGAGCAGTAGCCCTGCAATCCTGACTACCGGAACTGTATCCTTGGATCTCACTTAAAAGCCGGATTTGGTGGTGTGTAGCTGTAATCCCACACTTCTGAGATGGGAGGCAGAAACACCTAGAATCCCACAAATCAGTCAGCCTGCAGTACACAGACCAGCAGCTCACACAGAGAGGCCTGCATCAGCAAGGTGAGATCGACTCCCCAGAGTCGTCCCCTGACCTGTGGCATGTGCCTGCCATATACATCGTACACACACAATCACTTAATAAATAAAGTTATTAAAGCAAAAAAAATTGTGAGTTAATAAGCTACTCTCAATTGGGGCAGGAAAATTTTCAACAAAAATAATATTGAAGTAAGATTTTCAAGTACTTAAAATGTAACAAAATAGCAAGTGAATATGTAGCAAAGTTTTCAACTCAGTAGTGAGGTGATCAGAACAGTGAGGTTGCATTGGAGTGAGCCTGCCAGGCTTGATACAGTATTCACAGAGGGCAATGGGATTTTAACTTATAGTTGGAGCTTTTTGTTTTGTTTTGTTTTACAGCAGAACAGTTTCTTTTTCAGAAAGCATTTACACCTGTAATTAACAATATCTAAAAATAAAAATAGAAACATCAGAAAGTTTGTATCTTTCATAGGTCATAGATATTAAGAAATGCATTCCTGTATATAATTTATATCTGAGTAATAAATTCATCTCATAGAAATTGTGTCAAGTATGATATAAAAGTACCAAACAGGTATTATGCTGGATTCACCTGGTTTCTCAAAAGTCTTTATGAAATACCTACTGGATGTCAGTCCCTGGCCTGGGTTCTGAGCAAGCAGAGTGCCAGCACACCGAGCTCTTGTCTTCACATGGCTGGTTTAAACTAGACTTACGTGGAATAAGGCTGTTTCAAATGGGTTTGCCTTCCGTGCCAACTGTGCAGTCCAAGCAACCATTTATTTATTTCATTAGTTAGTTTTTCAAGACAGGGTTTCTCTGAAGCTTTGGAGCCTGTCCTGGAACTCGCTCTATAGACCAGGCTGGCCTCGAACTCACAGAGATCTGCCTGCCTCTGCCTGCCAAATGCTGGGATCAAAGTCGTGTGCCACCACCTGCCTCCCCCACCCAACCCCACACGGTCAACTCCAAGCAACCATCAAGCAACCATTTATCAGCTGGATGGGTGCCTCAGTTTTCCCACCAGAAATAGGAAAACTAATTAACTTATCAGTAAACACTTCTCACTGGCCTTCCCTTGACAAGAGTGCACTTTAATATTTATTTATTTATTTATTTATTTATTTATTTTTTGGTTGGGATGTCCTTGTCAATTGGTAAGTGGTGTTTTGAAGTCACTCACGATTGTGCTGGGTCTCATATGTGACTTTGCATCCCGTAGTATTGCTTTATGATATAGGGTGCAGCCATGGCTGGGCCTTCATTACTGTTTAGAACTGTAATATCCTCTTGGTGCAATGCCCTTAGTCAGTGTGAGGAATATATATCTTTTCTCACCATGTCTGACGTCTGTTTTGTCAAATATAAAACAGCAACAACTGGTTGTTTCCCAGTGCATTTGCTTAGAATAGCCTTAAAGTGTCCTTTACCCCTGCGCCTGCCTTTTGTGGGAAGGTATATTTCCAGGAACACAGACGGTTCCTGTTGTTTGGCCCAACATACTAGTTACTCTGTGTGGCTTTGAGGAATTAAGACCATTGACATTCAATGCAACCACTGAAACGTGTGAATCTATTCCTGCCATCTTGATGATTGTTCTTCCTCTCTTGCTTAAGAATCATTCTAACACGGCTTATTCTTCTCTCTGGCCTTGTGGATGGATTTGCCTTTCTCTTCAATCCAGGTAACTCCTTCTAGTATATGTATTTTATGCAGAGCTGGCCGTAAATTCCTTTAGTGTATTTTTCCACAGAAAGTTTGAGGGTTTTTTTTTTGTGTTTGTTTTTTCTCCTTCAATCCTGAGGTGCTGCTTTGCTGGGTAGGTCTGAGTTGGCCATTGCTGTCTTCCTGAGCTTGAAACACCCCCTTCCAGGCCCTTCCTGGGCCTTACGTTTCAGTTGACAAGTCTACTTTCTTTCTAATGTGCCCACCTTTGCATGTGACTTGGACTTTTTCCCCCGTGACACATTCAACCAGCTTTCCTCGCTCCGTTTATTCAGTGGTTTGGTTCTAGCATGTTGGGGGAAAGTTCTTTTCTGGTCTTGTTGCTTGGTGTCCTAAATGCTTTCTCCATCTGGTTTGGCATCTTTTACTAACTCTCTGCTATTGGGATCCTTTAGAATATGATTTCTAGCTTGCAGAGTGAGATTCTCTTCCACCTACATGGCTGTACTGATATTTGGTATTTTCAGTGTCGTGTATGTCACCTTGTTATTATTATTTGATCTGTGTCCTTGTATATGTCACCTTGTTATTATTATTTGATCTGTGTCCTTGTATATGTCACCTTGTTATTATTATTTGATCTGTGTCCTTGTATTACCATACTTACTTCATCTGGGTCTGTGTTTTCTTAACCAGGAGCTCACAGTCTTCCATGTTTGATTTCTTCTGGGTTCCCAACCTGGGATTTCATCTAACTCACACTAACTGGATGCCATTGCTATAGCATCAGTTAAGCTCTGCAGGATTCCCAATGCCTTGGTCTTCCATGTATCTCGCATTTGGATTTATGCATCTGGGCTCATTTCGTTGCTTGGTCTTCTCTGTATCCAGCTGAATCTTTTCCCGTTGAAGCATCTGCGATACTCGAGTGGGACTTTAATATGGTAGAGTTTGAATGCACAGCTCATAGAATGCTCCTCAGTTCAGAAGATCAAGATGGGGCATTAACTGGGAAAACAAACACAGTATTGTACTAACCGAATAATACCAGTTGCCCCTTCGACTTTGATAAGTTAGAGGACAGACGACAAAGGACAGTGGGGTGTGCACTCGGATTTTAGTGACTAAGATGATGTGGAGTGGGCGTCGGGTGGGAGGTGAGGATAGGGACCAGTATTCGATTGGCTTTGAAAAGAAAACCAAAACAGAAAATTCACTGGGAAGAGAAGGCTGGAAACTGGTAGACGCTACAAATTTTAGAAATAAAGTTGTAGATGGTTGCAATTAAGAGGCAAAGGAGAAGGGGAGAAGGATAAAAGAAAGAGGAATAAGACTTAGCAATGGGTCTAAATGTATGAGATGTGGGCGAAGAGTACAGTGGAGAGTGCCTAAAAGTAGAAAATATCACAAACAGCTATCCTAGAACCTATCTGAGCAAGGTACAGACAAAAGCAAACTTCTGTGGTGCATGTATGAAGGGTAGAGGCTAATAGGGAGTAAGAAATGAGTGGAATACTTACAGAGGGAGTTACTGACAGCTTCCTGTGGTGCTGGGGGCAGAGGGGGTGAGAGTCGGAGTCTTTGGTCTCTGCAGTCCATGTTCTGAGTAGTTTTAAGTCCTTTCCTAGTGGCTCACTTGGACCCCTGCACTCCATCGTGGCTTCTTATCTACCAGGTTCAGTGTGTGGAAGGAACAACTTTTCTCAAGCCATTTATGCCGTTCTTAATCAGGCAGCTTGATTCAATGTCTGGTGCTAATTCCAGATG
This sequence comes from Cricetiscus sungorus, assembly GCA_030556225.1. NCBI lineage: Eukaryota > Metazoa > Chordata > Mammalia > Rodentia > Cricetidae > Cricetiscus > Cricetiscus sungorus. The sequence continues at coordinate 1,441,025 of JANBXA010000369.1, read as the reverse complement.
ACTTGCAACTGGGCTCCAATGCTCAGTGTCTTCACCTTCTTCCCCTGTAGAGATCATCCCAATTAGTGAGTTCATATACAGACCTTCTCTCTCTCTCTCTCTCTCTCTCTCTCTCTCTCTCTCTATATATATATGAAGTCACTATACTGTGAATTATCTTGACTGTTTTAACAGGTTTCAGTGACCATGACCCTACTCTTCCATCTCACCCAGAAGTTCTACTCTCTGCTTCTTGGCTCCCACTCTGAATTTTAATGTAACTCGTTGTCACCCAAACTAGAGAATTCATTTCCAAGTTTCCTTTGGAACTAATGGGAAGTGAAAATCATTGAGACACACAACAACATCTGACTTCTTAGCTTTGGCCCACTTTCCACTTCTCTTTCCAATTTGCTGGCAAGAATACAAATATGGAATGCTGAGCCACATTCAATCAAGCAAAAACACATTAGGCATATGGAAGGCTGCTGGGTCTTCCTTGCCATAGAAAAAAATGAAAATTCAAACTATAGGACAATTCTATTATTTTATTTTTTTGATTTCTTTTTAGTTCTTTGAGTTTCATCCAACATGTTTTTTGTCATATTAATCTACTGCTCTGACTCTTCTAAGATCCACTTCTGATGGGGGAATGTCCTTCTGTATATATGTTTCTTTTGTTGGTTGGTGAATAAAACACTGATTGGCCAGTAACCAGGCAGGAAGTACAGGCAGGGCTACCAGATGAAGAGAATTCTGGGGAGAGGAAGGCAGAGAGGATTGGCCAGAGAGCTGCCATGTAGCTACAGAGAAGATAGGACTCAGGGCATTTTCCAGTAAGACAAGGCCATGTAGAAATACATAATTAATAGTTATGGGCTAATAATTAAGAGAGAGCTAGCCAGTAAGAAACCTAAGCCATCAGCCAAACAGTTTGTAACTAATATAAGCCTCTGTGTGTTTATTTGGGACTGAATGGCTGCAGGACCAGAAACCTCTGTCTACACACTTCCCCCTCTACTCAGGCAGTTCTGTACTCTACTTCCTCTTTAATCCATCAAGACCATTTGTGCAGACTGAATATTCTCGGCTGTGTGGTCTTTCACTCAAGCATGGTTGACTTATCTAGGGCAACACTGGTAGAGGAAAATGTCCCTCTCTCCCAGCAGCTAACAGTTGCCAGCAGCTCCACCATTAGGGGTGGGGCTTCACCCCCCCCCCCCCCAGTCTTGTGCTGGATTTGGTCTGGCTTGGGCTTGCAAAGGTCTCGTAGAGGCTCTGAGTTTATATGTGCAGCTGCCCTGCGTGTCCAGAAGTCACGGTTCACTCATGGATATGCAGCACCTCTGGCTGTCACCCTCTTTCCACCTCCTCTTCGGCAGTGCTCCCTGGGATGAGAGGGTGTAGTTTTGCTCCTTGTGGGGCTGAGCTGCTGTACCCTCGCAGCCAGAGTACCGAGCTTGGCAGGGGGTGTCGGGGTTGAAACACTTAACAGACCACCACGAGAAGTGAAGAGGAAGCAGCTGCCATTTATTACAGAGAGCAATGGGCTTACTTACCCAAGCCAGGGGATGGGCTAAGCATAGGAGGAAGTCATGCACCGCCCACACCTGGGGTCAAGGCACAGGCACTTCACACCGGAGAGTGATGAAAACAACTTTGTTTGATCAGCCCTGAGAGCACGGGGTTCTACAGCTGGGTAGGGAGGAAGAGAGCTGTAAGTGACAAGTTCTTAAATTTCCCAACACTGAGCATCCTGCAATCTCTTGTTCACTGCACCTTGACTGGTGTGGGTCTGTGTTAAACACCAGGGAGCTTCCCAGATAAGGGCTGAGAGACTCTGAGCTTTCTAATTTACTCCTCACAGTGAGGCACAGGAACCACACCTTCCTAGCTCTTTAGCCAGTGAAACCCGATCTATGGGTGTGATTTCTCTGGGGAGGTGGAAACTCTCCACATCCTCATTGGGAAAACAGGTGTTCTCACTACAGGGTGCTCAAGATGAAGCAATCACAGAGCACTCAGAACTTCTAGAAAAACGATCTGTTCATTGCTTTGATGCAGTAAGCTTCTTTCTGGGAAACTGGACACAAGGCCAGACACTACATTAGGAGCTGTAAACCAGGCATAGCCAAATGTGTGGCAATCAGAGGTTGATGAGATATAGCAGACATACAGTGGAGAAACACACCACTTTAGAAAGGGGCAGGAAATGTGTCTACATGTTTCCGGAAATGCTTCCTAAGATACTTCTGAGAGGAAAAGAAAGAAACAATGTATGCATTGCCAACCATCTATGAAGGCAGAAGGGTTGTAACACATAGTACTGCTTATATATTGCTTTATAAAACACAATGGCATAATCTCCAAAATTAAAAAATAAAAGTATTTGTACTTGGAACAGAATGGGGGAAGCTAGACTTTTCAACATACTTTTTATAGATGACTTGAAGCACACAAATATACAAAAGTTTAAACTTTGTGAAACAAAGTCTATAAAAATCAAAAGTGAATGAAGCCAGTGCAACAACTGTGTGTTGGAGTCAGCGGAAAAATCACATAGAATGACATCATGTGACTTTAAAGCAGCAATTAGACAGTATGTCCCTGATGTAAATCTAACCCAAGGGCAAACAGAACTGCATAAAACAAAAGTAAACAAGCGTTTTAAATGGGTTTTCCAAACTGTGGTGTTGTCTGTCGATACGTGTTCTTGGAAGGCTGCTTGTGTGTTACGGGCATGAAGCTGACACAGGCTGGATTCTCTGGTACTCAAAAGTCATTTATAGGGGGGCACTCTTGGGGAGGGCAGGTGCAGGTACAAGTTGGACTGTCAGGAAGCTGCAAGAGAAGACATGCTCTAGCTCGCAAAACAAAAACAAAGGAAGCAAAAAACAAAAACCTCTTAAATTCTTTCAAGTAAGACAAGGGAACCACACATTTAAGGTCCATGGTCTCAAGTAATGTACTATTTGGATATTAGTTCACCAGGGAAGGAATCTGCACTCTGTCAAGGAAGCTCTTTTTGAGTAGTATGGCCGTGGTGTACTAGCCATCAACAATTGGTGGGGATACTTCAATATTGCCTGGCTGGGGTGGGGGTGGGGGTGGTAATCTATTCACGCTCTACACAAAAGCAAATGACTTGAAAATCATAACTACCCTGAGATTCTACCTCACTTCAATCAGAATACAAAGAAAGTCAAGAAAACAAAGGTTAGTGGTGCATGCCTTTAATCCCAGCACTCAGGAAACAGAGGGAGGCAGATCTTTGTGGCTTTGAGGCCTGCCTGGTCTACTGTAGTTGGCATTTCTGCCCCCCTGGTCCCACAGCCGCTTTACAAACACACAAACACATATTAATTTATAAACCGTTGACCAATGGCTAGGGCTTCATATTGGCCAGCTCAGTCTCAATTATTAACCCATTTCTACTAATCTAAATATTTCCACGTAGTCTTATCTTACCAGAGAACGGTCCAGAGCTGGTACTTCTTCCTAGGCTACATGGCGTCTCTTCACGGTGCCCCTCTCCCTAGCATTCTCCTCGTCTCCCAGCCCCGCCTATCTTCCTAACTCTACTGGCCAATCAGTGTTTCATTCATCAACCAATAAGAGAATCATATATACAGAAGAACATTCCCCCATCAGTCTACAGAGCTAGTTCCAGGACAGCCAAGGCTACACCACACACACACACACACACACACACACACACACACACACACACACACACACACACACCACACACACACACACACACACCACACACACACACACACACACACACACACACACACACACACACACACAGAACAGAAAGATAATCAGACATAAGACAGATGAAGTTACATCAAAAACCCTCCATACCTGGTCTGTAAATTAAAGTTTCAGTATAATCTCATATTGTACTTTATCTTTTAAAGACTATTGCTTAGTTTTGCTATTCTGCAAAGGGTTTAAAATTAGAAATAATTGGAGTGTTGACATGATAATTACTTAAAATACGAGAGTGGGAGGAAGCTGTAAACACTTTCAGGAAGTGTTGATGCCCTAGCAAGCCTTGTTTGTAGGAACGGTAGGAAATGCTTTTGAGGAGGCAGTGGTGAGGATGTAAGAAAGTGAGGGAAATTCACTAAGAACTGAGGAGGTGCCTGGAGATGTAGTTCAGCAGGTAGGAGCTCTTGCTGCTCTGTCAGGACTGGAATTCTGTTCCCAGCACCTTATGAGGTTGGCTCAGCACCACCTGTAACTCCATATTCAGGGAACCACAAACATTCTTCTGGCATAGTATTGCACATGCACACACACACATGTGCACACACACACCACACACACCACACACATCACACACACCACACACATACCACACATTTCTCACACACACATACCACATATACACATACCACACACACACACACACACCACACACCACACACACATACACAATTACACACACACAGACCATACACATTACACATCTCACACATACAGACACACTCCACACATACCCCACACACACATACACATACACACCACACACCCACGCCACACACACAGAGACCACACACATTACACATGTCACACATATAGACACCACACACACACACACACACATACACACACATATCTCACACACACACACACACATTCCACATATACACATACCACACACACACACACACACACACACACCACACCACACACACGACACACACATACACAATCACACACACACAGACCATACACATTACACATCTCACACATACAGACACACGCCACACATAGCCCCCACACACATACACATACACACCACACACACACACCACACACACAGAGACCACACACACATAGACCATACACATTACACATCTCACACATACAGACACACCACACACATACACAGACCACACACATTACACATCTCACACATACAGACACACCACCCCACACACACACACACAGTTAAAAGATAAAGAAATTCAGAAGGGAGATCCTCCCTCGGAAGGCAGCAGTTATCTGGTAGTCCTGTCACCTGCATCCTGAGGAATACCCAGAAGATAGCCAGTGAGTGGGTGTCTCAGGTGAGGGAGGGTCCAAAGAACAGTGTTGGGGGGGTGCTTGGTTTCCCACAGACAGTGAAAGGTCAAGACAGGTGAGGAAGAAAGATAGGCGTCAACACAGACAGCACCCTACTGCCCATGCCTCTGCCGTGGGCCAACTGTAGATCCATGTCTAGGCAAAAGAAGGGACACACCGTGCCCAGGCTGGATGGAGGTGGGGGGCAGGGATACGCCAGTGCTCTCGCCACCGTCAACCCAACAGCACGGCGCTAGGCCTAGCGGAGTCTGAGGTTTACTTAGGACAAACAGAATAGCTGTCACTCTTACCACCACTGCTGTGTGACAGCTGGCAACGATCTCCTTCTGAAGGAAGGCAGGGAGACAACGAAGAAAGCCAGCAAGCAGGCAGACGTTGGGAAACACTGGTAAAGCAGCCTTGGCTTGAGCGTGGCTGGTGTTAAAGGACCTGGAACCTAGGTTCTCAGAAAGCAGCCAGGAATTCTCTCCTGACCTAGCCCCATCGCCTGACTACACTGACCCAGTGACACTTCCCTCCCAACACAGACCTAGCCTTAGAAGAGGTGTTCCATTTCCAGATGGGATCACCATTTATCCCAATCTCCATGTGAGAGGTTGCTGTAAAAAGCTCTCCTACACACACACACACACACACACACACACACACACACACACACACATGAACATTGTCTATGACAAGACCATCAGGAGTCTCAACACAGTGAACTTGAAAACAGCTCAACAGAAACTCCCCAAAATGAAACAGGAAGAGATAAAGAAGATAAGAGGAAATCCCTTCACATCTCCAAGCTGCAGAATGATGTCAGTCTCAGAGCCAGAATTGTAATACTGGAAGGAGAAGAGAGAATTAATGAGAAGAACTGTTTTAAAATAACAGCCGAGCCATTCTTCTGTAATTAACATCAAACCACAGAGGTAAAAAAAAAAAAAATCCCAGGACACCCAACAAAACATGACAAAGCGTAAATCCACATGTAGGCATGTCCCGCTTAGACTGCTGAAAATGAAAGACACCAAGACTCCCTTAGAACGACCAGAGGCAAAGGCAAAAGTGAAAAGGAGAGACTTGCAACATCATCAAAGGGCCGAAAGGAAAGAACAATTAGCAGTGGAAGATTTCTTGTGCCATGTTTAGGGTTCTCCAGTTGAACGAATAGATAGATACTCACAAGAGGATTTATTAGATTGACTTACACAATCCAGGCTGTGTATCCAACGACTCTGTACTAGAGAGTTTACCCAGTAGCTGCCCAGCCCACGATGTTGATGCCTCAGCACTCTGAATCTGGCACTAAAAGCCTGTAGGGTCTGTGGGAAGGTACTTTTCTTCAGTCCATGTAGGGAAGCCACGGAAGTTAGGTTCTAGTGTCTACAAAAGGACAGTGGCAGCAGCTGCAATAAGGCAAACACACTGACCAGCGTGAGAATCGATGGTCTTCACTTTATCCTGAGGGTACCGGAGACTCGGAGTAGTGGAAGGGATCGGTTCATCCATAACCTTTCGAAGTCCAGAACCAGCCTAGAGAAAGCAGAACAGCTGGTACGCTGAGCTGGCTTTATCCGGTGATGTTCCCAGTCCCTGCACAAGAACAATTCCTGCCTTCTGCCTACTTCCCTGTAGGCTGGTATTCCAGAGAGTTACAACCTCTCCCCCATCCTCTGGGGCTCAAGAGCCCCCTCTCTTGCCTGATACTGTCTGTAACTTTTCAGTCCTAAAATAAGCTAACGCGTGCCCGGGAAGCAAGTGCTACCTGCTGGCTAGGGCAGACGGGAGTCTAGTCTTCCTCTGCGTATCTGTGACTCGTTAACGATCTCTACACACACCTCACCTTGAAAATGGAGAATGATGACTTCTTACTCTAGTAATGAACAAAGGCAGCTCCGTCATCAGACCTCTTAAATCTGGGCCTCCCGAAAGCCACCCTGGGGGGAGAGGCTTCCTCCCCTCGGCCAGTGCTTTCCAGAAACACCCTTGCAGACCCACGTAGAGGCACATTTCTTTTAATGTGGCTCTAGATCCAACCCAGTTGACAACAAAGATTGATACCACCACAAGTCATACTTGTCAACTTGAACTTCAACACATGTCTTTACGTGGTGATTAATTTCCAGACGAAGACAATAATGACAAGATCATGAATGCACTTAACACGTGTAACTATTGTCCACGCAGCCAAAACTGTACTATTCTTCCCCAGTGACAGATGACAAAGGCCTCTGAGGAACGCAGTGCTGGGTAGCTTTTTTGGAAGAGGGACCATCAGCTGAGGAGTTGACGCCAATGGTTAGCCTGTCGGCTAGTCTGTGCGGTATTTTCTTGACTAATGATGGATGGACGATGAGGCCAGTTCTCCGTGGGTGGTGCTACCTTGGGCAGATGGTCGTGAGAGGGGTAAAAGGGAATGTGAAGCTGGAGAATAAACCAGGAGGCTGTGGTCTCTGCGTCAGTTTCTTCCTTGAGTTTCCACCCTGGCTTTTCGTTTTAACGGACTCTTTCCTCCTAAGGTTGTTTTTTCCTCCTCATGGTGTTTTATCACAGCCATAGGAAGCAAACTAGAACAGATGGCCAGTCTTTTAATATCCCATAACTTTTATAGGATAAAATAGGTTTAAAATGCACTGAACTGTTGGTGATATATCTTGCGGTAATATATTATTTATGATTTAATAAAGTTTGCCTGAGGGTTCAGGATGCAAAGCCAATCACAAGCTACAGAGGTCAGGCAGTGGTGGCTTTAATCCCATGACTCAGGAGATGGGCAGATGGATCTAAGTTCAAGGCCATGCTGACCTATGCAAGATTGAAGAGTAACAGAGCTCATGCCTTTGATGCTAGCTCTTAGGCTCACATGCCTTTAATCCCAGCACTAGGGAGGTAGAGACGGGGGAAAAGAGGGGGAGAAGACTCAAGAGTTTTTGTCACTGAGGACTTGTGGAGACAGGATTGGCCTTTTAGCTTGGTAGAGGTAAGGTCTACTGGCTTGGTTGCTTTGCTCTTCTGATCTTTTGAAGCTTGAACCCCAATATTAGTCTCTGGGTATCTATTTTTCATGTTACATTATCTCAGGGTTATATTATCTGGTAGAAAAGTGAAGGAAGTCACAGATGTTTGCTTCCTGTCTGTGTATATGCACACAAATATACTTTTCTCTAGAGAAATATAACAAGTGTATTTAGAATCATTATGAAGTTGCACTATTGAGAGTCACTCACTGACACAATCTAACAGCCCACGTTTAATTAAAATCCAGAGAAAAAAGAAAAAAAAACTGATACTTGATTTACATCCTGTTTTTTTTTCCACAGTCATAATCTTAGATATATTTTGATCCCATTCTGAACTTCCAATGCTGAATCCAACATTCTGAACTTCCAATGCTGAAGAGAGATAAAAAGATCTTAAGGATGAAATGTTTTCACAGATTTTGAAGAATGCCCTCCTTCGGGTCTGGAGAGATGGCTCAGCTTAGAAGGCTTGTTGTTCTAGCAGACACATGATGGTTCATAACCATCTATAACTCCAGTTTCAAGAGATCCAACACACTCCTCTGACCTCTGTGGGCACGTGGCACACACATAGACACATGCTGGCACAGCACTCAAAGACATAAAAATGAATTTAGAAAAAAGAATCAAGTGTGTAGCCAGCACGTTAACTGGATGTCTTCAGACACAATTGTTAGATGTTTGATGCGATATGGATAGCTGTCACCAGCATTTACCAGGCTTTAACCTGGGAGGAATGATGACAGGCTCAGAAAGTTGGTTTTGAGTATATATTATACTTCACACTTAGAGCAATACACACAAGCAGAAGTAAAGTCCTGGGGACCCTATTTTGAAGTCCTAAAGTGTTCCCTGCACCAGTCACTAGAAGTCTTAGTTGGTGTTCTATTGCTGTGAAAAAAATACCATGATAGCAACAACTGTTATAAAAGAAAGAATTTAACTGGGGCTTGCTTTCAGTTTCAGAAGTTTAATCCATTATCATGGCAGAGAGCATAGTAGCACACAGGCAGACATGATGTTGAAAACAGTAGCCGAGAGTTCTACGTCCAGATCCATGGACAGCAGGAGGAGAGAGACACTAGGGTTTGCCAGGGCTTTTGAACTCTCAAACACCTCCCCCAGTGGTACACTTGCTCCATCAAGGCCACACCCACTCCAACAAGGCCACACCTCTTAATCCTTCTCAAGTGGTGCTATTCCCCGAGGACTAAGCATTGGAATATTTGAGTCTATGGGGGCCGTTCTTACTCAGATTACAAGGAGTTTGCTGATCTGAAGTTCAGCGGGCTTTTGGGTTGTTCAGCCAAGCAGCATCAAAGGTATATGAAGTCTGAGCCGTTGAGGGCGGGGTCTGCGAAGGCTTAGTGTGGTAGTGAGAGGGTGTGGCGTGGCCGGAAGGGAGACTGCAGAGCCGTCACTACAACAGAAAAGAAGTGTACGATCTGAGTGCGGTCATCGTGCAGAGAATGTCAGACTTTGGAGCACTCAGCCCTACAAGGGATGTATGTCTTCATCAAACCTCAGGGCTCAGACACCTATGAGAACAGGAAGTAGAAATCTCGAAAAGGCGCAGAGGAGTCGGATAACTCCAGACACAAAGGGGCTGATGCACGTGAATTCACAGAGACTGCGGCAGCACACACAAAACCTGCACAGGTTTAAACCAGACAAAAGTGTCAGCACCGAGGAGGCAAGTGCACACAGGACTCACAAACAGCAACTCAAGCGAGCGTGAGCATGGAGGTGGATGGGGAGGGGGGCGGGGAGGACCCGGAAGGAGCTAGGGGGAGGGGAAACATGACAAAATATACTGCATGAAAAGAAAAACTTAAAAAAAAATAAAAATAAGTGAGGTCAGCAGCTGGAGTAGAATGGATTTCAAGATTAGTGTTAAAAAAAAAAAAGCCAGCAAGCAAAAGAACTAAAGTGTTTATTTATTTTATAGGGATCTCTCATTGAAAGTGCTAGAAATTCTTACAGACAAGGTGTCAAAGGGGGCCTGGGAGCTAAGAGCTCTGACATGAGGAATATCCCAACAATAGAATATGAGAACAGGTTTCACGTCTTCCTCATAGTGACCGCGGACATGTTTCATGTGTCACATAACTACCAAGGAAGTTGACATGAGAGAAATAAAATTCCTTCCTAAAGGTAATTGCATGATATCTTCTTCAGAAAAGTAAAATTCCTGGTGAACACTCCAAGGAAGAATTCACATTGAAGACTTCAGGATTAGACTTAGAAGTAATGGCACGTGATCATTTCCAGACTCAAATAAAACTAAGTGAAGTAGAGAGTATCTTACCGTATGCTGATACCTACCTTTCCTCCAACCAGGCAACGAGTGTTCTCTGATGGCAAATGATTTGACTTGTTTTTCTAGGTGAGTAGAGTACGTTAAAAGAGTAGAATGTTATGGAGCTCTGAAGAGAAGCTGAAGGCTCAGAGAAGAGCAAAGGAAAAAAACAAACAAACAAACAAACAAACAAAACAGAAGTGGCAAATACTCTAATATTGTGTCTACTCCCCCTCAGACAGGAAGCTTTGCTTTCTGCTGCTTCTCACAGAAAATCCAACCAATGGCAACACGTGGTCAAGATGTCTCTAGTCCTCCAGAGCTCTGAATGATCAGGATTTATTGGCAGCCTACAACTGAGAGATAAGGATGTGTTGTCAGTGGTCCCCAATGACTCAGCAGTCCAGGCATCACAGTTGCTAAGTGGCAAGTATGTTTTTTGTCACTTCAGGCTGGTGGCAATGCCCTGCTAGAAAAGGGGACGTCTTTGAGTGCCTTTGCTGCTGCTACAACTGAATACTACAAACCGTCCGGTTGGCACAGGATGGAAGTTTATTTGGCTCAAGGTTCTAGAAAGTGAAGTTCAGCACCTAGTGAAGCCTCCTGCCGAGTCACTATGTGAAGATCAGGGGTTCTGTTCACATGCCCACAGGAGGGCTGGGTGCTTGCTTTTCTGCTGAGTCACTATGTGAAGATCAGGGGTCCTGTTCACATGCCCACAGGAGGGCTGGGTGCTTGCTTTTCTGCTGAGTCACTATGCAAAGATCAGGGGTCCTGTTTACATGCCCACAGGAGGGCTGGGTGCTTGCTTTTCTGCTGAGTCACTATACAAAGATCAGGGGTCCTGTTCACATGCCCACAGGAGGGCTGGGTGCTTGCTTTCCTGCCGAGTCACTATGTGAAGAGCAGGGAGCATGTCTGCACGCCCATAGGAGGGCTGGATGCACAGTTTTGAGCAGAAGCCCATTCCCTTATTTATTTAAGGGAATAAATTTGTGAGGTCAGATCCCTGTGACCGAATTACATTTTCATACTGTGCCAATAAGAGATTTTTTAAAACTCATTTTGAAGAGAATATTTAAATAACAACAAGGGAAAAAAAAATCTTCATTGTCATCAGTGAAAAAGAACAAACTCCATGAACTTGTCAATAAGACTTCTTCTAATGTCATATTGGCTAGAATGAATTCTTGTGCTGTTGCCATGGTTTTTAAGGCAAAGCTGGGGTCTGGATGCTTCACAGGCTGTGCTCAGACAACAACCCCCAGTATGACAATTAGAGACATGGTGTGAAGAAAGCACAGGGAGAAGGATTATTCACTGTGATGGCACTGGTAAGAAAAATAGGTAAATAAAGGGGTCCAGTTGTCCCCAATCATCAGGGTAGTGGCACTAACTAGGTTTACGTTTAATAGGGCGAGACTTGTGCACAATTAAGCAGCCCTGGTCAAAATGAGGCTCTAGCCACACTTCACCAAGCCATCATGGTCTCAGATCCAGAGCTTCCAGGTGTCAGTCAAACCGTGTCTTTGCCTTTCTACAAGAATGCGGCTCCTGGAATGGAGGCGACTCAAGCAAAACGGTGAGGGGCAACAGTGTATCTCTGTGTCTTCAGCCAAAGTACAGACACAGAGTGCAGGCAGAGGTGCCACGTTTTCCTCCTGCTCTCAGGAGGCAGAGCGAGGAGCCAATGCCTGTTACCAAAGGCTGCTTCCCCATGCCTGTCTCAGTGACCAAATCTAAAAGCTGCAGTTCCCTGGAGAGATGCTCCTCACAGCAATGGACACTAAGATGCTTTTCATGAACGATGGGGACTATCTCACCATTTTATAACTCTGTATGGCTAACACCGAACAAGGTTTTATTTCAGAGCCACCCTTGACTGTGCTCGAGACTTTGGACAAAACGGCACGAACGAACGAACGCAAGAAAAGCCACATGATTTGAGGAACTGTAATATGTGGCCTAGAAATAGTAAGACAGAGTGTAAGGATTCAGGCATTATGCTGACCCCGCCCCCCGACGATGGGCAGGATACTCACACTGGCATTCAGACAGCTCAAAGGACCCTATGTTGTGTTACCTGGCTGCGTAAGGACTCTGTACGCATGTGCAAGTGAGTGCCTCCCACCCTTTCCATCTCTGTTCCCTCTGCCCCTCCCTTTTCCCCTCCCGCTCCCATCCCTGTTCTCGGTGGGCCAACATCTGCCCCTCCCTTTGCTCCCTTTCCCCAATAAACTCCACGTGGGTTTGGCGGGGGTTTTATGGATCTTCATGGCCTGCAGCTGCAGCAAAACAACAACACAGAGGATCTTGGCGCTACTGTTTAGGTTGTCAGCAAGGTTTGGGTGAGGCTGGAGGCAGACAAGGCCTGTGGGCTAAGTGAGGTGATAAGCAGGCTCCTGTCAGGAAGGCTAACAAAAATAGAAAAGCTCACTATAAACATGAATTTAATAATTAATGGGGGGGGGAGTAACAGAAACCTGATGGTTTTACAGGTGAGATTAACATTGTAATATCTACATAGAGCACAGGAGTGGAGTCTGAGACTGGAACAAGCACTCAGGCCCAAGAAGAAGCCACACAAAACTCACTAGAACTCCTGGACCAGTGATGCGCTCTGCCTTACATGCCTTATTTTTATGACTCGTTTCCCTTTAGTCACCGAGCCCCGGGAAGGCAGAGATATCAACAGATATTAGCGTTTAGGCATACACGGGAGTTCAGGTTCTTGCGTACCAAACAAGCCACGGAGCAGAAACTCAGGGCTGCAGCAGAAGCAACGATGTTCACTTAGAAAGATACACTGCCAGGATCGTGGTGCTTGACCAGCCCAGCCCCCGGCAGTGGTGCACAGGCCTGGGAAGGCTGACCAGGAGCAAGCTGGCAGATCAGGCAGTGGGCAGTAAGTTGGGCTTCACAAGCTGCCACTGGACAGAATAGGAAGACTTCTCTTGAGTTGGGACTCTATAAACTATAATCCTGGGAAACTCAGAGCAGCTGGTGCCAGACTACACTGAGGAACTTGAGGCACCATTCAATAAGCTGACGAACGGATCTGTCTGATTTCACCTCACTACAAATACCTTATTTCTGCCACCCCCTTCTATCCAATTTCTCCACTCTTACTCAACATAGATCTAGAAGTCTTAGCTATAGCGATAACACGAAAGAAACGAATAATAGGGACATAGATAGAAAAAAGAAGTCTAAGTCCCTTGTTTGGTGATACTATGAGTGTATCCCCCTGGAGACACAATATAAAAGTAGCAGGGTAAAGATGAGCACACAAAAGTGGGTAGCTTCCTAAATAGTAACAACAAACATGCTGAAGAAATCAGAAAAACAATTCCATTCGCAATTCCCCCAGAAACAAATGAGGAAAAGCAAAGAGTCCCCAGAAATGAACCTAACCAAGGAAGTAAAACTTTAAAACACTCTATAGAGAAACCCAAGGAAGCACCAGTCTCTGGAAAGGCCACTCCTGCTCATGGACAAAGCAGTAGTGGGGAAATCCCTCTCTTAACAGAAAACAACTTAGAAACTAATGCCAAGCCCATCAAAAACTGCAACTCCATTCTTCACAGAACAATAAAAAAAATCTTATTAAAATTTATTAGAATCCCATTAAGACCTTGGAAAAATCTAATGGTAGAAAAATAAAGCTGAAAATATAGCCACACCTGATTCCATGTTATGCTACAGAGCCGTAGTAACAAAAGCATGGTAAGTATGTATGGCACAAAAATACGCAGACCAGTTGCGTGGAACAGATAACCCATGTGCAGGACCATACAACTATTGCCCCCTGGTTGTTAGCTGAGACATAATATTTACCAGAGAGATGATGGCCTCCAACAAATAGTGATGGGAAAAGTGGATGTTTACGTATAGGAGGACAAAAACAGAGCCTGATCTTTTACCACGCACAAAGACCAACTTCGAATTGGACAAGAACCTCAAAGCGAGATCCAAAACTCTGAAACTGCTGTGTGAAAAAGCAGGGCACACACGTGAAGATGATAGGGGGCTTCCTGAAAAGGACTTAGGTTGTTCGGGAAACACGGCCCCAAATTGACAAAGGTACCTCATGGATTTAAAACTGTGTCGGGCAGAGGAAACAGCGGCCTTCAGAAGGGGAGGAAGCTGACGTTAACTGTACACCTACCTATAAGGGGTCAGCGTCTAAACTATACAGAGAACTCAAAGAACAAAAGGCTGAAGAATGAGAAAACAAGCAGCCAAATGTTAAAAATCAGCCAGGGAAAGCAAACAGAGCTCTCAAAAGAATAAACTGAAATGGCCAATACACGGTTTTAAAAGAGTTCAGCATCCTTCTTTCTCACCCTATCAGGTGCTGGAAAGGGTATATGAGAAGAAGAATCCTTGTTTTCTGCTGGAGTGAAAACTGGTGCGGCCAGGATCGAAATCACTGCGGAAGTTTTGCAAAAGACTCAGATTATTACTGCATATAACCTAGCAATACCACTTCTGGGCATGTATGTATCTGACGGTCTCCGTGTCTGACTAAAGTGGCCCTTGCTTGTCTGTCTTCAATGCTGTTCTATTCATATTAACACGGAAATGAAGCCAGCCTCAAGACCTGCCAATGGATGAGTGTGTAATGGAAATGTCATACATACATACATACATACATACATACATCCATACATACATACATACACACACACAACACACATACATATATGTGAATGTTGTTCAGTAGTAAGGACAAATTAAATCTGCAGGACACTAGAAGGACCTGGAAAATATATTAAGCCAGATAAACAAGGATCGGACACAGAAATGCTGCATGTTCTCTCTCATATGAGGAATCTAGATTATAATTTATATATATTGTATTTATGTGGGCATGAGTGTGTATAGAGGCCAGAAAACTAGAGAGAATCCACAAGAGAAAAAAAGAGAGGCCTTCAGGGAGAGAGATGTAGGAAGTGTAGCAGAACACATAGGATTAGAAAATGGAAAGGCGGTTTCTGGGGGGTGGAGGACATAAAACGGGGGTGGGGAACAGGGAGATGGGAGAGACTGTGGGATGGTGGGGAGAATAAACAAAGCTATGTATCAAAATTCATAAAAGTTACTGTTCCGTTGCTGTGGCCAAACACAAAGGCAACATATAGAAAGAAAGGTTGATTTGGAACTTTCAGTGCCTGCTGGGGCGATAGGAATGAATGTATCATCATCATGGCAGAGAAGCGGCAGGCAGGGTTCCAGAGCAGCAGCTGAGGGCTTTGTGCCCAGTCCACAGCACAGGAGCAGAGAGCAGGCACTCTGAGAGGGGCAAACATGTTTAGAAATCTCAAAGCCTACCTCCCATGACACACCTCCCCCAAGGCCACACCTCCTAATCCTTCCCAAACAGTTCCACCAACTGGGGAACCAAATATTCAAATACATGAGCCTATGGGGCCGTTCTCATTATGTAGCATTATTTTCACAATGTAGCATCATCAGGACACCGGCTGCTTTCCGGGGTTGTTAGAAACACAGAGTAATACAATGGTTAAAAGAAGAAAAGGGATACATTTCTCTGGAATGAGAACAGCTTAAACACCGGCTGTGCAAAGGACAGATGCTTCCATGGTAGGTGGGCAATGTTTGGGCTCATCTGTATAACATGGGCCCTTTTCCTGCATGCTCAGTTCATTTTTTATGCGCACGTCATGTATCTCATTATCTTCTTAAATCTCTACCAGGGGTGTACACTTTATTGTGATGATGAGCCACAGGTCACCTTCAGACTCTGAAGTGTCAGTAGGCACCAGGAAGTTTCCATTCTTCCTGTCTGCCCGTGCTTTTTGTTCTTTTTTTTTTTTTTCCTCTTTTCTTCTTTATGCTAGTTTTGAAAAGCCCTGATCTCACTCTCTGCCTGCTCTCTTAACTCACAGACACCGTGACCATGTCTTCCATTTGTATTTTTTATAGCTTTCAGCATCCAGCACAGATCATCTAGCAACATTACTCTGCAAATATTTGCTAAATTGGCTGGGTGTGGTGGCATGAGCCTTTAGTCCTAGCACTCACTCGGGTGTCAGAGGCAGGCGGATCTCTGCAAGATTGATGGTAGCCTGGTCTATATATCGAGTTCTGGACGAACCATAGCTACACAGTGAGATCATGTCTCAACAAACAAATATTTGGTAAATTAGAAGGGAAACCTCAGAGACGCTTAGAAGGAAAGGATTTCTGAGATCAGCAAAGCTCTCTTTGGGACTCAGAGCCTCCCAAGGGAGAGAGCATAAAGTAATTTACAAGAGTATATTAATGAAATGATAGAGGTCAGAGCAAGGAAGCAGCTTTTCTTCGGGAAGTTTTAATTCTTATCTGTAGGGAAGGAATGAAAACAAACCATCCAAAGAATATAAAGGCGTAAAATTACAAGGAGTGTGGGTACAATTATTCCTGACTTCTCTCCTCAGCGGTATTAAGCACCATCTTTCTATTTCTGTCGGTTACCCCTCAAAGACCACATTAAGAAAAAGGTTTGCAAGTCAGTTGCTGGGAAGGAAGGAGAGTAAAGGAGTCGCCATGGTGAAGTTATGGAGGTCCTAGATGGATTAACATTCATCTTTACATTTGATAGCGCTGAACAGTTTACCAAAAATCTATTCTGTGATTTGATGCTTAGGGGAGCAGGATCGAAGGAGGGCACCCATGTGGTTTGGTGTGGAAAATATTCTATTTCCTTCGTCTGTGTGTCACCCTCCTCCTCACCCCCCCAAAAATCACTCTGCACACGGCAAGCTTTCTTCCTGAGCCAGTAACTGCTGTTTGCTTATTTTTTCCTTAAACATGTATAACTCTAATATTCTAGTGATATATTTTTCCAGGTTACAGGATATCATATGGTGCTAGAATATTTTCAACTTTCCAACGATAAGTACGCTCTTATTAATGCCCGAAATCCCCCCACCCCCATCACAGAGCACTTCAGCAACTACCAAAAGCAATTTCTTGCCCATACAAAGAGCACCCCCACCCCCATGAGGCATACTCACAGTTGCTATGGTTGAGGAATGTGGAAGTTAAGGCATCCTTTCACTATGGCACACAGAGGATGCCAATGTAGTCACCTCTGTAAACACTAGGCTTGTCCTGAAATGGACAAGATGACAGCATTAACAGAAGAAAAGAGGTCGGTGGGAGTAGAAAGGAACACAACTTAAAGTGTACCCCAATTTAGCACCTTTCAAATTGGCATCTTACATTCGTGGCCATGCAGGAGGCAAATCTCTCATCATTCCTCTCTTACCATCTACACCATCTTATCTTACCATCTTCAGCAGAGCTTGCTTGGAAATGGTCAGTGAGAGGAAGTTCTTAGAACCCCAGTGGGACATCCTGTGAACAACCATGTGTGTCGAAACACTCTGAATGGCTCAGATGATGACACAGATTTAAAACTGAGGATTTGTGGGGTATTAGTTATCTCTTGTGGGGTAACAGATTATTCCCCTCTCCAAACATAGCTGCTTTGGACAATTCCCAACAGCTCATATTGCACTGGGCAAAAGTTTATGATTTAATTGGGTAGCCCCGAACAAGGTCTCCACAGGCTGAGCCTACAGTCATCCTAACAGTGGGCCTGGGGTGGACAATCCTTTCGAGCCCACTTAGGAGTTTGCTGTGTAGAGGTACCATTTCCTCGCCCCAGGGCCTCTGATAGAGTTGTTTATATGATGCTGTCAGTGCTCCCTAGAAGGTAAATCATAGAGAACAACCAAGAGGGAGGCCATACTGTTTCTTATGATTGAGTGTCATGTGTCTGGTCTGTACACTATTCTGTGTATTAGAAGAAAGTCATTAAGTACAGTCCACACTCAGCAGAGGGTGGTCAGTCTCCAGCCACTGAACCCGGACTAGGAAAGACTAATATGACAATTAAAACTACCATTTAACTACAATTTAAAACTACCATTCAAGAGTAGGCTTAGGGGGGCCCACAGCTATAATCCCAATACTTGAAGGATCAGGAGTTCTAGGTCTAGCCTTCCATACATCTTCAGTTCCAGGTCAGTTTGGGTTACAAAAAAAAATCTTTACAAAGGGTGAGAGGGGAGAGGGGTCAGGGGAGGGGAGGGGGAAGGGGGAAGGGAAAAGGGAACTACCATTGAAATCTGGTGTGGTGCTGTATGTCTGTAGACCCAACATTTGGGACAGACATTGAGGCAAAGGGCTCAGGAGTATCATGTTCAAGACCAGCCTGGACTACATGGAGACCCCGTCTCAAAAACAAGACAAAGAATACAACAAAAATCTCACACCCAGACGAAAACATGAACGGGAATGGAAATATCATCCTGGTATGAAGCATCACTTTCATTGGCTGTCTTAATGTATGAGAACAAGGCATAAAGAAACATTTAATATCTAGCAAAGCTCTTCCAGAAGTATAATGAAAACTTTTAGGCAATGCTAACATATCATGTTGCAGTATCAATGATGAGGTTCCTCTGTGCTGTATAAAAATAACTGATCATGCCCTACATTCAATACACAGCAAAGAAAAATCTGGAAGAAATTGATCTCATCTGTTAATGTAACACATTCATTAACTATTTCTCTGACTGACCTTTCGAAAATTTTCAAGGTATGATGATCGAATCAATTTGTATCCTATACCAATTTTGTTCTGAGTCAGCCCTAATGGTTTTGAAGGAAAATGGCTTCTGCCTGTATTTTCTTGATTTTCATGTTTAAGCAAAATACTACATAAAAGCATGGGCTTCTCCACAAAACTATTTTAGCAGTCAAATGAATGTTTGGTGAACTGTGTTTTCCTGTTCAAATACTGAAAGCAAGGGTATAGACGGAGCATAAATCCATCTGAGACAATACTAGATATTAAAATATTGAGAACACGCCACACACCAGGATGTAATAAACATTTCTAGTTCTCAACTCTACTTCAGCCCAGGATCCACCAAGGGCAGGATTGGAGGAAGTGCGGTTGCTCTGGGAACCCTCCTCTGTCGCTATGGACATCTCCTTTGTTAAATGGACTTTGTGCTTTGCGCCTCATTAAGTATGTTGACTGTCACCCTGGTCTTCCAGTTACTATGATAAAAAAAAATATATCACAAATTAGTTAGCTTATCAACAACAGAAATCTCTCAGTTTTCAGGGCTGGGAGGCAGAAGATGAGGGCTCTGTCATATTGTGTCACATGATGGCTCACAGATGTCATCTTCTCTGTGTGCATTCACATGGCAAAAAGGTTGAGCTAGCTCTCTGGAGCATTTCACAAGGGTATCCCTGGAACAATCACCTGCAAAATTCCCAGTTTTAGCGCACAATCCCCTTGAAGTTTAAGTTCTGACATTAATTTGGGAGTGTCTCAAATATTCAGAACACAGATATGGAAAAACAATTGTCTTTATCATCTTTTAAGGGGAATAGACCGAACTTGGAATAGGGTAACTTGGTTTGTTATCTAAATAAGGAGAAAATCAATTGCTCTGCCTTTCTGCAACAAAGCAACCATCGATTCACCTATTGGGTGAGATAATGGTAAGAGCACAGCAGGGTCCCTGAAATATGCTGCAGGGACTTTAGGACCAAGGCAACAAACACTCCAACTTAAAAGAGAAAAATTAATTCAGGAGAGCTATTTGGAGTTTCCTGAAAAACACTTTGGAATTATTCTGAATTCGGGAGTTAAAGATGTTTTCTATTTTCCTAAAAGACATAAATTCACAAATCTAACCAAAATTCCACTAGTATAAAAATATGTAGGCTGAAGAGAAGTGTTTTATTTGGATTTGTTTTCAGGGGTGTGTGTCTTAACTCATATTAATGCTTTCAAGAATTGCCAAGATCACAGATTCAAATAAGTTTAATTAATATTTAAAATTCACTTTCATCAGCAAGATAATTCTTTTCCTAAAAAATACAGAAAAAAATGCCTGTGTCTGTAAAATGGTTAACTCCAAGAAATCTGCTAGGTTTGCTTTTTTTTTTTTTCTCTTCATTCACTTTTTCTTAAATCTGTCTTGTTCACAAATAGGATGTAAGAGGAAAGTACTTCCAGTTATTTACAGAAATTGTGGACCAATTTACATAGACTTTTATTACAAACTCCTGTCCACATTATGAAAAACAAAGAAAAATAAATGACGAGAACAAACAACAAAAACACCTCAGGTTCTTTAAATAAACTAATATAGGACCACCAAATTGGGACTTGAATTTTTTCAACAATAATTTTTTTTCTGTCCATGAAATCAGAAAGGAATACAGTAACTTGTAAGCTTCATTCTTACAAAGCATCATTAGAGATTTAACACTCCACCAAACACATACACAAAGCATTAGCTAGTATAAGGAAGGCCGTAAAGTTATAAAATTGTTATGCTAATTAAAGACCTAACCAGCCAACACTACTACTGAATTTGATAATTTTCCTTTTTTGTTAGATTGTTTGCTTTTACGATATTATCCCTCAGTAGTGGTTTGCAAGCCTGTTAGGTGATCAAATGCTTAGAAATCATGATGGCCTTTACATTGTGCCATGAACAACTCATACATTTAATTCCAGCATAAAATTATACAAACTAGAAACAATTTCATCAGCAGAAAATATAACTTTATTATAGCCTCCACATCACAAAAATACTACTATAAATAAAATATTTATTAGGCTGCATTTCACAGCAAGATAATAAATAACACGATTTAAACCAAGCCAACCACCTAGAAGGCAGGATGCCAAGATGAATTGTTGCTTGAGGCAGCTGTGCAGGCTCATCACCCCTTACCGTCTCCTGTCCCTTGGTGGTGTCTGTCATCTGTCTGCAGATGAGCTTTCTCAGCTGTCTGGAAACCTGGGCATCCCTACGTGCTGGGCTTTGGCTCCTCCCAGGAGGCTCAATCTCCATGTGCTTCAGTGACTTCAGTCTCGTCCCTGTGTCACATGCCAATCTGGAGACTGCTATCATGCCATTCTGAGGAACGATAGCTCAGACTAGCTCAGCCTGAGAAGAAAGCATGGTTGAAATGGGGGAATCACCCCCTGACGTTTTTTCCTTCCTTTCCAGGCAGTTTTGAGTCAGCTTTGCAACGTGATGCTTCTGTGCCAAGCACTCCACCATTCATCAGTGCCTCCTGCAGGGTCTGATGGTTTGTCTCCCCAGATACCCAGTTGAAATCCAAGTCCCAACACAGTAGAGGTGGTGAGAGCTTAAAAAACGGTGTCCTCCTGAAATGGTACTAGTGCTCCGAGAAAAAATGGACCCTCTGAGAGCCACCTCATCCCTTGTACCGTGCGGGCTGTCAAGGGAACGCATGAACCAGAGACCTGGTTCCCATCAGACTCCGAACCCTGGGCTTGCTTCTACTGTTCACAAGTCACCCAGTTCATGCTGTGTTGGCACATTATCATGAGTAAAGTAACCTCTTCTAGGTTACCCACTGTGAATGTTGCCACCTACCAGGGGCCTGGTGTACTTACTAACAGTTATCAATCACCTCTGTGCAAATTAACAGCAAGAAGCAGAAACAACAGAATAACTAGCTCCGTGACAATGAATCCAAGCGCTCAGCCTGAACTCTGGCTTCTTTTCCGAGCACTACCACCAAGGAGAGACAACTGCATTGCCTCTCCCCCTTCCCCACCCCGTTCCTTTCCTTGATTCCTTACACTACTTGCACCTGGGATCTTGCTCAGGCATCCAAAAAATAAACGATTTCATTGCCACCTGCTACTAAGAGAAGTAGAGCCCAGGGCTATGCCAACCAGAAGAAATCTTAGAAAATGCCTTTAAAGTCCTGCAACACAATTACAAATCTATTGAGCATACTATGCACATCACAGCACATCCAACAATCACCAGAGAATCAAAGACATCCACATGTATCACCGGCACCTGAAGTCTCCACACCCCTATAAGTTAGCACCTAAAACTTTTAAATAAGAAGAGCCCCATTAACAAAAAGTTTCCTGACCTCAAGGTCATCTTTAACAACAGCACTGTCAACCACGGCTCTTCAGTTCCACACTATACTGTTTCACGTCAGCAGTCTGCGAATGATCCTGCGTTTTGCTTCAGTGTTGTTCATGTGGTTGGGACTCCTCGTTCAGAAACTGGACTGGTACCGCATTCCAACTGAAAGTTTCAGGCTTTGAGTTTACTTATCTTTTCATGCAGTGACATCCTCATGAATACACGTGAAGTCTTTCAGGAAACCGAAACATATACTAGTTTTGGGAGGGATAAAGAGATTTAATCCGTGCTCATCGGGAAGATGAACAAACAGGCCAAGGAACTCCCAAGTTTATCTTTGGGAACTGACATACACTTTGGGCTTAAATAAAAGAACCACCCAGGGGAACAAGAAACAGGCAGAGTTAAGTGATCCTGGTCAGAATGGGTACCTTTAGTTTTGGCACCGAATCTTTTGACAGAGTTGTCACCTGGTAGAGAAGCATAAATTTAACTGCCCTTTGGTCTGATCACTGTTAAGAACATATGCCGTGTATGGATGTATGTAGTAGTTCAGCCATGCCCTTAGGCTGTGCCATACAAGCGATGCACACACACAGTAGACCAACCTAACCAATCCATGTTTAAACACTAGTTGGAGCCTTGTGGGCAGTTCATTTCCCTTCGTCTCTAACAATCTGCAATCCTCCCCAGCAGCTTGGCTGGACCTGCAGACTGAAGTCTTACTGTAGTGTATTCTCATGGTGGTAGGGTTTCTCTGAGACGTGCAAGTCTCACAGGAGGAAAAGAAGTCCTGCTCTTCTTTACGGACCTCCCCACATCTAGGTGGTATATACTGATTCCACATGTTGTTATGAGCTTAAATATCGTTTTAATTTTGTTTTTCATTTTTTAGACCATCCTAACATTTATTGCATAAAGTTATTTAAATAAAGCATCTCTAAATCAAAAATTAATTTCCATAAATGTCTGCTGCAATGATCACAAATTAACATGCAATTTAAACTGGTGTTCTTTGGCGGTATTTTCAGAAGAGTGTTGATCGGAGCTTAACACCAGGATTAAGAAGGGTTGCCTGTACATTTTCTAATGAGAGGCATTTAAATTGTCAGTGTTCACTGTGATGAGAAGGTTGGTAGTTTAAACACTTTATTGCTGCTCTATGGTATACATAATTAAATGAAGCATGTTTAACCCGAGGGGACTTTAATAGGTTACTTGCAATTGTTACTGCAACTTGTACATGATTTTATTTCCAAATCCACAAAAAAACAAATTTTATACAAATCAGCACTGTAAAAATGTCAATTACAGCCCCAGAGGCTTTGCTGGCAGAATAATTGTCTAAACTCTAGGATATGGGAAAACAGTTTTTTTTTCTTCTGTATTCATCTTTTTTTCCATTTTCTTTTTTACAAAAAATTTACAAGTGAAATGTTACTACGAAACTTTTTATAAGGAATTTTTGCAAAACATTTACATTTTACCACCAACTATTTCTGTTTTAAAATCATCATGTAGATTTAATACCCTATGCTGCACATCAATTTATGTGGATGACAACTCAGTGACATGCATTAAAAAAAAAAACACCACAAGGCATTAAAATGGAGACTTAAATACAAATATTGTTGCAATAAAACAGTTATAAAATTGAAAAATAGGACCTAAACATCATGCTTATCTAAGTTTGACAAATTAACATTTTCTCCTAGATTACACACTTTCATTACCGCTCTCATGAGTGTGATAATGATTTAACATCAAGTTCTAATGTAATCAGCAACACATACACAAACCTAATCAAAGAAAGTATACTGTAAGAGAAAACTATCCTAACACTGGGGTTCTACCATGATAAATACAGAGCTCTGCACTGATAATTTTACAAAGAAAAGCTCCGTAACATTGGCAAGGAGAATGAGCAGTGTAATGCCGTTAGTTAGCAGGACTCAACTGCACACCTGCGCCCTACCACGGCTGTATCCCACTGAGTCAGACAAAGGACACTGAGATTTACAACTGCTGTGTGACGGAGAGGACGACTCAGAATGGTATGCAGAACAGACTGTCACGGTGCTCCTACTTTCAGTGGTGACACGTGCCCGCTGACTGACTGTTTTATGCGCTGTAAGGTTGGCTATCCAGGATCAGTCTGATACACTGATGGCAGGCCTCACTGTTGGGTGAGGATAGCTTGCACTTCCGATGAGCATACATGGGTTCCATAAAATTGGCTCCTGGATGGCAGAGAGTACTCATACTCGGTGCTGACAAGGAAAAGTACAGCTTAGAGGAAACATGATTAAAACATTAAGAAAAGTCTTTCTTTGCATAAAAAAATTCATAGCACTGATTGTGTAGCATGATAGATAAAATATATATTTGATGTTTCAGCTCCTATATAATAAAATTAAAATTGACACTACTACCAAATGCTCCTCTGTACCACACAAAACAACAAACTGATCCTGATGTTTTAAAGCCAGATACATCAGTTGTTAAGAATACATTAAATAAAACATACAAAACAATTTACAAAATCCAACTTAAATTTAAAGACTTTGTTACAAGTCTACAAAAGCTTTAAGAAACTTGAAATTTATAACCACAGTGTAAAAATTTTTTTTTTCCTTTAATCTCAAAGCTTTTTTATACAAACCGAAAGCACAAAAGGCCTTCAGTTTTATATAACGCTACAAAGGGCTGGCCTAAAGTGTACATAGTGTAAACAGTGATCATTACAGTATTTCTCCTTCATCAAAAATACAAGGAACATCACGATTTTGGAAGAGAATTCTCATGAGTAGTACTTTTCTTGAAATAATAAAGAATGCGCAAGAAAACATAGCTCTATATTCCAACCAATGGTGGTAAGGAATGAAGTAGGTAAAAACTTCAGTTTCCAAATGGTTAGTTTCAATAGTTATGGTTCTGTGTAAATACGTCCTAAAAACAGTGTCTTACTAATTTTAATCTATTAGGATAATCCAATTGTTCTACATATGAAACGTTTGGCCATCTTTCCTAAGAAGACGCTCTTCTCTAAGACCCTTGCACAAACAATGAAATATATTTTCAGTCACTACTTACTGAAAAGTATTCTGGTTTTCCAAAAATATTTTTTTTTTTTGCTTCATAATATCATTTCTATTATACATTTGTTAAACTGTCTAGACCTTTAGGGAAAATCCTGTTATTGACACAACATAAAGATATCAATGTGATATAAGTTCTTAATAAACTTAACACAGTACTAGAAAAAAAAATTAGATTTGCCAATTTTTAGTAAAGAAAAACAAAAATTAAAATGTAGTTAAAAATAATTTTCTGCTGGCCTGGAAAAAGTATGATAATTCTTTCTTTGGCTACAAAGTCAAACCATAAAGAATCCTGCGCACTGTCAGCATAACTCATCATATTTACATACTACGAAGTTACATAGATCTGTCATCTATGCAAGTATTCCCAGTATGAACATTTAAAATGGAATTTTGCTACTGAACACAGGATTAGGCATACAGTCAACCCTAACTTCAAAACATTGTTTAAACTGCTTCCTCCTGCCTTTCTGAAGCTTTCATGAACTCTGTCCTAGCGAATTTTACCCCAGCGTTTTCCTAAGGTTTCAATCTAAAATTTAACCTAAGATTTTGCTCTAAGGTCCTCTTGTGTCTCCAAAATGGAGAAAATAATTGGGCTCTACTGATTGTCTGAGTACACACTACTATAATGTAGTGGTAATAAAGACCCGAGATACCTCTCAGATTGGTGTCTTCTAACATAACCTAATTCAACTTTTGAAGAACTTTTGATATTTAGAAAAGACGGCCAAAACTATTTTTGCACGGATCTCTCCAAAAATCAAGCTAAAGAAACACAGTATTATCCCTATTGTCAGATAACAATCTGTTTTCTGTGCTACAGAGTAAAAGAAGTGCATGTAAGTTATTACTGACTAATTTTTTTTTTAAACAAAGTATTTCCAAACAGATTAAGTCCAATTAAGGTCCAGCCTGCAAATTTGTACGGTCTGTCTCTTTAGACATGCTACCAACACATGATGTTAAAGGAGGGAGGGTTTGTTTCGTTTAAAGGTTATGTGATGTTTTTCCAAAAAACTACAGCAACTTATAGCATGGAAGAAATACTTTCTGTTTCCAGTATATTAGTTTTCTTTTTCTGTTTTTAAAAATTCAACACTTTGTGTGCTGAACCAAAAAAAAAAAAAACCAAACAAATAATAATAATAATAATAAAATATCCCTGGACCGTTTAAAGATGCCAAGGATGCAATGTGACTTCCTACTCTGATTTCCACTTGACCAGCCCATTTCCAGATTTTCAAGGGTGTGTAAACGTAAGTGCAGCACGAGAGGTCTCTGTTACAAACAGCGGTTCAGAATTCTTCCATGTTTGTGGAAACATTGGGGGTTGCTGGATTCGAATCTGGAGAAATGGCTGCAACTGTGACAATCCTCGGCGAGCCAAGCACCTCTGTGACAGATGAGTCCAGCTCTCCCGAGGTGACAATGGCTAGAGCTGCCCCGCCTCCTTTTTTATTCTGGTGAGTTTTGACGTGCTTGGAGAGGTGGTCACTCCGCATAAACCTTTTAGAACATTCTGGACATTCAAACCTCTTTTCACCTGTAAGCATAGAAAGGAAATGGATTTATATATACTTTAGTCAAATGAAACTTCAGCTTTCAGTAATTTCTCTTCCGAGTGAGCACATTCTGCCTTTATAAGATATGACATATAGAGAGATTTGCCTGGTTTGAGCAGGCACGCAACATTTTCTTCTCCTTTTTTATGGTGGTGGGTAGCAAATCCAAGGCCTGGCTCATAGGCAAGCCCTCTACCGCTGTGATCTCCTAGCCCTTCCTGTTTAAAACAGCAACAACAAAACAAACAAAAACTATCAAGCAAACAGTGTTGGAGAAAAACCACGTGGTTGGAAATGAAATACCTGTTTTTGCCATGAACTGGGGAGGAAAGAGTTGGATTCCTGACAAAGAAGCTCCTGACATTCTCTACCAACTAACTAAACCCAGCACAAGAGGGGAGGCCATGGGTCCTGCCTTTAAATTTGAGAGGCATGATATATCTTAGAAACTATTTTAAGCGAAGAATTTAGTATGCTAGATTTTTATAGTAAAAAAAAAAAGAGAGAGCTCGGAACATACACTTTAAATTGAATTCAGTTTTGAGCTTCCAAAGAACAATGGTGATATTTTGATCCTTAAACATGTTTTCTACAAAATGTTAAGTTAGTTCTAATTAGAACCACTTCTACTTACTGAAATAGAAATCAAATGTTAACTAAAAAGAGGGGGGAGGAAGACCCCTCTCTTCTTTTTGAGTAATGGGATAAAACACATGGAAACTTGGTTGACAGTTCTATCCTGTCATGTTTACAAAAGCTAACTAGCTGTAGTCCCTCCTTCCACAATTGTTACAGCAGTGAAATGGGGTTTTGCTGGTGGGAAACAGAACTCAGATAATTGGATATTTATTTTTCAGATTGTTTGTTCTTGTTCCTCCTTTGACTTACCAAGAGAAAATCTACAATTTCAAGTTTTGCCACTCCACCCTTGCCTTGATTACATTTAAATTTTTTCTTTTAAAGCCTAAATAAATGCATCGGACAAAAATTCTCAGAGGCACTGAAAATAAAGGCAGCAAATCTCCAAAGTAAGGGAGCCCATATATTGTGAATACTGACACTGAGCAAGGATTAAAACACAGCTGAGAAACAGTCTCGATGTCATTTACTATTTGACCATGGAAGATTGCAGTTTACAACTTCCGAGCCAGAGAAATCCTGAAGATATAGTTTTAGAGTTTTATTTTATAGGCGAGCCAAGTCGAGGCTCAGAAACTAGCTGGCTTCCTGGAAGGCACAGAACCTAATGTGGGCTTCTTATGTTACCACACAGGGCGACTACAGACTGCCATTAGGTCACAGAGGGTGACGGCCTGAGACGTGGGAGCCTCCATACAGCTGGAGATACATCTATATGGTGGCTGTCTAGCAAACACTTCTTAACTGTGGTGCTCATAAACCCACTTTTCAACAGTGTTTGTAGACGACCTATGCAAGGATCTGACCACAGAAAAACGGAATGCTTCTGACTTTAACCCCTGCTCTTGAAATATCAACCACCATACAGACGTATCATTCCACTGAGCAGACCAGAAACTCTAGCTCCCAGCAGTTCCATGGCGA
Source organism: Cricetiscus sungorus (assembly GCA_030556225.1). Taxonomy (NCBI): domain Eukaryota; kingdom Metazoa; phylum Chordata; class Mammalia; order Rodentia; family Cricetidae; genus Cricetiscus; species Cricetiscus sungorus. The sequence goes on along the minus strand of JANBXA010000369.1, from coordinate 1,412,444 downwards.
ATGGCAGAAGGGCAACAATGCAGACACTCCCCCAGCCTTTCTACTCATCCATTTGGTTACCAAATTAACTTAAAGCCACGAAGGAGCTGGCTAGAATCTCACATATTCAAATTATGTTGTATACGTATTCTTTCCCTAGGGAAATGACTCCTTTTAGCTCAATGTCCTTTTCCAGATTAGTGCTTCCTGCTATACTGGGTAATAATTTCTTCTTCCTACCTTCAGCAAACACCATCAGTGGACTTTACTTCAGGGACGTAAACAACGGTTATATTATTAACGACAGATGACACAATTTCATAGTCAAAATTATTTTAATTATTCCAAATCTACCTGGGCTTTCAGAGTTTATCATCACCTTTTCTGATTAAAGCATCTACTTATCAAATCTGCTGATAATGATGTGCGTGTCCCCGTCAACCCCCAGAAATTATACATATGTTACAGGGTAATGGGGTTTAACAGCTGCATGGGTGGTCCAGTCTAATCACACCACCTGTTCAAAGAGACCTCTGCATACCTAGAGTTGGAGAGATTAGAGGTGTGGCAGGGACCCAGCAGAGTTTTGAGGTGCCCCAGGCACCACTCAAGAGCAAACACTGAGCAGAGAGCAGGGTCCCAATCTGACACCGAGGCTGAACTGGCTGGGGGTCCAGGGAGCTTAGGGGTTTCTTTCCCTGAGGTCAGTGCAGGACACACCCGTGGCCCTGTGACCTAGAGAAACTAAGGGACAACTGTGTTTTCTTTCAAACCGCTGCACTTTATGATCTCTTCAGCTCACTTTCATGACTTTTATAAAAAAAAAGTACCGAGAATCTTGTCAAATACTTACTATTGTTTAAGCCATTGTCATTTTCTTCTTTCATTATTAATCTGCTAAATCACATTGCCTGAATGATTTTGCAGATGTTCAGACTTCCAAGCCTAGAATGAAGTCTTCTTGGATCCAGATCCAGGATGTTTTTTCTTAGAAGTTTTTAACAACAAATTCAGTTTCTTTACAAAACAGGACTTTATCGTGGCACCGGTTTTATTATTTTATTTTAAATTAACTTTAAGCTGGGTTAGCTTGGCCTTAAGGGCCACAGTGAATAAATATGCAACTGTATTTTTGGTGGTTGAAGGGACTGCATTCAAGGCTGTAGTGTGTTACATCAGTGCTCTTCCCTGGGCTATCTATTTGTCCTGGAGGAAGCACTGGTCCTGTACCTTTTCTAGAGTTATTTCATGCAGCTTATCTACTTGTGATCCACTTAATGTCTACATGGGTATTCACACCATTTTCTTGGTCAATGTGACTGGGGGACTTAGATGTTTTACCTTCCCAGGAAATGGGATTTTGGGTTCAGAGGTCTGGGTACAATCAGCTCAGTGACACAGCACGTGCCTAGCCTATGGGCAACCTTGAGTTCCAGCTCTAGCGGCAAAACAACCCCCACGCCCAAAGGCCTGGGTTTGAAAGGTTTTCTGAACTGGTTTCCTATTTCCACTCTTTATTATTTAACTTCTCATTTTGGATCTCTTCATTTTCTTGTTTCTTATGGCAAAAAATAGAGTATTGACTGAAAAAGAGGATTTAATGTTATAAATTCACTCTTAATCTGAATCTTATAAATTGTGTGAGGGACTTTGCATTAAGTAGAACTTATTTTCTAAATTTTCTTGAGACTTTCTCTTGGCCCATGAGTAATTCAGAAATATACTGTTTGATAATTTTATGCAAGTTAAAGGCATATAGTGGGTTCAAGGCCAGCCTGGGCTACAAAGCCTTGTTTTCAATTCCTGCCTTCATTTTTCATTCTTCTATTTCCCCCTCCACTTCACAGTAGTGTGTGCGTGTGTAGATATATGGTCTCAATTATATATAGCTCTAGCTGGCCTGGAATTCATTATGCAGACCAAATAAGCACTGAACACAGAGATCTGCCTACCTGTACCTCCCTAGTGCTGAAACTAAAAATGTGTACCACTATGTCAGACCCTAACTTAATTTTTTGTTAATTAATATTGTTCATCCTTCAACTTTCTTTCTAATAACATTTATTGTTTCACCATCAAGAACTTTTTAGATTTAAAAGTATTATCATGAAGTATTTCTTCCGGTACAAATCTGACAGCAAAAATTCTTAATCTAATTTCATCTTGGAAAAAGTGTGTCTGGAGAGATGGATCAGTGGGCAAGAGCACTCGTGTGGCCACCAGGGCCTGAATCTGGCTCTTCAGACCCTAGCACCCACGTAACAAGCTGTGGGCCGCTTGCCAAACACCTTTAACTCAAACAAACACTATAAGGAGGGAGACAGAAAGATCACTTGGGCTTGCTGGCTGTTAGCATAGCCCTGTGAGCCACAGATTCAGGGAGAGAGTGATAAAGGAAATATTTAATGTCCTCTTCTGGCTATGGATACACACAAGAGGGCATCTGCACATACACAGGACAGTTTCTCTGTCCTGGAACTCATTCTGTAGACCAGTCTGGCCTCGAACCCACAGAGGTCCTCCTGCCTCTACCTCCCAAGTACTGGGATTAAAGGCACGAGACACAACACTTGGTTTACAAAACACATTAAGAAAAAAAAAAAAAAAAAAAGAACTCTTAACATGTAGCCTGGGTCGGCCTGGAAGTTATGAAGTAGCCCAGGTTGCAATTCCACACAGACTATCGGATGAGAGATGTCATTCTGTAAATATGTTTCTCTTACTGGTTAATGAATGAAGCCCTGTTGGCCAATAGGAAGGCAAGATAGGTGGGACTAGGAGACAAGATGGGTGGGACTAGGAGACAAGATGGATTCTGGGAGATGTAGTAGAGAGAAGTTGAAATGTAGAACCAAGAGGAGTTAAGAGGTCTGGACCCTCTCTCCAGTAAGATAAGACCACATAAAAACACGTAGATTTATAGAAATGGATTAATATTTAAGACAGAGCTAGCCATTAAGAAATGCTAGTAACAGGCCAACAGCTTTATATCTAGTACAGCGTCTCTGTGTGTTAGTCGGGGCTGACGCAGCTCTGGGACCAGGCTGGTGAGAAACCTGCTCGGAACACTCTTCTTCCTCAACAGTTCCAAGAGTATAGGAATATGCTACTGTAGGTGACTAAATGGCCCGGTTTGCTTTTGCTACTGAAGAGATCTTCCCTTGCTTCTTAGGGGAGCCGCCCATCATTCACATTTTCATTTTCTCTACACGTGTATGTATCATTTTCTTTCAGCGCCCTTCACAATTCTCATCATCTCTGATCTGCAGCAGACTGATCACGTGACACATCTAGGATGTTTTCCTTTTAGCAACCTATCTAGGGTTTAGCTAACTTTTGGATCTCTAATTAAAACCTAATATGGGAAACCTTGGCCATTGTATTTTTTTTTTTTTTCCTATCAACTTTTCCCCTTCTTTCCAATGACATGAACCTCAGATCCTTTATTTCTGCCCATCCCTGGGGTCCAGCTAACTCTCTTGCTGTCTTTCTCTTTTCCTTTTGGCATTCAGAAATCACAATTTCTACTGCTCTACCTTCAACTGCACTGTACTTCAGTTATAGTCTTATCCTTCTTTTCTTGAATTTCTAAGTTTTGAAGGTATACTCCAAGGGCTAGGGAGATGTCTCAGTGGGCAAGGGGACTTGCTAGACAAGCATGAGGACCTGAGTTTGAATTCTAAATACAACAACAAACAAAAATGAGTATGGCTGTGTGTGCAAGCTGTAGCCCAACACTAGGGAATGAATTGAGAGGTGAATCCTGGGAGCTTGCTGGTTAGCTAACCATCCTAACCACAGACGAGCCGTGAGCTGCTGGTTCTGTGACAGAGGCTGTCTCAAAATACTAAGATATTTCTGCATGTGTGTACATGGATATATACACCTACAATTCATGCGCATTTAGCAATTTCTCTCTCTCTCTCCACACACACACACACACACACACACACACACACACACACACACACACGAGAGAGAAGAGAGAGAGAGAGAGAGACAGACAGACAGACAGACAGACAGACATAGGGAGAATATGCACATGCAAGAATTAGGTGGTGGTTTATAAGGTTTTGTGTCATTCTGTTGACCCTGTATAAGCACAGCTCAGGAATGAACCACCATTTCTTGTGCTCTACACAAGTATTAGTGATCAGCTTTTATCTTTTTCCCTCCAAAATTTCCTCCATGTTTTCTAAAGCACAAGAATATCTTTCTGATTTCATCAACTTGAAAGATAAGTTTTTGTGGCCTCTTGTAACATGTATCTGGGGCCACAGTTTGAGCAACAAGAGAGAACGTAATGGCGATTCCACTCACATGGTTTGGTAAACACAGCCTCCATTTTCTGGGACCTCTGGCTAGAGATATGAGTGTGTGAAAACTTTCTGCTGCCTATGTTGCCACTACTGCAATGGGATGTTGATGGGCCTGGTTTGGGAGCCTACTGGCCCCTTTTCTGACTTCTCTGCTATATACATGAAATTTCTCTTATGTTTTGTTGCTTGTACCTCTAAACATTGACCCATAGGATCAACCCAGAACAATGTGAAGCTTGCCTGCACTGGGTACTTACTTAGGCTTGAGTTTACTCCTCAATTGTCTGCTTTGTTCCTCTCATTTAGATAAGAAAACAAGCAAACTACCCAGTTACAAAATGTAACCCCTGGTACCAAGAGGCTGAAGATACACTGATTCATTTTGGCTGCTGGTCAAGTCACAGGAAATAGTTCTGACCATTTTACAAACTAACCAAAGTAGCAAGCAGATGTATAATTATTCTGGGAGAAATTTTAATGTATGTAAAAAATTTTTGATCTTCTTTATTTCAGTTAATACTTTTTATTTTGTACATAAAAAGCACAGGCATTTCAATTATCAAGTTTCCTTTCCACTTAAGCTTATACTTACACACAATTTTATTATGGGATAAAAGGCTAAACTGTATATACTGTGAAACTCTGAAGTCCACTGTAGACAGCATTTTAGAAGCTCCTCTGGGTTTTTCTTAGCTGGTGAAAAATAATAGATATGGTTGCATTTTAGAAGCACCTCTGGGTTTTTCTTAGCTGGTGAAAAATAATAGATATGATTGAAGAAGAAACCTCCCTGTGACACTATTTATCAGAAATCATCCCTGGATTGACTACTTTTTAGCACAATGCCACTGGTCAATGAAATACTCTAATACAATCAGCAAAATATTCAACATAATGAGCTATACCATTATGTGAAGTTAGGATATTATGTACCTCTATATCCTTATTATGTGCAATAAACACATGATTCTACTCCTGTAATATTTTCTAATTAGCAGGAAAGGTAAATGTAATTCCTTATTGTTTAAGATGGCAGCATGACCACACCTGACTGTCTTCTACCGAGACACCATTAGACCAACAGTGATGGGAAGGGGAGGAGCTTAAACCTATAGCATCAATAATAATAATAACAACAATAAGGATGCATTGCATCTGAAAACTAAAACAGAGCTTGTCAATAAGAGAATGTATGCTAAAAGAGTCAATTTTGTGCAGAAAACCGTGATGTCTAGAACCAATGATAAAATTAAGGTCTGTTTTCATTTGTCTGTTTTTCTTTTGAGGCAGTCTCCTTCTGTATGCCTGGTTGGGTTGGAACTTGCTATGTAAGTCAGGCTGACCTGACTCACAGAGATCTACCTTCCCTTACCTCCTGCTCCTGAAGGGGATGAGCCACTGGTATCTTTCATAAAATGAACTCAGGCAAAATATTTCAGGGATATCATTGGAATTAAAAACAAACAAAAAGGCATGCATAGTGATGTTCTCCTGCGACCAGGACAGGAGGTAAGGAAGAGCCTCCTTCACACGTTTTCTGTACTATTGATTTTTAAATACTGTGCACGGATCATTACAAGCCTTACGTTATTTCAGCAAGGCAAATTGATCCTTATCGCTTTCAAAGGGGAGTGAAAATAACGTCTTTACCTACTCACGGTCAATAAATGTGTCTCTTTTAAGAGTGGTAGCTAACTACTGAGCAAAGTGATTCTTGCCATGAATGATCAAGGCTTTTAACTGAAACATATTCAACTTTTAATCAGTACTTATTTCAAAAGATATCTTTGTGTGATATTATTTTCAACAAACTTAACAAGCACTTGGCTTGACTATTTTCAACTCTGCTTGTTTTGGTTTTTTCAAGACAGGATCTTTCTGTGTAGCCCTAGCTGTCCTGGAACTAGCTTTCGTACACCACTGGCCTTGAACTCACAAAGATCCACCTGCCTCTGCCACAGCCTCTGAGTGCTGGGATTAAAGGCGTGAGCCACCACCATGCGGCTCTACTTTCAAGTCTTTAAAAGTCCTCTTTACAAGCACATCAACATCTGGCTTAGTATTTGCCTTAGTGTTTGCCACAGATTTTGCCTTGTTTCACTGCAGTGCTGGGACTGCACAGTAAGTAAGCAGTCTACTACCAAACCACAATCTCAGTCCCTAATGTGTTTTATTTAAAAAAAAAAAAAAAAAGCAAAACATTTCCCCATCGTTTAAAAAAAGTTTTTACAAATAGTATGTGAATGCAAGTCTGCCTGTGGAGGAGTACAGTACACGGATGCCAACACCTGCAGAAGCCGGATGATGATGCTGGATCCCCAGGGCTGACGTTAAAGGAGCTTGTGAACTGCCCACATGGATACTGGAAACCTAACTAGGGACGTCTGCGGGACTAGCATAAACTCTTAACGATGAGCCATCTGACTCTGAGTTAGTAAGACAACAGGTGATTATCGTTTAGATATCAGAAAGGAGAGGGGGGGGGGAAAAGGGGAAGGGAGGAGCTTGCTTCTATCTCGTGATATCTCTGTAGCACCAAGCGAAGCGACACATTCAAATACTTAACAGCAGCTCCTAAGGCCAGTTCTAGGAGCTCCCATGTCCTCAACATGCTACTTCAGCCTGGGTAGGTTAACGTCTAACTCAAAGTTCACGCAGTAAGAGCCAGGCACATTCTACACAGAGGATTCAACAGATGCCAAGATTTAGTGCAGCTTACGGTAATTAAAACTGGATGGTACTGGTATAGAAATTGACAAATAGAAAGAAGCTTCGTAACAGGGGAGCCAGAAATTAAGGCACAATTACGTATTTTAGACAGATATAAACTTCTGAAGCCTGGCACTACAGTAGTAAGAATACAAAAACTAGTCACCACTAGTCAAGCAGAAATGTTAAGCAGTCATTTTAGAGACGCTATTCTCAAACACACACACTCTATAATCTCATACTTTTGCCTCTTATGCAGTCCAATACTGTCAGAGCAGCAAAGTTAATAACTGCAAATAATCTACTAATAACCAACAGTGTGGGAAATGATTTCGTGTGGTGTGCTAATCATGTGACAGAATACTGCGTATCTCATAAAATATAAATACATGCAAATAAACATGTGGACTTGAGTAAAGATGAAAAGAAAGTATGTAGAATGATACTGTCATATAGTATTTTATGACTTGTATAAAACATTACTTTCTATGTAGACCCACAAATAATATATAAGAGTATTAAAAATATAGTAGAAATACGACACCAAATCACAGACCAATGATGGCTGTTATCTTTGATACTGACTTCCTTAGAGAGTTGATTTACTAAAAATAACAAAAATATATAATTGTGAGAGGACAGTAAGTAAATATCTGTTGTATCATTCTTGACATTTCCTGGGTTTGTAAAGACAAAAGGAAGACTACTCAGATTTACCAATATGATCACTGTAGGGACCAGGCACTCAAATTTACCGCTGCCTAGCTGCTGGGTGGTCAGAACCTGTCCTGGTGTTTCTTTCCCCAAAACTGGAGGCGGTGCCCAGAGAAGAACACCTGTTGGGTCCTATCACAAGTTTATAGAGGCATGACATGAGAAATGGTTCACTCAGGTCCTACCCCTTCTCACAACACTGGGAATAAATGATGGCCTCACCACTGGGACACCAGGGCTAACCTCCCTAACTAACTGGGACACCAGGACTAACTACTCCCTAACTAACTAGGATACCAGGACTAACCTCCCTAACTAACTGGGACACCAGGACTAACTACTCCCTAACTAACTGGGACACCAGGACTAACCTCCCTAACTAACTGGGACACCAGGATTAACCTCCCTAACTAACTAGGATACCAGGACTAACTACTCCCTAACTAACTGGAATACCGGGACTAACCTCCCTAACTAACTGGGATACCAGGGCTAACTACTCCCTAACTAACTGGAACACCAGGACTAACTACTCCCTAACTAACTGGGACACCAGGACTAACTACTCCCTAACTAACTGGGACACCAGGACTAACTACTCCCTAACTAACTGGAATACCAGGACTAACCTCCCTAACTAACTGGGACATTAGTACTAACTACTCCCTAACTAACTGGGACACCAGGGCTAACTACTCCCTAACTAACTGGGACACCAGGACTAACCTCCCTAACTAACTGGGACACCAGGACTAACCCCCCTAACTAACTGGGACACCAGGACTAACCTCCCTAACTAACTAGAATACCAGGACTAACTACTCCCTAACTATCCACTGTCAGCTCTCCTCTCCGTTCTTCCAGGGCCTCTAATGGGTGTTCAGACCATCCTCACCCTCCAGGGCCAAACAGAGATTACTGGCTGCCATGGTGCTCCAAAATCAACAAGGGTTACATCTACTAACAGTGGGGAAGGGTGGTCTGTTGTGGAGTATCAGTTTAAGATGTGTTACATTTCCTGTGGAATATCAGTTTAAGATGTGTTACATTTCTTTACGTTGTGGAACATTTGTTTCATGACGCAAAGATGTGTTGCATTCTTTTATGTTGCATTTGTTTAACTCTGTGAAGCTGCATGACTCTGCCTGCCTTAAACACCTGACTGGTCTAATAAAGAGCCAATAGGTAGGCAGGAAAAAGGATAGGTGGGGATGGCGGGCGGAGAGAATTAATAGGAGGAGAGAAGAGGGAGGAGTGAGAAAGGGAGAAGGAGAGGACGGCAGCAGGGGCAGCCACCCAGCCAGCCACGGATAAGAAGGAAAGAAAGATACCCAGAATAAAGTAAGGTAAAAAGCCCAGAGGCAAAATGTACTTAAAGAGAAATGGGATGATTTATGTTAGAAAAGCTGTCTAGAAACAAGCCAAGCTAAGGCTGGGTATTTATGAGTAAGACTAAGTCTTGACGTATTTATTTGGGAGCTGGATGTCGGGCCACCAAAAAATAAAAAATTAAACAAACAAAAAACACTACAGTGGTCTTTGCATTTTCCTCAGGGAGAAATGTTGCTTCTATGTCAACCAATTAGGTAGCTGAAAGACAAGATCCACTCATTCTAGACATCTCCAAAAATGTAAGGAAGAGCTCGATGCCTTTGGCTGATGGATACTTGGCAACCCAACACGGAAGTCGATACAACCTTTCATAACCACCTCTCCTTAAAAAAAATAATTACTCACAATCACAATTCCATTCTCCTTGTATCTTAAACATATAAAAAACACAGTATGATTTTAACATCCTAAGGAGCAAAAGGGACAAATTCCAGGTCATACAAATACAGTGATAAAATTTCATAAGTAAAATCAATGTAAGTGAAAAGGGAGCAAGGTGCCTTGCCCTTCAGCAGTGTGGCATTCAGTAAGCATGGAGAGCTAAGCAGAAAGAGCGACTGTAGCCCCAGATCAACCAACTCACCTGTGTGCGTCCTCCTGTGCCTCTGGAGCTCGTCGCTCCGTGTGAACCTTTTGCCGCAGAACATCCAGTTACAGATGAAAGGCCTTTCCCCAGTGTGCCAGCGAAGGTGCGCTCGGAGGTGGGAGGTCTTGCCATACACTTTGCCGCACCCCTCAATGTGGCAGACATGTTGCTTCTTCTTTCCCGGTTCACTGCTGCCCCTAACACAACAAAACCAACACCGTCACACGCCAAACTCAGCTTCCGTCTGGGCCAAAATGGCAGGCCATCTACAGGATCACAAAATGCTTTTCTGGGTGAGTGTCTCTCAACACAAACAAAGGTGAGAAAATTTTGCATTAAGGAAAAAATAAAATATGCTCATGCACACACGCAAAAAAACAAAACAAAAACAAAAAAAAAAACAAAACAAGAAAACAACTCCGATGAAAATGTGGTAAACCTCAGAATTTATGTCTGCTGCACAGCTCAGGTTGCCTGAACTCAATAATCCCCCTGGGGTTGCAATACAGGCATGCTACCCACACCCGGAGAAAGAAAAACAAAACTATTGAAAACTCTCCTCTAAATATCAAAACGCCAGCTAACTTCAGTTAACAACGTACAGTATGAAGAGTCACTTCTATCAGGTCAGAGACAAGGTGTTCCACGAACCCCTTTCCCAGAAAAACTAATAAATAATAAATCTATCTCCCAACAGTCTCTGGTCACAGTCTTAAGAACAAATAACAGTAAATAAATATTAACTCAATGAAATCATGTCCCTCCATGACAAAGTTACAGAGCTATCTTCCAGCTACCTGTTCTGAGGCACAGTTCCAGCTGGGTGTGGTAAAAGGCACCCAAGGCACCCAGTGCCCAATCCATGGACACAAGCTCTGCATTAATTGTGACATGATGAAAAATGGTATGGTCCAGGTGGTTCTGGACCTTCATGCACAGGTCACAAATTAGAGCTACCAAGCTGGGAGAGGTAAGGTTTAGAAAGCATGAGAATATTACTGCCCTTGCCTCTATCACTGTCCAATTTCCCGTCCAAGAGCCTTGATTCCTAAATTCTACCCAGGATGAGCTCCAGATCTCCTCAAAGAAACTAGCTGACAATGTGCAGGAAAGCTGAAGTTTAACTAAAGAGCTCATTTTAAAAGGGAAGCAACTTTTGCAAAGACATGGGTGTGTGTGTGTGTGTGTGTGTGTGTGTGTGTGTGTGTGTGTGTGTGTGTGTGATACAGTCACTGGAGATAAGGCTAAATTACAGACTGGTACTATGTGGGAAGGAAGAGTGAGCTCCGAGATCAGAAAACTTCAAACACATGCTCCCAGAAGTAAACAAAACAATAAAGCTGCAGCTAAAGTAACCAAGACACAAAGACCCAACTGGCTCCCTCACAAACAAAAATCATTATCAGTGTCATGCAATTAAACAGAAACTTTAGGAATAGATCTGTTGTCAGCCATTTAGATGAGGCAGATAAGCTCCTAAACAGAAAATTTGAAAACTGACAAGCAAGCAAGCAAACAAGTGGCCAATCAAAATAAACCTGTAGCTAAAATAACTAGGACTATGCAAAGCCTGGGGTCAGAAACTTTACTGACCCCATATATATAACTGTTTGTTTTTGAGACAATGTCTCCCAATATAGCCCTGGCTGTGCTAGACCTCAGTCTGTAGACCAGGCTGGCCTAAAACTCATAAGAGATCTGCCTGCCTCTGCCTCCCAATGATGGGATTAAAGGCGTGTAATCACCTATATACAAGCACCAGCTTTTCAAAGACGTGTTCAGAAAGAACTGCAAGGGAACACTTCCCATTTCATTTTATGGGGCCAATATTGTCATCAACAAAAGAACATTCAAGAAAACCAGAGACCAGCACCTCATGGACAGAGATGGAAAGAGCCCTCATAACAAACCAAGCAGTGGGTGGTGGCACGTGCTTATGGTGCCAGGATTCTCCGGAGGACAGGCATGTAAGACAGGAGAGGCTGGCAGAAGGGGGAAGTGGAAAGGAGGAGAGAAAAGGGTAGCAAATTAAATCCCAGCCACCTATGAAAAGAATTATACACCACGACTAGGGGTATTTAACCATAAATATGCAAAAAAAAAATGCTGACTTAAACAACCACTTATGCTACAAACTATACAGAATTTTCTTAAACACTCACAATCATTATAACAAATGCAATCAAGGTTTGACATACAAATCCTTCTGTAATGAGGAAGAAAGGAAAGCAGCTTCCTCAACTGGATCCAGGGTTCAAGAACTAGAGTCAAATTTAAAATATAATAAACTATAAATGTTTAAATAAACATTTAAAGATAATGACCACCCCAATAAAACAAACAAACAAACAGAACTCCTCCAAAGTGGAAAAATAAGGCAGAACTATTTTTATTCGCAGACATACTATCATTGTAGTCATAGAAATCACTTTTCTTTACATTTTTTACATACAGTATATTTTGATGTTTTCTTCTTCAACTCCTCCTAGAACTTCATCTCCTTATCTAATCAACTTTATGTTCTCTCTCTCTTTTTCCAAAGAAAACAAAACTACAGAAATGAAAATCAGAACAGGCAAAAGACCAACAAGACAAAAATTGCCACAACAAAACAAAATACACACACACACAAACACACACACACACACACAGAGAGAGAGAGAGAGAGAGAGAGAGAGAGAGAGAGAGAGAGAGAGAGAGAGAGAGAGAGAGAGAGAGAGAGAGAGAGAGAGAGAGAGAGAGAGAGAGAGAGAGAGAGAGAGAGAGAGAGAGAGAGAGAGAGAGAGAGAGAGTTTTGTTTTGTGTTGGTCAACTATTCCCGGGGTTCGGACCTGCCCTAGAGCATGGCTGATAGACCCAGTGACACTCCAACAGTGAAAAGTGATTTCCCCTTTGCTAGTGGATATCACTTGCAAATGGCTCCTTGGCGAGGGACTAGAACCTGCGTCCACTGCCTCCCTCCTCTCAGCGCTGCCACCCTCTCTGGCTTGAACCTGTGCAAGTCTTGCGCGTGCTGCTCTGTGAGTTCATGTGTGCACAATCCCGTTTGGAAGACAGTTTCCTTGGACTCACCCATCATCTGTGGCTCAGAGTCTTTCTACTTCCTCTTCTCCATACATCCCTGGTTCTTAAGGGGAGGGATGTGATGAAGACGCCCCATTTAGGATCTCTACGTTAATTCCCACCCACTGCAAGATGTTTCTCTGACGAGGGTTGAGAGAGACACTGACCCACGGGTACAGCAGCATGTCATGAGGAGTCATTTCATTGCCACGCTCCTTTAGCAGAACAACAGTGGTAAGTTTTCTCTTAGGCCCATGTCCCCTCTAGTCTCAGCCACTTTATAGTTTGAGGTATGGGTTCCACCTCAGGGAGAAGACCTCGAATACAATTTTTTAAAGTTGTTGATTGCTCCTATAACATTTGTGCCACTGCTGTGCCAGTGCACCTTCCAAGCAGGTTGTGGCTGGGTTATCTTTATCTCGCAGCATGCAGAATTTCCAGTAGCATGAATGCTAATAGTGCGAGTGGAGGTTCTTATTAGGCGCCAGTCTGACTTTCACATATTGGATGACGTAACTATTGTCTTCAGAAATAGGATCTTATTATTAAGTCATGGAGAGTAACCAATAGCCTTGGCATCTGCCTGTGATGTGGGGGCGTTAGCTGTCCCTCCCCACCGTCACTCTTTAACTCTTCTTTCCCTATTTAATCCCCCTATTCTAGTCACCCCTTTATTTCTCCACAGCTTCATCTCCCCTTACATGGGAAATTATCTCTTCTCCTCCGGTCCTTTAACAGGGACTTAACTCCTGTGGTTATTGGAGTTACAGCACATATACTGGAAGCTTAAAGCTAACAGCCACATGTAAGAGAAGACAAAAAGCTATTTGTCTTTTGGGGATCTGGATTATCTCACTCAGCATGATATTTTTCTAGGTCCATCCATTTACCTGCAAATTTCATTTTTCTAAGCAGTCTAACAATATCCTATTGTGTAAATGTACCACATTTTCATTATCCATTCATCAGCTGATGGGACATCTGGGCTGTTTCCAACTTCTGAGTATTCTGAATAGCGCAGAAAAGACACAGACGAGCCAAGTGTCTTGGTAGGAAGGTGTAAGGCTTTTGGGATACAAATGCCCAGAAGCCATATAGCTGGACCTTGAAGTAGATCAATTCCAAGCTTCCAGAGGAATCTCCACATTTTCCATAACGGCTGCACGTTATTTTTACTCCCACCAGCAACAACCTCTTTCCCTGCATCTTCACCAGTATGTGCTGTCACCTGTTTTTATTGATCTTGGCCATTCTGATCAAGATAAGATGAAATCTCAAGATGGTTTTAATTTCCCTGGTGGCTAAATTTTTAAAAGTGGTCTCAGCCATTTATGCTTCATCTTTTGAGAACTCTCTGCTTAGTTCTGTACCCCACTTTTTAACTGGGTTATTGATGATCAGTTTTTTCTCTTTTTTTTAAATTCTTTATATGTTCTATATACCAACCCTCTATTGGATGTGTAGCTGGTAAATTGTATGACTGATGGTGTCCTTTGCCACACAGAAGCTTTTCAGTTTCTTGAGGCCCTATTATTTTTTTAACCTTTTTATTTGTGTATTCTGCTTGCATGTATGTCTCTGCATCCTGCATGACTAGAGGCCCATGAAGTACAGAAGAGGGTGTTGGATTCCCTGGATCTAGAATTACAGAGAGTTGTGAGCTGTCATGTCTCTCCAGCCCAGAGGGCCCATTTAATAGTCACTGGTCTTTATCTGTGTTCTATTCAGAAAATCCTTTCTTGTGCCAATGAGTTAAAGACTATTCCCTGCTTTTTCTTCTAGCAGATTCAGAATATCAAGTCTTACATCGAGGTCCCTGATCCTGGAGTTGAGTTTTGTGTAGTGTGATAAATAGGGATGTATTTTCATGCTTCTACATGCAGCCAGCTAGTTTGACCATTTGCTGAAGACACAGTCTTTTTCCAGTGTGTATTTCTAGTGTACAGAAATCTTCAATTTTTTTATGTGTGCTTTGCCTGCACAAATGTCTGCGTAGCATATGTGCGCAAAAGACTAGGAAGGCCAGAAGAGGGTGTGAGATCCCCTGGGGATGGAGATACAGACAGGTGTGAGCCACCATGTGGGGGATGGGACTTGAACCTGGGTCCTCTGGAAGAGCAGCCAGTGCTCTTAATTGCTGAGCCATCTCTTCAGCACAGTACAAACAGAATTCTTAAGCAACCATTAAGAAAGCCATGAGAAGAAATTATCAGTACTCTACAATATCAGATCAGTACACAAAAGCCAATGTGATCCTGTATGTTTGCAATCAGAAATAAAAAAAGGCTTCATTTATAATAACATCAGGAATATTTAACAGTAATAAATTTAACAAATGCTAAGCTTACACTCTAAAAAAATCAAAACACCAATGAAACAGAAAAGCAAAAATCTAAACAAACAGAAAAATGTTCTTTTGTATGGACCTGAAGACCCAATATTGTCATCACTATCCCCAAGCTGACCTGCAGCCTTGCCTCAATTCCCATCAGAATACTGCCACACATCTATGTAGAAAGTGAGAAGCTGATGCTAAAATTCACAGAGAATCCCCAGTGTTGCTAAACACTTAAAGCAATTTGAGAAATGGAAGCTAAGAGCATTCAAGAGGGAAAAGAAACTTCAGTAAAAGATGCTGCGTGCAGCCAACCTTCACCCCACATTAGAAAAAGGGAACCAAGAATTATCATATCTAAATCTCAGAGTAAAATCTGTAAAACTCAAAAAATAAAACTGAGCATTCATTAGATGTGGCAATGGATTCTCCATTATGAAATCAAGGCAAAAAAGCAAGCAAGGGAGAAGAAACAAAAAAAAAAAAAAAAAAAATCTGTGCTTTGAAAGTCACAATATTGACAGAATACGGCCATTCCATATACTAGGAAGTAATATCTCCAAATCATGTCCTGGTAAGATCTTACACCCAGAGTATATAAAGAACAGTCCACATGAAAAGATCATCAACATCACTAGTCAGTAAGAAAAAAAATCAATCAAAGCCACACTGGGTATGACAGTCCTTTCAGATTATTAAGCTGACTTAAAAACAAAAACGGAAAAAAAAAACCAAAAAAAACAAAAAAACAAAACAAAACAAAAAAAAAAAAACAAGCAAAACAAAAAGATGACAAGATCTAACAATTCTAAGGAAAAATGGGAACCTTCTTCACACAGTGCTGGTGGAGTATAGAATGGTGTAGCCACTTGGGGAAATAGTGTGGCAGTTCCTTAAATGATTAAACAGTCACCACGTAGCCTGGCAACTCTATTTGTATAAACATACACACACACACACACACACACACACACACATAGAGAGGAGAGAGAGAGAGAGGCAGAGGAGAGAGAGACAGACAGACAGAGAGAGACAGAGAGAGACAGAGAGAAACAGAGAGAGAAACAGAGAGAGAGAGAGAGAGAGAGACAGAGAGAAACTGAATGTCTGCACATACTCTTATATACATGGATACAGTGGTCAATAAGGAAAGAGTTCAACTGTGTGTATCAAGTGTATATACTAAATATTACATACAATGGAATATTATTTGTCCACAGAAGTATGCATTGATAGGCCACGACAAAAATTCAGATACTGTAAGATTCCATTTGTATGAAATGTCCAGTATTATAAAATCTATAAATGCAGAAACTGGTTTAGTAGAGCTGAGGAGTGTAGGGGACAGAAGTTTTTTTTTGATGATGACAACAGTGGTTTAAAACAGCTGTATAACCGTGATGCTACTACACTGTATACTGAAAACAGGTCACAGCACACGAGTTCGCTTGAAATCAATAAAGGTATTCAAAGTTTTAGCCCAATAAGTAAAAAAAGAAATTCATTGATTGGAGAGGACTGAGCCTCAACCCGCCCAACTCTTCTGAGAGAGAGTGCTCAGGAGCCTCCCGTGACTACAGGTGGCCAAGGAGTGCTGAGCACCTCCACCCGGACAGCCGCGCCGCGAGCAGAGGTTACCTTCCTTCTCCTTCCCTACAGTTAGGACACGAGCAGGCGACTCTTCGGAGCCTCTTGCCAGGCTGCACCTCTGCATCAGAGGTCTGCTGGCCTTGCTGCAAATGCACTTGTGTGAGTTGGTCAGGACTAACAGCACCTATGGTCGCGTTAGCAATGCCTCCAACTGCCACTGTGACAGGAGCTATCGTAGCTTGCTGGGCTTTCACGCCATCCTGTCCTTGCTGCTGACCTAAGAGACACAGAGAAATGGAGCATCGTTAGAATGCCTCCTACTCCTATCGGAAGAAATGATGAGAAAAAAAAAAAAAAAAATCCATGCGGACATTCTAAAGCTCTAAAACGTTAGCTTCTTAACAATGAACAAAAACCAAAGGGGTTAACGATTTATACCAAGCTAACTCTTCCAAAATGTATGGTGTTTATCTTAGCCACTCAATTTGTCTTTTTCCAGCCGCTGGGATTATATATAAACATAACCACTTGACTGAAATACTGTGCAGACTCATGAGGTATCTGAAAACACTGATCCCTAGGTGGAAAACGCTATACAAACACAAACCATTATTATTACTTACAACCAACAATATTATCTCATCTACCGAGAAAATACAGGAATAAAAAATAACTACTGAAAGAATTAAGTACTATGGACATTTCTCATTTCTAAACAAGCAAACATCTCCTTACTGATGACAATTTTTGCTTTACTTTTTAGTATACAAAAGAATTAGATATCTTCTTCCTTTATTATTTTAAAACAGGGCATTGGTTTGTAGCACTGGCTGGCCTGGAGATCACTCATCTGTCCTGCCTCAGCCTCCTAAATGCTTGGGTAACCACCACCATGTCCATCCTAAGTGGTTTAAATGCAAAATCAACAATGAATACATACATACATACATACATACATACATACACACACACACATACATTCATACATACACACACATACATACATACACACATACATAGTCACTATGGCAAACACATTTTTTAAACTGTAGTCTTTTCTTATGCTTTTCCTTTTACTCCCTAGTAAAACTCCTTGAGACTATGTCTCAAGTGTTTACTAACTTTGCTTTCTTAGAAGAACCTATGAACAATATTTAATATGACAGTGTTATGGGAGATCTGTACACTGTGTGAAGATGTATTTGCTGTGACTGGTGTAATAAAAAAGCTGAATGGCCAAAGCTAGGCAGGAGGTACAGGTGGGATTTCCAGGGACAGAGAGGCCTCTGGGAAGAAGGCGGAGTTGGCGGCCAGACACTGAGTGAGCTGCCTTGCCTCTTCACTGCCTTTGCTTGGATTCCTTCCCTTCCCCTCCCCTTGTCTGCCCACCTTTTACCTTCCATTCCCTTGTCCCTTGCATTCTCTACAATACGGTCAGTACGAACGATGAGGTAATGAGCACAGGACAGAATGTAAATGAAAATAAACGGCTTAGTTTAAGTTAGAAGCGCTAGTGCGACAAGCCTAAGCTAAGACCGAGCTTTCATAATTAATATGTTGTCTCTGTGTCATTATCTGGGAGCTGGCGGCGGGATAGAGAAAGAAGCCTCGGCAGAGCACTTGAGCAGCCAGGGTATGAGGTAGCAGCTCCCCAGAGCTGGGGCAGTGAATGTGCCAGCATGAGGGTAGGCTCTGACAGAGTGGGGGGTGCGGGGTGGGGTGGGGGGGCGCCCAGTGTGGCCATTTAAGTTTGTCTTACGGTCAGAATGCTGCACGCATGCAGCAAAGACCAAGAAAACCTTTTAACAGATAGAGTAAAAAAAAAAAAAAGGGTAAGGACAGTCATAAAAAAATAGTTTAAAAATAATAAAGTAAAATCCTTAAAGAGAGAGTAGAGTAATATAAAAAAATATCACATAAAGATGAGAAACACACAGGGTGTCTGCATCCTCTATGGTACTCTGTTGACTTTAAATTTTTTAAATGCTATTGTACAGAAACAATAGCTGCTGAGAGACATTATAGAAAGTGCTAAATTAAGCAAACTATATATTTTTAGAATGTCTTAATTCAAAATGGAAGTCAGAAAATATGTTGTGTTGGGGAGAGGTTATCCCTTTGTTTCCATAGGAAAGAAAACAATTATGGTTCTCTTCAAAACGGATGAATATCAGATTTGATTGGGGAGACCTCCTGAAAATCGTAGCTAAAGGCATAACACAAACAAGACAGACTACAGGACAGGTGAGTTATATGCTGCTCACTCCACACGGGAACAGCTCTGGGACTGAATGAGGCATGATAAACGTTGTTGGCCACAGAGTCCTCAGGACTTATCATTATATGCCATCCTTTCATATAGCGTGTGGGAAGAGGTTTGCTTATACAGTCCAGACAAAATTACACAGTTAGCAGATGCCTTTTACCTGCTCAAACACAGAAGAGATTCATCTTTGGCCAACTTGTGCACGCTGCATACTCCATACTTGTGTTAATGCAAATATAGATATGACTTTTAAAAGTTTGTGTATTTTCACAACAAAAGGACCATACACCAGTGGAGACAAGTAGCCCGCATGATCCAGCCTCTCAGATGCCTCTGTTGGGGTTTCCTCAAAATTCTGCATCTAGAACTACTTCAAAACTGCTACCTGAGATAGTCTGGTCTCGCACACTATCCAGCCAGGATTTCAAATAAGCCCTGAACCTTCACATTATACACACACTACACAACAAAGGACAGAGATAGCTTTCACTGATCCTTATCCCAATTTTTCCAGAGTCCCATAAAGATGCTGTAAGCCCCAGACAACCATTTTAAGAATACGACACCCACATTCCCAAGAGGTGGTGTGGGTGGTTTTTGGTTGTTCAGTGGATCATGGGTGTTTGTCATCATTTAGGGGGTACTGGTTGCAAACTGTTACTGGCTGTAAGGGAGGAAACTAAGCAAGGGAGATTCAAGGATCTCTCTGAAAAGAAAAAAGAGGGCTATGGGAATGATAGAATAAGAGGGTAGATCACTGAATCTACTTTTAGACTAGAAAGCAACTACTAGTCTCAAATATTTCACTTTGGTATGAATTTCTGTACACTGATATAAATTTAAGATTATTTTTGTTATACGGTGTTTCTTCTCTTGTTTAAGGCATTATACCTATTGTACCTGTACAGCTCATTTAAAAGTGTCATGTAAAGCTCTAGTCCTTGAAAGCTACTATAAACCATTTTGGATAAATAAGAAATGCAGGTTGGTAGTTAGTCACCTATAACAATCAAACTTGTGCTAAGTATGCTAGGTATGTTTTCAATTATCATACAGAAATATATTTTAGATAGACAGATGGTCTTCAAACCCTGCAAAGACATACTGACTATGGCATTTAAGATGTTCTTTCTAATAACCTGTATCTTTTCATGACAGTAAGGTATGTCTGTTCCTGGCAGCACCAATTTACTTCATTTTACATACCAATGTCCTGATGGACTTATTATTGCCATTTTTAAGGGGTATGGAGAACACCCAAGCTCATAAGGCAGATGTGAAAAAGCCAACTCCAGAGAACATCTTTATCTCACCATACAAATTGCCTGTGTTGGTCCAAAGTCCCCCTTGAGACTTCCTCCAACTTGTCCACATTCTCCACACTATGGGACAAGAGGGCAGGCAGACCCCTATCTGATGGGAGATGTTATTCTGTATATATGTTTCTCATACTGGTTAATAAAGCCCTGTGGCCAATAGGAAACAAGATAGGCGGGGCTAGGAGACCAGGGGGAGGAAAGAGGAAGTAGTAGGGAGGAGTCGAGATGTAGCCCAGGGAAGAAGCAGGACGCCCGCTGAGGCTCCCCATAAGACGACCACGTGGAAATACTTAGATAAGTAGAAATGGGTTAATAATTAAGGCAGAGCTAGCCCATAAACAATAATGGTAACTGGCCAACAGGATTGTATCAAATACAGAGTCTCTGAGTGTTATTTGGGGCACACGTGGTTGTGGGACCATGGCGGCAAGACCCGCTGCGGCCGGCAGGAACCACCTGCCATAACACCTATCAGCTATCATCGATTTTGATCCTTGCAACATCCATAGTGCATGTCTAGCTCCCCCGAGATGTCCTTGCACCACAAAGGAGTCAATATTTTCACCACAGTGCACATCTGCTGACCCCACAGCCTCTTCTCTTGGCTTTCCTCCTGACCTCTACTCCCATCGCTATATTCTGTGAGCGCCCACTTTCTTTAGGACTCTGACACATTCTCCTACCCCAACCTCTCAGTCTTACATTACTCACGCCGATCCAGTGTTTATGCTCTCAATTACAGCTCTACAAGAAGTCATGGCCCAAAGTGAACAAATGAAAAATGTATATATATGTGCTGCATCCTGTGATTCCTGTATCAGCTGGAAGCTTCTGGATTAAAGCCTTTTAAGGACAGCAATGTGCTCGTGAGAACTGGTTTTAGAGATGCTGTGGGACAGGAGGAATAAAAACAAACAAAACCGCATCTGGGATTTCCACAACTCGTTTGTCACGGTGGTAAAATATCTGAGACCACAACTTCAGAGGGGAAGAATGTACTTTGGCTCACAGATGCAGAGGCTGCAGTCCATGGTGATTCTGGGCCTGTAGGTATACAGAATGTCATGGCAAAAGAATGTAGCAGAAGAAAACCATTCACTAGTGACAGACCTAGCTGGACGTTTTAATGAGGCAGGAGAGTGTCCCTGGAAGGAGAGTATGGTCTTGGCTTCATTACTTCTCTGCCTTTGTCCCAGCTCCGGGGTGCATGGCTCTGCTGTAACCTGTCCAGTGAAGTGGCGTTACACTTTCCCTACCCCTAAAGGCAAAGGGTGAAACCTTGAGAACTGTGACTTATGTGTTTTTGTTTGTAATTTCATTATTTCAGGCATTTCTATTAATAATGGAGAGCTGATGAACATTAGAATGCAGTGTACAAGTGAGATTTATTCATCAAAAAAATATAAGTGCCTGTTTATGTTTGATGTTTAACACTGCTAGCAAAATAAGAATAAAATCTGACCTAAAACACTTACTTGTAAGGATAACAAAGCACTTACAATATGCACAATAAAACAATGTGCAAATATACCTAAGCTAGACATAAAGTGATTTACAACAGAGAACAATGATAACAGTCTATTTAAAAGCCTAATCCCAATGTTGCTAGGGTCTAAAGTTTAAAACAGTTAAGAGTTAAGTATTAAAAAATCCTCCAAGAGCCCAGCATGGTGGTGCCTACTGTAATCCCAGCGGTAGTGAAGCTGACCAGGAGGATAACGGGTTCAAGGCCAGCCTGGCCTACAGAGCCAGGTCAACAAACCACTACAATTCCATTAGTGTTGAAGGACTAACAGGAAGGGTCTAAATCAACTTAAGTGACTTCTAGATTAGGAAAAAAGAGACCATTGTTAAGTTATGTCACCATCCCCTATCCAATCCTGAGAAGAGCTGCAATACAATGTCATTTGTGCTTAAGGAGTTGACTAAACTGCTGGAATGAAATTCAACACTTTTTATTTAACCACTGAATGTCCTCTTCTAAAGGCTAGGGAGGCCATACAGATTTCCCAAGTTTGCACAAATGTACTACCCTGAGTAGTAAAACACAGATATGAGCCTAGATTAGTCTGAATCCAGAACTATGCATTCTTTCCTTGGGAATCAGGGATATTATTTGAGGTTTGGAGACACAAAAAAATCTATGTGCATATTAACTGTCTATCAATTCAGATGTCTAAAGACATTTCTCCTTGGAATATCCCTAATCTAAGAAGGAAAGCATCCATGTAAAAAACCAGGCATGGCCATGGCTGCAGATGCATAAACCCTAGCTTGTGGGAGGTAGGGTAGGGGAGACCCAACTGAGCTTTGACTTCAGTGATTTAGTGATTCAAAAACTAAGGTAAAGAGCAACTGAGGAAAATACACCTCTGGCTTTGATGTGAATATGCACTGTGCACGTGTGTACACACAGACACAAAATTCATGCGTGTGTACACACACACATATACACGTACAGATCTAGTAAAAAACAAAGACATACTCCCTTTTTCCTTCTAACAATTCCTACTTGTTTCAACCTCTTTAAGCAGGTTCCAACTCCTGTCATCCAGTGCCATACCAAGCCATCTAATATGTGAATATGATGACTAATATTCCGCCAAAGTTCCTCTGAAGGTTACTTTTCAAGATAGATCTTAAACTCTGTTAAGGGAAGAGTTTTCAAGGACTGATCCTTGTCGAGATCATATGTACTCTGGTCAGCACACAAGGCTATCTTTAACTCCCTGATGATATCTATCATGCTAGTTTATGAATCCATCCTTTGACCAAAGAATATCCTTTCTTTGTCAATATGGATAATTTCCAGCCATCTCTTCTGAGCTACTCTGTATCACTTCCTCTAAGGAAGCTTCTTCACAAATTTCCTCAATGATTATATATCAGAATCTTAGGTTCTCACAGAATGCATTACGACACTGTATCTTCATGACTAAGATTTCAACACCCCTCTATAGACCTCACTGAACATATTCTATAAATCTCTTTCACCTTACTTTCTGTAGCTACCTCAACACCTGGCATCCAACAAGCTTGCTAAATATTTACTAAATGAATAAACATAACCACCCCAAAGCCTTTCTGTGTCAGCCCCAAGGCATAATCATCTCTGTTTTAAAACTTTTCTGAAGTGTATCCTATGGTTACAAACTCTCAATCACCATATTTCCATGGCTAAAGGTGTGGCTGAGCATTCTTAAGCTTTATGGAGTAGAACTGTCCTGCTCAAGTTTCTGTGGTAGTAAAAATGTGCCACGGGGCTCCCAGTGGCTCAAACAGTAAGAGTTCAATTCCTAGAACCCAGGTAAAGGTACCAGGCATGGCAATGCACACTTGCAATCCCAGTGCTAGTGGGGTAGAGACAGGAGGACCTCTTTGTCTTGCTTATGGGTAGGCTGTATACCAATGAGACCCCATCTCAAGCAGGTGACATCTGAGGTGTCCTCTGGCATATACAAATGCACCTACACTCATGCAAGTGTGCACGCGCACACACCTCAAAATACATGCAGGTATTCAGAGAGCAGAGGAAGCCCTGAGTGAGCAAAGTCCTGAGTGACTGTGGTGTTATTATTGCTGTTGACATGGGAATGACCACAGCAAGGACTCCAAGGACTCTGACCCATTGACTCTGGCGAAACCATTCCCCACATGGAGGCTCTTAATGGTCAAGCTTTCCTCTGGGGTCCAAGTATGAGCTACTGAAGACTGATAAGTGTGTCTAAAAACTAACAACCTTAACTTCTTCCTCCAGAATGCTTACAGCCGCAGACTGCTATGTTAACCTTTAGAGACCTCCTGTGAGACTAGCCAACTCCTCCCCTTGTGCTGCATTTGAAAAACATGCTGAGATTCCAGGTTGCAGTGACAGGAAGTGTCACTCCATCAGAGTGCACACATCCCACCCGGCTGCAGCTTTTCTGTACATGTGTTTTGCATCTGTCCTTTCTTCATTCCCTAGATGTCCCTACTCAGGGGTCAGGGACCCAAGGCATGTATTAAATAAATAATAAAAAAAAAGTAAATGAAAATAAATGAATATGTACTGCACCAGTGCTGTCCAACATAGCACCTAAACGCAGGTGGTTAGAATGTAGTGGGCCAGCCACTGAATGCGTGTTTCTTTTAACTTTTACCCTAAGAAGTACATTCAGCTAGGGGCACTACACTAAGTAGTACAGTCATTAGGGCTTACAAATGATTCACACACAAAACCCAATGAATGATACTCTTTACTGTCGCCCGTATTCTTTCAAAGCTCAATGCCAGCCAAGAGCAGTGGGTACGTCATTCTGTTCTTTACTTCTGCCCGAGAAGGTCCCGTTTGCCATTGCTTGTTTTTCCTTCTGTTCTCAGAGACTGAGAACAGCCCTCATCCAGGTTCTCATCCTGCAGCGCTTCCAACTTAAAACTGTGCCCCTTGCCACCTTTGCACTCTACCACCATTTCAATCCGTCTCTACAAAGACGCCTTCCAAACCCAGAATGCTGTTTTTCTCACAGCCAATCTCCACTGTAAACTGAGCAATTCCAGTGAGATATTGGACGATTCCTTAGTACTTTACAAGCAGCAGAGTTCAAGGCTGTCCTAGCTTCTCTCCTTCCTTCCTTCACAGCAGAGTTCAAGGCTGTCCTAGTTTCCTTCCTTCCTTCCTTCCTTCCTTCCTTCCTTCCTTCCTTCCTTCCTTCCTTCCCTTCTTTTGCAGCAGAGTTCAAGCCTATCCAAGCTTGCTTGCTTCCTTCTTTCTTCCCTTTCTTTTTTGCCAAATGCCATTTCTTGAGATTTTTACACTTGTGTGTATGTGTTGCACATATGTGTACATGTCCCAGCATCAAACTCATGATCAGGCTTAGAAACAAGAGCCTTTACCTTGCCACACCCTAACATTGTGGGCTTTTAATAGTATTCTTAACATATTATTGGGTTCAAGTTTATATTTCTTTTTTCTGATATCTAGGCTAAGAATATGGCCCATATACTGGTTTCTCCCACATGTGCTGGATGATAAAAACCCTTTCTAAATGAATTTACCTTCTCTTACCACTCAAAAACGACACACATTTAGCCCCTCTGTGGCTTACCATCCATCTTTATTCTGATGTTGTCATTATAAATCCAGATTTCTATCCACACTGCCAACTTAATTTTCTAACCTTTCTGCCAAAACACACACCCACTTTCTTGTTCTTTGTACTGCTGTCTCTTCCACTTACCCCTTCCTTCTTGACTCATGGTCCTTAGGGCCTCCCTTTACTAAAGAACATCCATTCAAGCTCCATATAGTCTTTATTTCTGGCCTGGATCTCAGTGGCTTTGCCCTACTGTTGATCCGGAATCACCTCCACACATCATTCATTTCCCTTTTAGTATGTGATATCATGGACTATTCCTACATACTAGAACATAAGGTTTCTAGAAGGCCAAGACAAATACCTTTACTGTCTCCTAATTTAACCTTAAGTGGGCAGGATGGACATGCCTATGAGTCTAGTATGCAGGAGGCAAAAACAGCAGAGTTCTGAGTTCAGCATGGTTATACAGCAGGAACTTATAAAAATAAAAGGACTAAAATCTTAACTATGCGTTTTCTTAATGAGAATTTAAGAAATAACCACAGAGTATACATGTTTGAGCGGCAGTAAGCAGCAAAGGACAGCAACCAGGACACTAGCTATTAAAGGGATAAAACAAGAAGAGAATAGCAATCTAGTATAATCACAGATAATATGAGTAATGGCATCAATTTATTACAGTAATCATCTAGTAACCCGTTTTTTTTTTTTTTTTTTGTTCTATGCTCAAAATACACAAGAAAATATGATTTCTGGGTATCTCTCTCTCTCTCTCTCTCTCTCTCTCTCTCTCTCTCTCTCTCTCTCTCTCTCTCTCTCACACACACACACACACACACACACACACTTTAATTATATCACATCAAGGGAAGCAGGCAGCTTCAATAGAGGTATAAGAATTCCTAAAACAGTCCTTAATTCCATAGATGTTTATAGGTGATCTTTCCAGCCATGGAAATATAGAACTGGCACTCGCTGCTGAGAGGGTACAGTATGCTCTGTTAGTTCTTAGGGTCATCTCTTAAAATAGATGCACAGTTTAGGGCCAAGAGAGGCTAGTCCAACACTGTTACTTGTCGTGGAGCATAATCTAAGATGCTATTTTAAGATGCATCTCTAAACAGCAAACTGGACAACCAGGAAAACACTTGCTTTCTACTTTCAAGCTTAAGTGAAGTAGCCACAGATTTTCTCTAAAATCTCAGAGGGATCATTTTTGTCACCAACACCACACTGCGCACTCCACATGCAATCCAGACCCATCTTCAACTGCAGGGAGCTTGCTTGGCTGTAGTCCTTCCCCCTTCACTTCCACTCAGGGTGGGAGAGTATGGGCATTTTTTGAGGAAAACTCTCAGATTATC
This sequence comes from Cricetiscus sungorus, assembly GCA_030556225.1. Lineage (NCBI taxonomy): Eukaryota > Metazoa > Chordata > Mammalia > Rodentia > Cricetidae > Cricetiscus > Cricetiscus sungorus. The sequence continues at coordinate 1,385,733 of JANBXA010000369.1, read as the reverse complement.
TAGTCTTGTTTTGTTTCTTCTTGGATACAAGTATCATTTGGGTTATGCTGGAAGGGTAAACACACGGGCAAAGAAAAACCTATACTCACTTCCCCGTGGAGTTCACTGTGTGAATGCTAAAAATCTCTTACTGTAATAAACCTGGACAAAAGCACTACTTGTGAACGTGGTGGACCACACTAAATAGCATGAAGAGGTGCTCAATGAAAGAAATGAACTTTACTGTAAAACTAAACTATAAGCAAGCTCAATCCATTCCGTCAGTAGTGACATAGCCTCCTCAACTCAAATTCTAAAGTATTTTTAAAATGTCTTCATCACAATGAACCCTAACCATGGATCTGAAACAACGGCTTATGGGTCATTTAAGAAACCATATAGTGGGCTGGGGAGATAGGTGGCTCAGAGGTTGAAAGCACTGACTGCTCTTCCAGGGGTCCTGAGTTCAATTCCCAACAACCACACGGTGACTCACAACCCTCTGTAATGAGATCTGGTGCTCCCTTCTGATATGCAGACAGGAATACATGCAGGCAGAATACTGTATACATAATAAATAAATAAATCTTAAAAGAAAATAATAGAAAGGAAGGAAGGAAGAGAAAAAGAAAGTACATACTCCTCAAAGGAAGTAAAAATGTTCAAATCTTTGCCACCGGAGAAATACAGATTAAAACTACTCTTAGATTCCATCTAACTCCAGTTGAATGGTTATCACCACAGAGACAAGAGTCAAATGCTGCTGAGGATAATGGGGGCTGGGTTTATAACCATTATGAAAGCCATGAAGACTTCCCCAAATATATTTACCATACAACTCCGCTAAATCACACCTGTGTATAAACCCAAAGAAGTCCATGTCATACTACAAAGATACTTGCACACCCCTGTCTATTGCAGCTTGATTTACTAAGATGAATGGATAACGAAAATGTAGCACATGCATGCACTGGAGTTTTATTCAGCCATAAAGAAAAATTAAATTATCACAATCACATGGAGATAATGGGAACTGGGAAACAATCGTTGTAAGACTGGAAGTCTTTATAAACCTCATGTTCTCTCCATGTGGGCCCTAGTTCCCAAAGGATAAATACGGGCTGAAGTGTGATTAGGCATAGGAAGAAGCAAGAACTAGAATAGGGCCATGCAATGGGGTGGGGGATCGGCTGGTGGGGTGGGGGGGGAGGCAACACACACGGTTTGAGAGGGGAAATAACGAGAGGAGGGAGGCCGGGGAGATGGGGAGGGAGGGAGGCAGGGGAGAAGGGGAGGGAGGGAGGCCGGGGAGAAGGGGAGGGAGGGAGTTGGTATACATCTGACTCCATATATACCAATTAAGTATAATTTCATCAACACTGTATTTACATTGTATCGAAAGTCACATGTATCTAAAATAAAAGAGATACAGAAATCCGAAGTTTTTAAGTTCTTTCGGAGGATGCTATCAGATTGATATTATATGTAAACGCTTATAGTTTTAAATAAAGGATTTTAAAACCATCTTGTATGGCAGTCCAAAGTGACTCTATACTGTTTGAGCAGGAAAAGAAAGCACAACATTAAAACAAGAAAGTGCAATTTCTTTAATGGAACCTTTATCCGCAGTTACAAAGCCCATATTGATACAAAGCGGACATGCATTATTAACAGGAATGATTGTATTGTTGTGTGCCTCTGTTGCATTCGCAGGCCAGGGGCCATGTGTGGGTGGGTCCTCAGGAGCCCAGCACCTTGTCTTTGTAAGCCCAGTCCTTGCTGGGCTGCCTGGCCATCAAGCCCGGGACCCTCCTGCCCTACCTCCCCATACTGGGATTACAACTGCATGCCATCACTCCCGGACCTCACTTTACCCACTGAGCCTTAACCTCAGTGTCGCTGGTTTCATGGAGACCAGGTGTGAGTGCTAGAGATAGACACTTGGAGTAGACACATGAAATAAATAAACGGAGTTTCTCCTAGATAAACAAACATACCCCGAGTATCTTGTGTCACTGTCCCACGACTCAGGGTTGTGTTAGTAAAATGGAAACAACAGCAATAAACCCTCCTAAGGACTTTACTCAATACTATTAAAGAGATCAATGGGGTGACAGCAGCCTGGCTCCAGCTACAGATTTCCCAGGTCATCAGACCAGTGCTTAATATACACATTTTTCTAAATTGTTTATTTAATGTTTTGTTAAAAACCACTTTAAGTGTGGGGGGGAGAGAAGAAGGTAAGGAGGGAGGGGAGGGAGAGAATGGGGAGGGGGAGAGAGAGAGAGAGAGAGAGAGAGAGAGAGAGAGAGAGAGAGAGAGACAGACGACAGAGACTGACTTCTCATTAAGGAAATGTCTGGTACCTGAGATGGCAATATGAAATTCTAGAAGAACATGCCAAGATATGGTGTAAGCAAGATTTTCACTGGCAAAGATTTAACATCCTTTCTCAGTAAGTTATAACCTATTTAAACATCAAATGAAGAACACATCAGTTTAACCTAAATCCTACCTTTCAGCAAAATTACAATTTTTCAGTTTTTCAAGGATATGAGCAATCTTATTCTTGAAACCATTTCTCAGGCTTCATTATCTTCATTTATTTCTTGAAATGTGGAATTCCTACCCTGGATCCCTATTTTACATAAAGATCCAGCAATATAAAGTACATAGAGCCTCCCAACCCTGCTCTTATATTTATCTTTTAATATTATGGGTGTGCCTACCTGGAAAAAACAAAGGACAAAGCAACTGATTACACAGCATTCCCTAGTCATCTGGGGGTATTATTAAATGTTCTCATGCTGGAATGCATCGTGTTCATGCATGTGCAGTATGAAGGTCCATGTCAGGTGTCTTTGCAATGACTTTCCATCCTAACTTTGAGACAGATCTCTTGCTGCCTGAACAGCCAGCTCTCAGGGCTCCACTGTCTTCATCCCCCAGTTCTGGTTACAGGAAAATAACTCTACCCAACTACTCTTCACATGGACGACAGAGATCTGAACTTCAGTTCTCCTGTTTGCCTGACAAGAACTTTACCAACCGAGTCATCTCCCCAGAGGCTTAATTTTTCATTATAATTCACTGACCTCCCCTATCAACTGTTCCTCCTAGTATCTGTTTATAATATGATTATTTAACACAATTTATCAGGAAATGCAAATGGGGCTGTGGAGATGACTCAGCACGTAAAAAAAACGACTACCTGAGCAAACCCAGTGACCCAAGGTCAGTCCCCAGAACCCACGTAACAAGCAAGATGTGTTTGCGTGCACCAGTAAACCCCAGCATTCCTAAGGCAATACGGGAGGTGAGAACAGGAGGAGCTTCCTGGAACATGCTTTGCAGTAGAGGAACCAGCAGAGATGCTGCCTCAACAAAGCAGAAGGTTAGCAACAGCTCTGCCAAATTATCCTCTGACCTCCATGTGCAGACCATGCTGCTTGCCCTCCCTCCCTCTCTCCTTTCTCTCCTTCCACCCCCCCCTCACACACACACACACACACACACACACACACACACACACACACACACACACACACACACATACACACACACATATATACACATACATACACACATACACATACACACACACACACACACACACTTTACAGAGTAAAAATGAGCAACAGTGTCTTTAAGTACTGACTTAAAGGCTGTTACAAGTTTGTATGTTTACAAAACTGCTATAAAACAATAAAAAAAAAAACATTTAAAAAGTGGTATTATAGCTGGTACCTTAGGGACAAACTGGGTTCTGCCATTAAATAGAATGTATGAAATAAAGTATAAATAAGCATACTAAAATTTAAGTTTAGTTTTTCTAGATGGATAAACTATTCTTATTGATATATTGTATCTATTCTTTGACAAGCAAATCACTACCCACAGACACAGTTAGTTTTAAGATCTTATTTCTTTAAGAAGGAGAGAAGCTGGCAAAATTTGCCTATAATTAATTTTTTTTCGTAACAAAAAGCTTCTAAACAGTTCGGTATAACCTTAAGTCTGAAGGACTTAAAACTGCATTATCTTGACTTTGCCAATGACTAAAGATTTGATTTGGGTAAAACACACCCAATATGGGCTGTAGTTTTTGCTGCTGTTTTTAAATAAAAACAGCTGAAACAACGGTAACATTCGAGAGATTGAGTCTGAGATGTTCCCAACAGTTCACCTATTCAACACGTGTCCCTCTGCTAGTGGCACTATTCTGGATTCTGGGAATTCCTGGAAGATGGGGACACAATGAAGGCAGTCCTGGCTCCCAGTTCCCACTCTCTGTGCTCATCTGCCATGAGGTAAGACTGTCCTCCATACCCTCCTGCAGCCATGATGTCTGTGGTGGGTTGGCGTCACGCACTTTGGGAGAATGTCAAGGCTGCAGGCTGGCACATATTCACCTACGCTCTCTCTGTCTCTCTCCTCTCCACCCCCTGACCCCCCCCCAGCAATCTCATTCAATTCAGATGCCTTCAAAAACAACAATAACATCAACAACAAAAAACATCCCTTAACTCTACTTAATGCTATTTGTTAGTGGTAAAATGTTTAAAGCTTTAAAAAAACAATATTCTAATTATTCACAATAATGTTATTAGCAGAAGGTAACCACTGCAGAGCTTGTTAGCTACAGTTTGCAAGAGGGGGGGGGCAAACCTCGTCCCAGATTTGGGAGGAGGCTCACAGGGCAGCAATGGGTAAAGACCAGGAAATAGAGGGGAAGAGCCCTCAGCATGGTGTCTGCAGGAAGGAGTATGCAGAACGGGGTAAAATGATTAGAATCTGCTTGTTTAACTAATTTAGAGGGCTCTAGACATGGCTGCTGTCCCCATGCATCTGGTTTAGGGTGACTGTCCTGAATTAGGGAAGCATGGTAACAAAGAAGGCTCAGTTGGTAGAGCATCTGCTGCATGGTTCTAGCAAATCAAGACAGTATCCTGCTCTTCGGAGAACATTTAGACTATAAGTCAACTTTTACTTTACCTGCTAGAAGAGGAAGTAAAAAGCTTTCTCCTTCTAAAGTAACAACCAAGATCTTCCTAAGACTTATGCTTCCAAATTTCTACAATTCACAACCATGTGGCAAATTCCTTAGCACAACCAGTCATTGAGGAGCTAAGGCAACAAAGCCAGAGGACAAGCCACATACTGAAAACAGGCAGCAAGAACCACCTTAAACTCCTTGAAGAGCGGGACTGGCTTCTATAAAGGCCACAAAGCAATTCTTACTGGACAGACAAATGACCTCCCTGCAAGGTTACTGTGGCAGTAGTTACTGTCACAGGGATTTGCCGCTTGTGAACTAGAGAACTCAGGTCTAAGCAAACACAATCCCTGATTTGGAAGCACAGCTCGCGCCTGGTGAGGTCACGTACCCCTGTAACCCCAGCACTACAGAGGCTGTGGTAGGAGATTACAAACTCAAGGCTACCCTTGGCCGTACATGTATTGAGACCCCCATCAAAAACCAAAGAAATAAGAAAAATATATATCAGATGTCTTTGAACAAGCATCTTTGATTACCTGATGCCAAACGCATTAGAGGTTTCAAGACAAAGACCAGATGACAATCTAAATGCCGTGGGCTTGGGGCCCTCGCCCTCACATGTGCTGTTCCTCAGGCTGGGTATGTGCATATTTACAAGGATGCTAGCAAATGAATCATTTCCTAAAGCATTCTGTGAGTCCGTAGTGACTCAAAGCCTAAAAAAAACGCTCTCTTTAAGGGAGGCCGGCATTATCCTAGTTAGATTTGCCAACACAGAAACAAAAACAAAATCTTGCAGTTCCTTTAAGCACTGTTAGGCCTCATTCACAGTTTAACTTCAGAAAGAAATCAATTTTAAAACTAGCAATAGTTTTCCTCGACCTTCTTAAAAAAAAAATTAAGTTCAACTTGATACACATTTACATTTTAATACAGCATTTTAACACTAAGTGAAGTAAATGACTAAACTATTTAAAAGCACAAATCACGTAAAGCATTAACTTGGATAAAAGGACCATCTACCAAAACCAAACCAAACCCCTGTAATCCCATCTCAGCACTTGAGAGATGGAGTAAGGAAGATCAGGAGTTTGAAACCAGGGTTGGCTACAGAAAACCCTACCTCACAAAAGAAAAATAAGGAGCAGGAGCAGGAACAGGGGGGCAACGCTGCCACCAATGTCCCTTACCCAGCCCAACAGCGCTTAACTGCAGTGTTCCTTTCCTACACATACCAGCTACCTCTGCCCACCACAAACTGCCTGTGAGCGAAATGTGACTTTCAGCTTGGGAACTGGTTATCACGACCACTGCAGGCGGCTGCCACAGGATCATTAAAACGTCACCGAAAGCCATCTGAGGACTTGGGTTTCAGAGTAAGGGCAGGGATATGAAACGGTGAGTTGGTTTTCAATGAATATCCCAAACTGGGTTGGCATTTTTAATTATAAAATAAGGTTGAAATGAGGAAGTTATTAAGTATGATACAATGTACTCTCCTTACATTTTCATCAGTGTTTTTAATGAGCCACGGTATAACACACAAATGTACACGGGCGTATATACAAACCCAAATAAAACGTGCACATTAAATGTTCACAACCCCCCCCCATGTATGTGTTTAGATGTATCGATCTCTTTAAAATATAAATTCATCAATTATCACGGGTAGTTTATAATCTAAAGACTGAGGACAGTCTTCTAAAACTTCTCATATAACTACAATTCCACTGGCCTCAAAGATCTGTTAAGAAAAAAAAGAAAAAAAGAAAAAACAGCAAGAAAAAAGTTTTAAAACTACCCAGACTTTGGGTTCTTTTTCTGTACCTCCATCCACTAATTCTGTAACAACTGGCAATTTATTTTAACTTCCTTAGCCTTGATTTCTCATCTACTAAAAACATTTGGGGCTGGTTGCCATTTTATTAGCTCAGTGGTGCAGCATATGCCAGATAAGACCCTAATTCAATCTCCATCACACACACACACACACACACACACACACACACACACACACACACACACACCTGGGCTGCAGACAAACATCAGTACGTTATTTGTCGCCTATGTTTGAGTCTGCATTTGATTCCCAACACTGCAAAACAGAACAAAACAAAAACTCCTACAAATAGCCTAGGATGAGACAATACAAAAGTTAAGCAGAACAAATACAGCCTCATGAGGGTAGAACTCTGCTTCTCCTGCACCAGCCATGGTGTTTCACGTATAATGGCAGACACTAAATACATCTTATTTACTGTAAGCAGAAACAACATTATCCCTGTTAACTGAGCTAATGTCACAAAAGAGGACACACAGGATTAGCTGAAGAATATGAATTCTATGCATAAAATACTGACAGTCGCAGGGTTTTCTTAAAGTCATTTCTTAATGTTATTTCCTTCTCAGAACGAACAACATTTTCATCTTTTAAAGACTGACATGTCATTTTCTAATAAAGGGAGTCATAAAATGTAAGACATATTCTTTGGAGTGTTTTGTAACTACTAATGAAAAATGAAATACAAAACTCTCATTTCATTTATATTCTTGTAATGTTTTTAAAGTTTACTCAAGTTTAGTGTATGCATGTGTGTGTAACCAAGAACATATTCTTACTAGCCCGAAATTCCCAATCAGAGCGGGACTCGAAGTCATGAAATGTGTTTTGTATTCTGATTCCCTGTGTGGTACATGCACTCTGCCCGCAGGGGGACTAACAGAACCCTCTGCTGAAGACCCAGGGATCCATGTCTCACTGAACAGATTACAGCATCACAATACAGTGGCGTGCGCTGCTTACCTACAAGAGTCCACCTGTAGCGTCTGCCCTGAGTCCTAAGGTCTTTACGGCTTTGCTTTCCTGTTCTACGCAGCGAAGCCTTCGCCGTGAGAGACCGTGAGCTAATTCTATAAATGATCACAGGAGGAAGCAAACCCTGTAACACACAGGGAGTACACAGAGAAAAGTCAGTGCTAATAAAAGAGACACAGTGCTGAGATTCTGGGTGGGTCAGTCATTTACTGTGCAGCCTTGAGGAAGTCATTCCACTCCAGACTGTAGCTCTTACACCTGAGAGGGGGTGGCAGCCATATCTACCTCCCACCGTGCTCAGAAGATTAAATGAGGGACCGCTACCAAGCCGAGTGCTGTGCTTACAAACATGCAGTGAATGTCAGACAGCACACAAATCAGCTGAAGGGCACCCCTTAGTACTTTTATTCCTGAAAGAAAACAGGTTTCTTTCTCCACCAGGGACACCCATAAAGTAGGAGTTCAGTTCCACGATGCTCAGACTGATAAGGAACACATTGGGCTGTATAGTACCGAAGCTGCGTATCTATCTGCTGGCTGAATTCACAGGTGTGGTCTACCAGTGAGAGTACACAAAATTAGTAAGTTTACCAAGGGCTTACTAAAACCATTTACCCAACCTATCGTTAAAATCGAGATACACAATAATGTCCTAAAAATGAAGTGAGAGAAATTCTAGAAATAAAAATACAGAACACTTTAATTTCATAAAATAAAATCACAAACAACTGTCACTTATGGAACGCCAACTGTTTACATCTCAGATTGGTTCACGTGTAAACTTAGATAGCTAGGAAAGATGACCAGACTAACAAATCACTTGCCATCAATCCAGTTAGTACTTAGAATTACACTCGTCTAAATCTTCCTTTTTTCTCTTCTTCAACTCCCTGGATCAGACCTCCTCATCTGCACCTGTGCATAGGCAGCTCTGCTTCTGTAAACAAGGTGCTGTGATATAATTTCAGGCTGTGGTGACTGGACTAGGTATCCACAGGATACCCAGTACTAACCCCTCAGAATATAATTTCAGAGGGAACAGAACAATGTTTTCCATATCCCCTAAAACTCCTATCTCCTGTAAATTGCCAAAATGGACAAGTGAGATGTATATATTCACATATTCACTCTTTCTTTCTGTACCAAGGTCCCCAATGCTCCTACAAAATCAAAGTTTTTCCATCTGTGTACTTTCTCTTAGTTCAGTATCAAGATAATAGAGACTAAAAACAATGCTTATTGGTGAAGGTATTACATACATGCATATATGTATAAGTTATGTATATGTAAGGCAGAACCACAACCTATGTGAAATTTTAAATTCTATCCTAAATATGTAATTATTCTTGATTCCATGTCTAAATGTTATACATGAAAATTGAAGCCAGGTGTGGTGTTGCCAGCCTTTAACCCATCACTCAAGGGGCAGAGGCAGGAGGTGATGGGGATGTCCTTCTGTAGGCTGTGAATATATGTTTCTCTTATTGGTTGATGAATAAAGCTGTTTCAGCCAATGCACAGGCAGGATGCACCCAGGCAGGAAGTATAGGTGGGGCTACCAGACTAGGAGAATTCTGGGCAGAGGAATGCAGAGGTGAGTGGTGAGGGCTGAAATTAAGAGAGAGCTAGCCAATAAGAAGCCTGAGCCATTGGCCAAACAGTTTATAATTAACTGTGTGTTTATTTGGGACTAAAGGGCTGTGGGACCAGGCAGAACAGAAACTTCTGTCCACAAGGAGGAACTCTGATTTCAAGGCCAACCTAGTCCACATAATAAACTCCAGGCTAACCAGCAGCTACATACATAGTGAGACCTATTTTTTGTTTTGTTTTTTTGTTTTTCAAGACAGGGTTTCTCTGTGGCTTTGGGAGTCTGTCCTGGAACTAGCTCTTATAGACCAGGCTGGTCTCAAACTCACAGAGATCTGCCTGCTTCTGCCTAGTCTTGAAACAAACCAACACAAACACACACACACACACACACACACACACACACACACACACACACACACACACACACACAAACACACCCTAATTGAAAATCCAAACTACACGTGTATATACAACCAGAAAGGTTATCTTTTAGTTGTACCCCTCTTCCCAAACACATTCCTACCCAAACAATGTAAGTAGAACTGTTTCTTCTTTCTCATGGGCTTCTAGAGCCTTCCTTCATGGCTTCTTAGACCACATGATATTCTAATTACACATATATATGAGTATATAAATTTACATATAATGTACTTGCAATTTAAATTGAAAGTATAAATACATTCTATTCTAATTGGTCTAAGATGCAACCCATAAGAAAACATTCTGCCAACTAAAGTATCAAATGCCTTTGATTATTAGGGTATTTGGGTTTGAAAAGACTTTAAATGTAGAAACCTATGTCTTACAAGGCAATAAATAATCTCCTGTAATAGGGTACAGATCCTCTGAGGGTGAAAAGCAGTCCTTTCTGTTGTAATTTTAAAAAGCAGCATAAGAAAGATGCCATGAGACAGAACTAATGTGGAGGTTTTTTTTTTTTTTTTTAAATAGGGGAAAAGGAATGGGAAAGGGGGGAGGAAACCAGCCTCTGGAGACAGGAGCAGCAGCAGTAGAGAAGGGAGGTGGGAAGAGAAGGAGAGACAGGCAGAGAAGCAGAGAAAGATGGGGCCCTTTAAAGGTGCACAGGTGGTGCTCTTAATGGCTGCAGCTGAGGGCGTATCCTGTCAGAACCCCAAGGGCAGGGCAGTATAGATGCCTGAGAACTAACACTGTCAGCTTTAGTTTCTCAGTGCCTTTTAACCATGCAGACACACGGGCATGGAGAGAACAGCTGGCGCTTTGATCTAATTCTTACCATATCTTTCCTATCAACAGTATTCTTCACAATGACCATTAACGTCATCATCACAGCCACCATGAGCACATGACTAACTTACTGTGACAGCTTCCTTTTAACCAGACTCCTTCTTGTTTGTGATGGCCTGGTACTGGTACTTGTGATCCTAGCTCAGCGTCCTACCTAAACTCTGGGATTACAGGAATTCTCAGCGTCCTACCTAAACTCTGGGATTACAGGAATTCTCAGCGCCCTACCTAAACTCTGGGATTACAGGAATTCTCAGTGTCCTACCTAAATTCTGGGATTACAGGAATTCGCTCCAGGTTTTCTACTGGAGAAATACCCCAATAAATACTTGAAACATTAATGTCTCTAACAACTTTTGAGGTGGGAAGGGGGCAGGCAAGCTATTCAGCAGGCCTATGCTTCTGAAAAGCACACAAAAGAGACCAGTGCTGTTGCCTGTAAGCTATAAATCTCGCTACCAGCCTTATGCTTTTCCAAGTTTTGCTTCCAGTAAGCTTACTCCAAATTAAGCTTACTCCAAATTCAACGGCTTGACTCAAGATATCCTCTTCATTTCTCTACTCTTGGAGTTCAGTCATTGAGGCTTTTTAAAATCCTGCCTCTACCAGATTGCTCTGCCAACATGCATCACTTCCCTGATCTCACCAATACTTCCTACACTTCAAAACCCAGTACTTAAAGCTCACGGACAGTTGCTGATCCACACAAGGGAACCATGTACTTAGCCTATGTCCCTAACACAAGCATCCTTCCAAGAAAAGTGAGTACTTCCGGGACCTAACAAAGGCTGGAAACAGAGCAGACGCTTGCTTCTTACGACAGGAAAACACATGGCTTCTGCTGTACCTATAGACATACCTGTTCCTGTAGCCTTGGTTATATTTTGACCAAAGCTTTCTGAACTCTGCCTTACAAATTTCACTTAGAACTATAACACATAAAAGTAAAAATATTGACACCTAAAGTAGTGTTTTCCTGCTTGACAACATTTTTCTAATGAGTGGTCCTCCATGGAGAGTTTCCCATCTTATATAAATAGTTTTGACTATAATGTATAAAATCCCTTTCTAAACATATTACCTGGTCTCATCTACATAATACTCTGAAGCAGTAATGAATGTCTATCACTATTTGACAAGTTTGCCCGGTAACAGCTAATTAGTGAAGGGCAGAATCCAAGCAAAGTCTAAGTTTAAACTCTTAGTCTTGTTATCTGTGTGTGCAGTGACCAACAATGAACACACTACAGGAGCCCACTTCTCTGATTGACGGGGCACAGAGTAGGTCCTACCATCTCTGAGGTAGAAGAACCTTCATATATTTGACCTACCACTTTTTTTTCCCTTTACTCAAAATGTTCTTTAGTCTAACATTTTATAAATACTTCCCTAGTAGATATTTTGAGCTCATAACCAAAGCAAAACAAAGCGAAGAAACCTGCATGTTCTGGATCTGCATACTCCACGGGTTAAGTAAACATTTTGCTGTGAGTGATTCATGGAGTTAGGGCTGAATTAGTGTCCTGGGTTTTCCAACTGTTTTTCTAGTTCACTTACAAAAAAAGTAATCACATTGTTCATGTTGAAGTGGCAAAACCTACAACAGAAGTGTAAAGAATCTTAACTACAAGTTCAGTGTTGGACGCGACAGGCGACAGACATGTAAAGACACCATTCATCAAACTGAAGCTCAACTAACAGAAAACTAACACAGGAATTATAAAAGTAACGGGAAGCAGAAACATACTTGTGAACTAGATTATAGATTCACGGTATAACAGAACTGGCCTTGCATCAATTCTATCATTAAAAAAAAAAAAATAAAAAAAAAAAGTAATGCCACCTAACTCCCCTCTCATTAACTACAGGACCATAAGCTTAAGAGTTACAGTATGCACTGGCCATATGCTAAACAGGCATGCCCAATGTAGGACCAGACATTTAAATATCCATGTACTTAGGTTTTAGAATTAGATCCAATCAAACTTCCTGTATAGCATGAGCAATTCTTCCATAATCTATAATCTGACAGTTGGGTAACCAGCCTTTAATGATAAAAGATAACTACCTAAAAACACCAATCATCCCATTGGTACAGCTGCTCTCCTTCCTGCTCCTCCTCTCCACTGTCTAACGTAACAGAACTCCTCCTATTTTAAACTGAAGACAGTACCACTGTCACCTGTTTCTATTTAACAGCGAAAACCCTCACTCTGACCACTGCTAGTATTAAGTATTTTCTATTCTTCATCCCAGGAACCCTTGCTATGACCACCAGCTTATTACCACCCCAATTAAAATGGGACTATACACAGCAGTGCAATGGCAGTCCAGAGACAGAGCTTTAATCTCAACCCACACTAAGCCAGTAAATTCATTTGCACTGGTCCTGCTGTTGAAGTCGGGCTTTGCACCCTGTAGGTACATAATTCCCCCTAGTTGAAGCTCAGCATCTTTCCTGCTTTACCCATCCCCCCACTGATGATTCCAGCCTATCAAGCACTCTGACTCACTCTCAGTGCTATCGCCTAGCATACTGGCACCATCTCGCCACCTTTTCTCGTGCGTAAATTCAGGAAATAAGGGCCATTCCTTTAACCCTGTACTTAAAGGGCAATTGGGGTGGGGTGGGGGCGGAGTTACACTGTATCAAGGATAGCATCTCATACCAAAGCATTCCACACTGCTACGATGGTTCACATCCTATTGTGTACTCATCACCTATGAGTCTTTGGGAAGTTATGACCAGAAATGTTGAAATCAAGACACACTGTAATTCTTAGCATGGTGGTGCACACCCGAAGTCCTAGCACTTGAGGTGGGAGCATCAAGAATTTAAAGGCAGGGCTAGCAAGGGCTAAGTGGGTAAAAGGTGCTTGCCACCAAACCCACTGACCTGAGTTCTATTTCTATCACCCATATGATAGGAAGAGAGAATCAAGTGACCCCCACAATCTATACCCTGGTCAGTTTGCTATGCTATGCTCTCGGCCCATACAACAAAATAAAGACAAAAGGGCAGCCCGGACGTTAACTCCACGTGGGTGCTTGAGACCTTCATAGTAAGCTCTCACTGCAAACTGGGGTGGCCACTTGAGACCTCTGTGCGAGGCATAGCATTAAGAATGAAAACAAAACAGCATGACATTTTGAGAATGTGAGCAAAGCAGAAACTCACGTCGGGTTTTAAAAATGCCTTCAACAACTGGTAAGTAAGGCTTTTCATCACAGCAAGAGAAACATGGTCCTTCAAGGCAAACTGTGTGTTGCAAAGACAAGATGGGCTTCCTCGGTGGCCTTATCCTGGCAGACTCTTAATCTCTGTACGTCCCTAAAGCAACTAAAGCTCAGTGAGGCAGTTGGTAAGATGGACACAATACCTACCCATAAAATGATACTCTGTGGTTTGAAATTATGAATATAAACTCAGCACCTAACTCATGTTAGCTATAGGAAATGCTTGATTTCTTTCTCCGTAAGTTTTACTTTCTTTAGACATCCATATATGATGTGTGTATGTATATGTATGTATGTATGTATATATATATTTTGAATCCTAGTTAAGAGAGGATGAGGTCAGCCTGCTCTTTCTAGTGAGTTCAACGCCAGCCAGGGCTATACAGCAAAGTCCTTTTGCCATCTTTTAAAAATCCATTTCTAGCTTTCAGAAAAGATTTCTAGTTTTCAGAAAAGATAAATGTCTTAGGCTTGAGGATAATACATAGAACTTACTAATACTAGATAAACTTTTTCATTTCTTATCTTTTTGAGATAGGGTCTCTATGTAGTTCAAGGTGGGGTGAAATTAATTATGTAGGCAGGCTGGCCTCAAACTCATCCCAATCCTCCTGCCTCAGCCTCATGTAGTGTTCTGAGACAAATGTCCTCTTGGAACCTTAAGTCTTCTAAGAGAAAAATACCACCGCATAGGTTCTACATTGAGTCCAGTAACAGACCCAGATAGTGCTAACTTTCAACGGTATTAGATTTAATAAGCCAGCAGTGAATACCCAGGTGACATGGGGACATTCTATCTGTGAAAAGACAAACAAGATAATTCTAATTCTCTAAGTCCTAACTTCAGTTTCATTGTCTCACATGCTAATGAGAGACTTGGATAAACTACGAATGTGGTAGAAAACCAAATGGAGTCAAGATGATGTTCTCTGACACAAGACAGGAGTAACTCAGCCTTCCTGAACTTGCTTCCTCCTTTCTAAAGAGGGCTAAGGATGCGGGTGGGAGAGCAAAAATGCCAATTTCATTAAGCTTTTATCTCCTCAAGTACAGATTCCTTTAACACGACTTGCTCACTCACTCAGCAGTAAAAATGCCACACATTATGTACATCCCAGATCAGAAAAGCACTCGTGTGCATGGCCTGAGATCAGGGTCGCCCCTTATTTTCAACCCTTAATGGGTCATCCCCAAGCACTTAATGGAGCACTAGAGAACCTGACCCACATTTCTATCTAGCTTCACTTAAGACAGTCAAATAAAATACCTTTAAAAATAGACTTTCACGGCAATATGAAAAGGTCACAACTGTAAGCTATAATCTCCAAGATCTTTTCCAACTAAAAAGCTATCACTTGGTAAATCTGTTATTTCTGCAAGGTTTGCCCATGGCATCGTCCTTAGCTTCCTTCTTCTAGATCGAACTTCCTTTTCTATTTTCTCTTCAATCTGTCTTAATGCTTGTTCCAATATTCCTTGAGTATCTCTTGAATATTCTCCACATTAGAAACAGAAAAACAGCCAGGAACACTTGAATCTCAGCACTGCTGAAAGTTGGATCACAAACTCAAGACCGCCTGGGCTTAAAGTGAGTGTGAGGCCAGCCTAGGTTATACAGAGAGAGACCCTGTCATAAAAAAAAAACAAACAAACAAACAAACAAATAAAAACAAAAAATAATCTGAAAAGGAAATGAGAAGCGTTCTCCTTTGCTCCTTTAATTCCTACAAAAGATGTCGTGTTAGGGTTACTATTGCTGTGATGAAACACCATGGCCAAAACAACACAGAGAGGAAAGGGTTTATTTGTCTTATATATCTTGAGTTACAATCCCTTGAGAAAAGCCAAGGCAGGAACTCAAACGGGCAGGAACTCGAGGCAGGAGCTGATGCAGTCAGTGGTCATGGAGGAGTGCTGCTTGCGGGCTTGTTCTTCAAGGCCAGCCTGGGGGCCAGCCTGGGGGACGCGCCGGCAATGAACTGAGCCCTCCCACACCGATCACCGACTAAGAAATGCCCTACAAGTTTGCCTGCATCCCAATCTCATGGAGGCACTTTCTCCTCTCAAGTGGCTCTACCTTGTGTCAAGATGACATAAAGCAAACCATCACAGACGTCCTTTGAAAACTAATGTGGCTTTACCTGGAGTACTTTTTATATCTTCTATGAAAACAAAACAAACAAATAAACACACACACACACACACACACAACAGCTTCTGAAGGCTAAAGTCAAACGGTAAGTTCAGAGCCTACACTTAAGCCCTTATAATGAAGTTCAGTCTATTTACATAGTATTAGAAGATCTTAGTGAAAAAGTAACAGAATGACTGAGTCATCTGAAAAGGACATGATGATATATACAGGTATGGTTTTAAGATGCCCTAAAATGGAACATCTAAACCTACACAGCATATACAACAATGATAAATAGCATCTGCATTAGACCTCCAACCAACCTTCTACTTTGAGTAATTCAGAAAAAAAAAAAAAAAAAATCAGACGTTAAAATGTTAATTGACTAAGTTAAATTTGGACTTTTAAATCCAATGTAAGCTTTATGTTCTTTGGTTCCCATTTTTAAACAGTCATTAAGAACTGGCCTTTCCATTCTTGGCTTCATATTATATCCTTAGGTTTTAGACTTCAATCCCCTATAAAAAGCAAAGGAATTATGTAAGAGACAAGTTTTTGAATTGTCAGCAACATCTTACCAAGTCTCCTTTATGGGAAAAACGGCATAAAATTTAGTTTCTACTGAAACTGACAATCACTTAATCAAGCAAAAGGCCTATGGAGGCATAGTGTGGAGCATTCCAAGTTAATTACTGAAATAGTAACCAATAGTACCATCAAGTTTGCTAAGTAGTAGGCTAGAACTGCCAGCAGCTAACCCTAAGTTAACTGCACTTAACGTGTAGACATAAGTGTCTATTTCAGCTCTTTATACTACGGTCATCTCTTTAAAGTATCAACAGAATTGTAAACTGTTGGGTTTCAGCAGGGAGGAAATTCTTCATGTGTAGACTTTAGTTTCCCTTATACACTTAAGCAGATCTCCTAAACTATGTAAACTCTTAAGTAAGTAAATAAATAAATAAGGAGAAATGCCCATGGAACTGTAGGGATAACCGTATCTAGCGGGTGTGTTTGGCACACTGTAGTCACTGGGCTAATAGAAGTACTAAAATGGTGTGTGTTAGCAAAACACACTCGGGCACAAAGGAGCTGGCTTAGCACCACCTGCTCCCAATCCTGCCTTCTGACTCACCGTTGATCAGACCCTCGATTCTACCTCTGCCCCTAATTTCACTGATAAAAGATGGCTCTTCAAATATTTACATATAATGCACCATTCCAGGAGCTGGGGGTCAGAATACTGGATTACCTTCACCCTTAGTAAGAGGGGAACGTCTGCACTGCAAGACATTAATTAGAGAGCAGAAGAAATGGCCGATTCTCTAAACTAGTTTATAAATTAACTCAACGCTATTAACCACCAATTCACTAATGTCTAACAGGCAAGATGAAATGTAAATGAAATAATTTCTGCTCTGTCCATGCAAACCATTATCCAATAAACACTCCAGTTAATGTTCAGAATGAACAGGAACTGCAGAGTAAGGGTTGGAAACACAGCCACCACTTACATACTTGGGTACTAAGAACCTTGGGTGAAGAATCACAGTCAGAACACTAACATACGCTGTCAGTAGAGGAGCACCAGCCGAATGAGGCTACTTCAGTAAAACTTCACTTTCAACCCCTCCGTCATACTACTGTCACCACGTTTTACATGTTCAGTCATCCATCACCGCGTAGAACTAGTGCATGACACTGGGTAGGGCAGACACAGCAGTCAATCATCACACAAAGTTCTATCCGTAAGAAATAAAAACGTAACGAGGTTCACCTGAATGTGTAGCTTTTCTATGGACTACTTTTAGGAATACACTGGCTTGGGGCGTTAACTGTGGAAGGACCCCATCTTAATTCTTCTGCACCTCGTTTCGCAAAGGGTCACTCAAAAAGGACAAGCATATTCAATCTTAAGATACCAAGACAGAAATTTTATTACACAAAACTTGAAAAAATCGAAAAGTTATTAAAATTAAAACCAGTTTCCACCAACTCAGAATCAATGACATCTGAGGACAGTGAGACTTTTTTGGTACAATAAGACTTCTGCTCCCTCAAAAGACTGTAAGACTTAATGGAACTAGGTTTTTAAGTACTCTGGATGTATCTGATTATAGGCACAAGGAATAGCTATTCTCACAGCTGTTTTAAAAACAAAATGGCCACAATTTGTTCAAGTTAGTGACATTTTACTATCTACATTTTAAATTGTTTTTCACTAGCCTCACACTAGGCACATTTAAATAACACAAGGACCATAAGACTTTCCCTTAAATTTTATACATCAAGTTCCATTAAAGTCACAATCCTGAGTATAGCAACAAAACAAGACATAAAGCTTAATGAAACAATTTGTAACTTAAATTTCTATCTTAACTGCAGCAGTATCTAGCTTAAAACTACCCTTCACACTAAAGGGAAAAAAAATACCTCAAAGACAAAATGCGGAAACACGAGAAGGTCTAATTAAAAAAAAAAAAAAAAAAAAACCTCATTACACAGAATTAACAGACTCACAACCATATACCAATTCAAGTTAAGCCAACTTTCCATCAAGAAGAGATGAGCTCATCTTCCGGAAGAGTTCAAGCGCACTCAAATATGATCTCCATAATTAAGGCTCTAATCAGAAAATGACGCTTTGTGAAATCATTTAAATTATTTAACAAATTCAACACACCGCATGGAACCCAGTGCTGAAAGCTACAGAAATAAAGGGATCACACCGATAACTACATGTGGCTGCTGGTGTCATCATGGTCCAGCTCAGTTCTGACTTCCTCTCGTGTGTGCGTGTGCGTGCGTGCCTCACAGGTGCATCAAATCTGAAAGTGAGCCTGAAGCAGTGACTCTGTCCCTAAGCCCCGCTAGTAACAGACCAAAAAGAAAAAGGTGTGTCTTACCTGCAACACTAGTGATTGTTACCGGAACTCCCTGAACTTGAACACCCGCAGCACCCAGGTTGGCAACGCTCACTGCCTGAAGGTTAGGCACTGATGCTAGCTGCGCAGTATTCAAAGTTATCGGGGCACCAGCGACAGCCACAGGAGCAATCTGAGCAAGAGTTGTGCCACCACTTGAAGACACTGGGGTGATGGTTAGCTGCTGGGACAACCCAGCATTCTGAACTTGCAAATTTGAAAGACTCTGGATATTCTGAACCTGGACGGTTTGCCAGCTGATTTGCCCTGAAGGTGTTAGGGTCGGAGCCCTGATAAGCACCTGAGTCGGGTTTACAGCTTGAAGCTGAACATTCTGCAAAGGCTGCTGCTGGATGGTCTGAATCGTCTGCCCTGACTGGAGTTGAAACGACTGCGGCGGGATAGCTTGAATAATCTGCTGCTGAGGCTGTTGGATCTGGATCTGCTGCAGGATGGGTTGGCCTACAATCTGCACTTGCTGAAGAGAACCGGACTGATCCTGTGCACTCTGTATCCCGTTGGGCTGAAGCTGACTGGAGCTCTGGGCTTCAGACTCAGTGGCAGCAGGTGTTTGCGATTCTTCGATGGTGCGCTCAGAACTACTGGTGGATGTGCTTGCGTACTGGCCCGTATCTGCTGAACTCACTAACGTGTCGCTGCTCGTTAGAGACGTGGATGCGGTGGTCGTGCAGGTAGTAGAGGAAGAGGGCGATTCAGGCATAGTACCGGCGGAAGCAGAGGTGGTGGGCGTAGAAGCTAACTGATTCCCATTGGAAGTCCCACTATCAGTAGTAGTAGTTGGCTGGCCAACCTGTCCAGCCCCACCTCCTGCGGCCACGTTATTTATCACCGGTAGAGCTAAAGTCACTCCTCCAATGTTAATTGGCAGGGTCGTTACAACTTGAGCCTGAGTACCAGGAAGGGTCTGCAACTGCAATGGTATTGAAACACCAGGTCTAATTTGTACGGGAACCGTCTGGTTTGCCAGGTTTTGAGCAAGAATATTACCAGAAGCTGTCCTGTTAGCAGCGGTGAGGATAGCTTGATTATTACCTGCAGAAATGAGCTGAATTTGACCCTGCAAGTCCTGTAGAGATGAACTAGTAGTTGGATTAATCTGAATCTGCTGGCCTTCCACCGTCTGGAGTTGGGGGATCACTTGGTACTGCACGCTACCGCTCGGGTTCTGCACTTGTATGACTTGGAACTGATTGGGGGTTGAAGAATTACCTGATTTAGTTTTTGTAGGAGAGGAACTCCCGTTATTACTGCTCGAAGAACTAGACGAACTAGAAGCTGGTTGAGAAACGTTATTTTCTTTTGAAGCAGGAGGGGTGGAAGCAACAAGTTGCCAGGCGTTTCCAGCAAGCTGTGTCGTCACCAGTTCTAGCTGCTGTGGCTGACTCTGAAGTTGGACCAATCCTTGGCTGGGGTCGATAATAATCTGCTGCTGTCCAGTTGCTGGGTTTTCACCAGGAGTCCCTATTTTGCTGCAAGTAGCTGCCAGTAAAGCCAGAGGAGAGGGCTGAGAGTCCTACCCAAAATAGGAGGGGAAAGGAAAGGGAGGGGGGAAAAAGTGGGCGGATTTAGTGGAAGACAGTAGTGGGAGGGGGTTATTTATTTAGAGAGCTCTAAGTATCAGAACACACTCAATAGGCAGCAGAATTAAAAGGGGAATATGAACAAAAGCAGGTAGAAGCTACATGAATAAGGATGCAAGTCCTGTTATGTAAAAGTTTAAATAAAAAAAAAAAAGAAGAAAGAAAGAAATTTCTGGTAAACTTTCTGAAAGTGTTATTCTTCCTCACTCAAAATGCCCTTGGAAAAATAGACACTTTTTCTAACGGTATGAATTCCTGATGTAATTTTAAACGTCGTTACACCCTCAACTATGGGAAATCTTCATGAATTTACAATTTAAGTTCCTCACTCGGAGAGGTAGATGCTTTGAGTGGCTAAACATTTTTTATTCTGTTCTTTTACTTATGGGTATTTGGAGGGCAGGATTCCCTATCTCCCCTAAACGTTCGTGTTGAATTTTTATTTTATTTTATTTTTTAACGTTTGCTTTTACCTGGGAGCCTGAGGTTTTGGGTTTTTTATTGTTATTCTCTGGTTCAGAGGTTTTCCCTCCTTCTGTAGCCATCGCCGCTGCCGCCGCCTCCTCCTCCTCCTCCTTCTTCTGATCTGCAACAACCCCCCCACACACACACACAAAACACACACGACAACAGGTTATTAGGATTATTATTATTCGTTCTCCTCCGTTCTTCCCCCTCCCTCCTCCTGAACATTAATCTCCACAACCCCGCGATCCGTGCACACCGGCAGGGGGTGGGGGAGAAGGAGGGGAAGGGAGGAGGGGGCTCTCACAGAACGTGGTTTGAAACCCGACCCATAGGCTCCAGAGCAACACCCAGAAGGAGGCTGTTCTAGCTCAGGCATTAAGACAAAACACAGCCCTCCTTCCCTCCCCCTGGTTCCCTCCCGCCCTCTCCTCCTCCCCTTCCAGCATCTCGGCGGCCCCGGGGGAGGGGGAGGCGAGCAGGGTCTGGGGAGGGAGGGAGGGAGGGAGGGAGGGAGGGAGGCGGCGAAGGAGACCGAGGGGGGTGGAGAATAATACGTACCGCTCATCCCGCATTAACAGGACAAACCCTCGCGCAGACACTGGGATAGAGGTGGGTGGGGGTGGGGGCGAGGCGGGAGGAGAGGCCGGTCCCGCCCGCCCGCCCGCCCGGGGTGGCTCGGAGGAGGCAGTAGCTGGCACAGGCTCTGCCTCTTTTTCCGCGAATGGCCGCCGCTGGGCTGTGGCGTAGCAGCTCGTCTCTCCGCCCGAGCCCGGCTGACTCGCGCTTGATTGACAGCGGCGGCGTGCGGCGCGGGCGGCGGCGCGGGCCGGGGGCGGGGCCGGGGCGGCGCGAGCGCGGCGACTCCCCACCCCTTCCCCCGGCGGATTGGCCGCCGCCCGCCCGCCCGCCCGCCCGCGCGCGCCGGGGCCGGGCCCGGGGCCGCCCCGTCTCCTCCCCTTCGCCCGGCCGGCGCTAGCCGCGGCGTGCGGCCGCCGGGCCCGCCAGGCAGCCGGACTTGTCGTCTCAGGATATCCCGCCCCCTACTCGGGCCCCGGCGCCCAGCACTCAAGAGCGCAGCGCGGCCCCGTGCGGATGCGAGCGGCCGCGGGAGGGAGGAGCGCGGGCCCGGCGCGGGCGAGCCGAGGCTCCGCGCAGCCCCGCGCGCGCGGCGGACGCGCCGGCCGCACCCCGCGCCGCGAGCATGGCTCTGCTGAGGCGCATCCGGACCCGGGCGCCCTTTTTCCCCGGCTCTGCTCTCATTGGACGAGGCGCCCCGAGGCGTGGGAGGGAGGGGGCGGGCCCCGGCCGCAGAGGCTTTCGGGTCTTGTAGTCTCTGGCGGAGGCGCCGCCTTTCCTCCCGCCCCCGAGCGCGGCCTGGCTGCAGAGCCCAGAGCTTGCCCGAGGGGGCGGTGGCGGCAGGGCGTGGCCGGGGCCCGAGTGGGAGTTGAACCCAGCGCTGGGGAGGGGGGCGATGGGTGTTGTTTGCCTGGGCCTATCGGCCGAACGGGGCTGCCCGGACCGCCTCTGCCACCGCCTCCTCGGCTGAAAGCCGCTCCCCGCGGGGCGAGCCCACACCCGGAGCGCGCGGCGATTGAGCAGGCGGCGGCGGAGGGAGGCGGGGTCTGCCGTCCTCCCGCTTTGAATGAAGCTGACTCCGGGAGAGCATCCCCTTCGCCCCGCTCGCTGCCTTTGCTCACCTAGCTGGCCGGGGCCTCCGTCCGGTCCGAGCGCGGGGCCTGCGTGCTCACCGAGCAGGAGCTTCCATTTTTATTTGTTGTCTCCCTGCTGGCGTGCCGGTGCCGAGCAGCGGCCGACCGTCTTCCAGGGTGGCGACGGGAGCGCCTTGCAGCCCGCGATCTTGGCGCGCTTCTCGCTGCTAGAGGTCTCTCACAAGGTTGTCCCGGCGCAGCAAAGCCCGTCCGCATGTGGGTCAGCCCTGCTCACGGTTTTAGCGTAAGCTTCTGGGCCAGTGGAATTCACAGCCAGCTGTGCAAAGCACTTCGTCAAATGCTCCTGAGCCGCCTCCCCCACCCCCATCCCTACCCCCACCCCACCCCCAGCTTCACTCCAGGGACACGAAGTCAAGATGACAGGGACAAATACCAGCGACTAGACGTGGACCTTAATAGGAACTCTGGGACGGGACACCATCACACGCCAGGCTCAGAGCCCTCCACTTTCATTGACGTGAACCCCACACGCAGGTAGCTTTGGGTGTTTTTTGTCTGGTGCCTGAGGCTGACTGACGTGCTGCTAGGAGAGAGAGGAAGTCTGTGGTGCTGTACTTGACTAGTGTTTCCTTGTTCAAGTATTTGGGCCGATGACAAAGCATTGCAGTAAAACAAAGCAACTCTTACCAAGAACTATATCATGTTGCCCATTATGAGTTGGAGACGCTGCAATAGCCTACTTCCACGCACATCCCAATCCGCTAGGTCTTCGAAAGCTCAGAGGCGCACCTGGCATTTACAGATGAGTCACTCCTCCAGCCCTGTCCCCACCCAGCTCGCCACAGTGGATGAAGACCAGATAAGAACTGGAGTGTTCCTTGTGGTTGGTTGTCTTTAGAAAACCTGCCTCAGAGAAGTAATATCAGAGCACGGATTTACATAATGTCCTAAATGTTCTCTGCGCCGTGCTGATAAGAGGATGTGCCGGTATCCAGGAAACGGTGACAACCCTCACTTTTTGCGGGACACCAAAAGTTGCCAGCTGTTGTGGACTGAATTTTTTTTTTTTAGATCTTCCAGATCTAAATTCAGATACTACTGTTGTTAATCCGAGGCTGAGTCTTTGGGACATTATGGTTAGATGAGGTTATCTATGAGAGTGGTAAAATTTAGTGGTCCTTTGCTCTGCTGCCCCACCCCACCCCCTGTGAATGGTCTGCAACTCAGAAGACACCCGACAGAGCCTACCTGCCCATACCTTGATGTCAGACTCCTTCCAAAGAGTGATAACTAAATGTCGCTCCTAAGTTGTGGGCTGTGTTACGGCAGCCTGAGCTGATTAAGGCACTGGTTGAGTCTTGAGGCGTTGACCTGGTGACAAACAAACCGTTTCTTACAGATTCCATCAAGTTCTTGTCCATGCTCCAGGAGGCTTAACCATATGACATATTTCCAAGAGCACAGGCACTCCCATACTACCATCCTCATTTAAGATACGTACTATTATACTGTGTTTTACTTAATATTTCTTTAAAGCCGTTTTGTTTTTTGTAACAGTTAATTTAAGAAGTCTGTGTTTGCTGAGCATGACGGCTCACTCCTTTTAATCCTTGGGCAGTGCATCTTTACGAGTTTGAGGATAGCCTGGTCTATATATCGAATTCCAGGCCAGCTAGGACAATATAGTAAGACCCTGTCCTTAAAGTCTGATGGAAACCGTTTCTGATATAGAAATACTAATCCCAAACAAAGACTCTCCTTTGACAAAACTTGAGCCATCCTCTGGATCCTGTTTTTTAACTTAACCTTGACCTTGGACTGTAGGTTAAATGTAGTAGCTTTGCTTGTTTAGTCCAGTTTTGGCAAGAAACCTAATAGGTCAGGTTAGTGACAGTCTCCTACCCTTGAAATCACCCTTCAGTGATAGGCTTGTCAACGAGGGTTGACAGTTTCCCCTTCCACTCTGGTCTTTCCCAACAGCAATTTTTCTACCGCTGTTCTCCTCATCTACATATCTCCACTTGCCCTTGTTCTAGTCACAATCGAGCTGGGATTACAGGCGTGTACCACCACACCTAGTTTATGTAGTGCTGGAGATCAAATCCAGAACTTCGTGATGTTAGGCTAGCAGTCCATCACACTGACTAGTCTCCCCCTACTTGAATTTTATATATATATGTGTGTGTGTGTGTGTGTGTGTGTGTGTGTGTATCACTCCTTCGCAAGTACCAGCCTCCCCTCCCAATGGCCATAGGCCAGGACTTTGAATCTGTACAATGCTGAGGATGCTCAGACAATGGGATTGAAGCAGCACGAGAGGTTGCTTGCTTGAACCATTTAGGCCCAGGAATGACATGAATGAGAGAGGGTTCCTTTTCTGGGTGACTCTTTCAAGGGGTCACTTCCTGAAATAACCATTGAACTGCTTCATGTTCTCTCTTCAGAGCAGATAGCAAAAAAGGCTTAGGAAACGTGTCAAACCTAAGACAGTTCCTCATTTACTGTCCACTCTTCCCCCAAAGCACACTGAATGCAGGTAGCTAGCTGAGTGTCAGACTCCAGCTCTAAGGGTGTATTTACAAGTGGCCTCCTTAATAGTAAGAGACTGTACATGATACCATAAAAAGGCCTGGAAAGTGTTAGGAAACTATGTCTAAAAGGTAAATTTCTTAACCAATATCATATTTTTTTAGACAGCAGACAAAGTTCAAAATAATTAAGACTTAAATACAGAACGTTTGCAAGAAAATTGGTAAAAGCTGATGTTAATGTGTGGGCCTTTTAAAAGTTCAAAGAATGTGTGGTGTGCTAAGTGGTGTTATCAAATGTAAATGACAAAGTAACAATATAGATAAGCACCCAGATAGCCTGTGTGTGAGCACTGGAGTTGATAGTTTGGCTCAGTTCCTTCATGGAATGCTAATGTGCAACTTCAAGACAGTTAAATCAAGATTTTTAGAGAGAGACTGGAGGTTCACCCATGAGTTCTAGGACATACTAGTCTACATAGTAAGTTTGAGACTATATATAGCAGTACATTATCTCAAAAAAAAAAAAACCTTAAGAAAAGAAGAACATAAGAAGTAATCAAAAAACACTACATTTCACTATTTTCAACATGTCAAGTTTCAGATGCTGTCCAGTTTTATTTGGTACTGATTCCAATTAGGATGGAATGAATAGTCCTTGGCAATTACTGGGGCATAGCGTAAAACAAAACATTGCTGATACTTTATATCAAGTTATGCAATTTATTGTAGAAGTGGAAATAATGAACAAAATAATTTTCTTAAGTCTATCCAGTTGGTAATCCAGACATACATCATAAACCTGGCTTCATAGTACACATGGTAATCTCAGCACCAGAAGGCTAGTCTCTACAGCAAAGAGAGGCCTTGACTCAACAACAACTCAGTGTTTAAAATGGTACCTTTCCTAAATACACCAACTGTTTGTGCTTAGGTCAGTTTTTTGTTTGTTTGTTTGTTTTGTTTTGTTTTTTGGGGTCCCCCCCCCGTAATGGGATCATTTATTGGATTTTTGCTAGAACAATATATCACTGAAAGCGAACTACTTGAATTTACTACCTAGTCTGTTATGGTAAAGGAACATTCTTGGGCAGGTGATATTGACCTCTTTGAACACTGTCCTTCAGGCTGAACAGTAAATACAATACTATTAGCATTGTATAAAGTTATTTTAGGAAATGAGTGAGATTAAACTTTCCTGGAATAGTATTTGGTAAGCTCTCCTTGTTAGCTCTCTCGAACTGTAGGTCAAACCTTAATATGCACGAGGCTTGGATTCTGTCCTCTAAACCAGCAGAGAGAGAGAGAGAGAGAGAGAGAGAGAGAGAGAGAGAGAGAGAGAGAGAGAGAGAGAGAGAGAGAGAGAGAGAATGAAAGGAAGGAAGGAAGGAAGGAACAAGATAAGAGATTAGTAGTTATCATTTTAATTTTTATTGCACTCTGTAGTGCTGGAGATTAAACTTGAAACATACTCATTCAAGGCAAGCACACTACCACCAGGCCAAAATCAATTTTAAGGCATTTTCAAATACAACTGCCCATTCACTTGCTATTATCATTAAAACAGGTAGTTTTAGCAAATCAAATACAGAAATGTGTACACTAAAAGCCTCTCTATTCCATGTGGTTTCTCCAGAAATATTGAAGTCATCAGGGTTAACTATTGGTGTGTCCTTTGTCACTTTGACTTCCATAAATTATACATGTGTTTGCACTTGAGTATGAGATTTTACTATAAAATTATATGTACAGACACATGTCCAGCCATATATGCACAAACTGGCCTCTTTGATGCCTTAACACATTATAATTATCTAACAGGAAAAAAAATGTAAATTGAAGTTATCATTTTAGTACAATATATTACTTGGTACTGCGACATACTTTATTCAACATAAATACTGTTTGTTATCAATAAAACTATTTGTGCCCGGCTGTAAATAATTCATAA
The DNA here is from genome assembly GCA_030556225.1 of Cricetiscus sungorus. Lineage (NCBI taxonomy): Eukaryota > Metazoa > Chordata > Mammalia > Rodentia > Cricetidae > Cricetiscus > Cricetiscus sungorus. Next base: position 1,358,568 of record JANBXA010000369.1, on the reverse strand, counting down.
TGAACATACTTGTTCCAGCAGCAGCAAAGATCTTTAATAGCTACAATAAGATGACTGCATATAAAAGGGCTTATTTTATTCCATATATCCACCTAGTTAAATATGACAGTGCTCATGTCTCTGTAATTTCACCAGCATTGATTACTTCCAGCCTGCTTGGTCATTGGAGCCGTGGCAGGTAGAGCGTATCTGTCTGACTGCCGGAGAAGGCTCAGGCATCTTTGCTTTGTGTTTTTCCCAGCACAAGTTGCTCGTGTATCTCCTTCTCTCTTCTATTTTGTATAGCGTTGATTTTTCTTTTCTTTTTTCTTTTTTTTCTCTTACCAGTTTTATTAGCTGAATGTATTTTTATGGCATTATGGCTTGCATATCTTTTTGCTGTTAATGTAGTTCCCCAATGTATGGCTTGTTTGCCTTTTGCTGCCATATTCTGTATGATATGATTTGAACTCTGTTTTTAAATGGATAATACCGACCCAAATGTATATTTTCCATGACATACTAAAATATAGGTACAGAGCTTTTTTTTTTTTTTAACTCTTTAGATAAAGTTATTTTCTCCACTCCCTAGAATGCCTAGCCCATGATAAGCATTCAGTATGTGTTTAATGAGTCAGTGACATTTCAAGATTTAGTACATGATCAATATAAATAATGATACAGTAACCTCTTGGATTTTTTATTGTTGGGGGGGCACTATGTGGCCTAGGATGGCCTCAAATTAGCTACTCTCCTGCCTCAGCCTTTGAAGTGGTGGGATTACAGGCATGCACCCTGGGGGGCATAAATTAAAACCTTGGCTGTGAAATATACCATAAGGGAGGGCTGAAGACATGCCCCCCCCAAAGGGACCAGTGTTAACACCCGGGCATTATGACCAGTTATCCACCCTAGCAGCTGCAGACATTGATTTTTTGTTTTTAAATGATGGTTATGGATTCTCTGAACTATCCCAAGGGCACCTAGTAATAATAACATCCCGGTTATGTTTCCTTATTTATTTCTATTCATAACGTTTTTCTTCTCACAAAGGATCTGTAATATGTCATAAGACAGTAACATAGGGATTGAATATAAAAATCAGATTCAATATAAAAGAAAAAAATTGTACACAAATAGTGTCAGCATATATTTTATCTGAGCTTTAATTTTGACTCTAAGTTTCTTAGCAGCCAGAGCAAATAAAGAAATGTCTTTGTATTGCCTCATTGTTTAAAATGGCGATAGAGGATGTGTGCCACTTGTCTCAGAGAAAGCAAGGCTTTTCCTAGCTCCAAATATTGATATCTACTATATTTTATAACCTACATGTTTTGGGTGTGAATGTGTCATTTTAGGCACTCAAAATTCTTGAAAGAATTAACTACATTACATTTAAGAATATGCCTTAACGAAACTTACCGATGTAGAATTATTTAGAAAAGGTTAATGTTTGTTTGGGGAAGAAGAAAAATCACAGCTTAGGGCTGGAGAGATGGCTCTGTGTTTAAAAGTTCTGGCTGCTCTTTCAGAGGGCTGGGGTTCAATTCCCAACACAATATGGTGGCTCACGGCCATCTCTAACTCCAGTTCCAGGAGATCCACCACCCTCTTCAAGCCTCAGTGTATACCAGGAATACCCATGGAATGTAGACATACATACAGGCAAAATACCCACATACATAAAATAATAATAATAATAATTACTATTATTATTACTATTATTATTTTAAAAGATTAATCAAAGATGACCTATTTTACTATGCAGAGACTTGATAACAATATTTGAAAGTTGTAGGAGGTTGATCCAGAAAATATAATTGTAGGCAAGCCTGCAGTCTCAATAGACCAGGTGACACCCACGTAAAGGGGCCTGCCACTGAGACTGGACCTAAGTTCAACCCCTAGGACTCCCATGTAGAAAGAGAGGATTGACTCCTGCAAACCATCTTTTCAATCCCACATGTGCATCATGGCATGTGTGCATATCCAACTCCATGCACATGAAATAAATAACAGAATAATAAAGGAATAAATAAAATTTTTAAAAGATTTATTTTACAAAAACAACAAACATTTGAAAATTGAATTCGAAGGCTTGGGGAGGGGGCAAATTTTGACCTTAATAAATTACTGTTCATTTAAAACCCAAGATCTGTGATTCTATTGTCCAAAACTATCTTAAAGGCTTTCTTGAGCATTTGAAAATTTCACACTGAAACCCTTAAGACAGCTAAATGGATTGAGTTGAAAGTAGATTACCTAGGAATTTCAGCCAACGCCCAAAATGTTGATCTTTCCATGTGAGTTTCGGTTTTCTCTAACAACAAAATCAGTCACCTATGGAGGGCACCCTCCTCTATAGTAAGACCAACTCCTCAGCCTACGCATGAGAAAGAGATAGGGCTCCGGAGAACATATATGCAGTTCCTATAGAAATAAATTTAAAACATTAGGCATAAGGTTTAAAGACAAGAGGAAGGCTATAAGACTCTTGTTTAGTTTTAACCTTTCCATTGTTTGAGGAAGAAGGCGTGTTCTCAGCAATTGTACCCCTGAGCTGTGCCCTTGGGACATAGCATCCCTTTTAAAGGCTCTGGGGTGTTTTCTGATTTATCAAGTCAGGGCTTTCACACCGCCCCAAATTCTGGTGGGCCTGTGAGAAACCAGATTTGTTAGGACAACAACATGGTGATGCTCAGGCCTCTGAGGACCTCTCAGCGCTCCAAAGTGAGTGAGGTCAGGTAGGGTGCGCGTGAGTGGATTTGGAATCTTCAAGGGAGGGTCTTAGTGTCCCCTCAAGTTACTTAATCTCCCTGAGTTTCTTCATCTTTATGTAAGAGTTCCATGATAATTCCTATAATGCAAAGTTATTAAGATTATTGATGACTATCTTATATGCCGTCCTAGAGCCTTCATCCTGTAACCGATGGAAGCAGAAGCAGACACCCACAGCTAAACACTGAGCTGAACTCCTGGAATCCAGTTGCAGAGGGGGAGAAGTGATGAGCAAAGGGGTCAAGACCAGGCTGGAGAAACCCACAGAAACTGCTGATGTGAACAAGGGGAGCTCATGGACTCCAGTCTGACAGCTGGGACTGACCAAACACCCTGAATGTGGGTGTTAGTTAGGAGGACTGGACAGACTATGGGGCTTCTGATAATGGATCAGTATTTATCCCTAGTATACAAATGGACTTTGGGAGCCCATTCCACATAGACACATGGGGGAAGGGCCTGGGCCTTGCTCCAAATGACATAACAGACTTTGAAGACTCCCCATGGAAGGCCTCACCCTCCCTGGGGAGCAGAAGGGATGGGGGTTGGTGGGGGGAACAGAGGAGGACAAGAGGGTGGGAGGACTGCGATTGACATGTAAAGCAAGCTTGTTTGAAATTAAAAAAAAATCATCAAAAAAGAAAAAAAAAAGATTAAATGAACTTCTCTCCATAATAGGCCCTTAATAATTAATTTGAAGTTCTTTCTTTCTGATTCAGTGATTATATTATCGTTCAGGATAATTCGAAGTTTCCTTTTTCTTCTGGTTCTAAATATGTCGTGAGCAATCAAAGTAGGCCAAGGGTCTTCTCCATGAGAAAATAATGGCTTTGGGGGGGTCACAAGTAGCCATTTTGGGTTTCAGGGTCATATATATGTCATCTTTAAAGCACTTTAACACTTACAGAAAGCAATTCAATTAAAATTTAACAAGGAGAGACTGTCTCTCTTCAGCTCGTCGAGACTCAGTTTGAAGATGTCTACCCCGAAACTGAGTGAGGAATTTGTCCAATGAAAGGAACAGGCACGGGAGAAGGCCCTTTGAAACTGTAGAAGGAGGCAAGGAAGCCTGGAGGTTAGCACTGCTTCCTAGTGGCTCCTTCTTGGCCCTGCTTGGGGTGGTGCTGCCTGTATACCTTAGGAGGGGGTGGTGAGTACCTAGCAAGACAGACGGCATCCCAAAAAGAAACAAAAGCAACAGAGTTTGAGATGAGTCCTATCGATGACTGTGAGCATCACCCAGGTCATCACTGCACTCTTCGGTGAGTTGTATCCCCAGACTTTTTCTTTTTCTCCAGCCGCAGTAAGTAGTTTAGGGAAATAGGGATGGACATAGAGGAAGCAATGTCTCCCAACATGTACAGACACAATGGCGATATTGACAAGGCTAGCTGGAAACGTGTTAACTTCCCAGAGCATGTGTCTCTACGATACCGCAGAGCATCCTTGCCAAGGGTACCAAATTCGTGGCCATTTCCTAACAGATCATGTGGATGTGAACGCCATCACCGGAAGAAGCTAGGAAGCATTTCTCGGGAGTAGGAAGTTGGAGGGGAGAAAGCAAAATGAACGTTCAACATGAACGGATCAGCTGTGAGGCTCACAACTAATAGAGCAATCACAAATTTCCATCAGGGTACATGTAAAGCCTTCCACAAACAAGTGTGACAGAGAGATGGCTTTGCTCCTCTGCCAATCAAGCCAAACCTGAGTGTTTTTAAAGGGTGTCATCAATGGAAAGAAAAGGTAGCGAGAAGGAAGGGATGGCTGGAAGCATGGAGGTCAATAGGGAAAGGTACTGTGATTGTCTTCAGACACTTCCAGGCCTATTACAGAGGGATGTTGTGTGTGTGTGTGTGTGTGTGTGTGTGTGTGTGTGTGTGTGTGTTGTGTGTGTGTGTGGTTGTTTTATGCAGTTTCAGAGACTAGAATTAAGATCAATACATGAATGCCATCAAATGTACTTGGCACCATATAAAAAAGTACTTTCCTGGAAGGGGGTCTGTTGGTCAAAGGATAAACCAAGTTTCAAATAAAGAATTTGATTTGTGGAGAATGAGAACCATGAGAAATGAAACAGGCAGGGCTAGAGAGTGCCCTTTTATGGGAGGTATTTAACATACTCTTGGGAGTGTTCTAAAGGAGGTTTTATATTTCTGAAAGCAAGGGCAGATCTTGACATCGGGGGCACCTTTTAAGAACAAAGGACAAGGGGACTGTCAGACAGTGGATGTGAGGGAAGACCAGCTAGCTGAGGCAGAGGACTGACCGTGTTTGGCTGATCCCCCCCTCCTTGAGGACAGATCTGTTGGGAGCAGGGCTATTGAAAGGCAAGTATTCAGAAGGTTGAGAGTCAAGGCCTTTTTAACAGCTATTATCAGGGTCTCCTGAGCCAAAGAGAGCACATAACTCTTCTGAAAGTGAAAGTGTCTGTGACTAAGATGAAAGTGAATTCTGTTTGGACATGAGACATGTTTGCACGTGCAAAGGAAAAAAAAATGACACAGGAACTCCTGTTGGCGAAACGGACAAAACCAGACTAATCTGGGAAAAGGTGGCTTGTGTCCCACAGGAACAGTGGCATGACTCCTACCAATGGGCACAGGAACTGTGTGTTCTACTCCTTAAGGGTTTAAAGGGATGAAAACTAAATATATGAAAGTGGATCCCTTAAAGAATACAGTCAGGTATCAAAGACTGGAGGAGGTTTTGGTTTTTTTTGGTTTGGTATTTGGCTTAGTTTTGTTTTCGTTTTTGTTTTAAACAGTTCTGGAAATGTAAGCTTTGTTAGCATTGCGGTAAACTCATACCAAGAGAGGCAGTTGGCATCAGTTAACCACAAACCTGCATTTGTTTTTCAAATGAGTTTTTGTTATCTGTGAGACACCATGAAGGTAATGGGGAGAGGAAATGAGGTTAGACCTACCTTGGTTCCAGTCTTCCATTAGTCTTTGGCTAGTTGGATAAATTTGGGTAAGCTTCTCTCATTTGATAAGTCTCAGTTTCTTCAATGGCAAGACTGGGGTAATGATTGAAATCTGGCACATTTTTAGAGGGAAATTACATTATATATGTAAATGGCCAATAAGTAAGAGTTGTGTAATTAATTAACTATAGTCAAATTGGATAAGATCTGAATAGTCATAGGGAAGGGCATTTTAAAAGCACTATTTGTAGTTTGCATATGTCATCATGAAGATAATGAGTAAAATTGTTCTTCATCCTCCAGTTTAATGTATAATCCAAGAAGTTCATGAAATGCCACCAAGCTTCAACACTCGGGGAAGGGCATTTTAAAAGCACTATTTGTAGTTTGCATATGTCATCATGAAGATAATGAGTAAAATTGTTCTTCATCCTCCAGTTTAATGTATAATCCAAGAAGTTCATGAAATGCCACCAAGCTTCAACACTCGGGAGACAGAGGCAGGCAGATCTCTGTGAGTTTGACACCAGCCTGGTCTACAAGAGCTAGTTCCAGGACAACCTCCAAAGCCACAGAGAAACCCCGTCTTGAAAAACCAAATAATAATAATAATAATAATAATAATAATAATAATGTGAGCCTTCCATGTATCCCAGCACAGTTTACCAAGAAATGAGGCAGGCATTTCAGAAGGCTTCTTTCGTTTAGGGTAGTACTTCCCTGGCACTGACTGTGCATAGAGCAGTAACAAGTATTCATCTAGCACACAGAAGTACTGATATGTATCAATTCACTTCATCCTCCCAACGACCCAGGTATCATGGTTTGCTCCCATTTTACAGAATCTGAGGCAGTTGGTTTAGTAATTTACAGGGTCGGTCGGTCACCCAGGAAAAAGTAAAGCCTCTGGAACTGGAGCTTGGGAACTACATGTCAGAGACCCATCTCGTTAACCTGCTTGTCTCAAAAATCTGCCAGGAAGGACGCATGAGTTGGGTGCTCCTCCTTCTCTGGCACCTACCAGCCTAAGGTTCCATACAGAGCTCCTTTGTGCCAGCTGAGCAACAGGCTTTTTTACATCACGAAAACTGTGTATGACCTTGGTGAATGAGGTTCCTTGTTTAGCAGGCCAACCCACTTTCCAGATGAGAGAAGGAAGCATCTCACTGGCACAGAAAGACTGTCCATGGCATGCATACTTATCAGAAAAAAAAAAGCCAACCAGACAAAATGAGGTAACCTGGTAAATCCAAGTGCAGAGAGACAGCTATCCTTTTTCTGAAGTGCATTATCTAAAGATTTTTCAAAATGGAACCAATTAAGCTCATTTCCTATTCGCAGCCACGGTTCCTTGCTCGGGGTGAAGCGAGCACACTGTTTACAAAGCACTTGTGCAGATGTTTACCCCTTGATTTTACAGCACCCGGAAGAGGCTGAAAGGCTTGCCTAAAATAACACGCAAACTAAGTGGCAGCGTTTAAGCTGCGGTCCGTCCCCTGAGGTGAAGAGGGGGCAGGCTCCTTCCCTGTTCCTCAATGATAAAAGCAGGCTGGGAGGTGGTCCGAGAAAACTCAACAGGCAGTGACTTGGAAATGTCTAGTTGCACAGAATTAACAGCTTACAGGGAACATGGGCTTCACCAGGCAGCAGAAATTCACCTGCCAGTGTCACAGAGTCCCTCCAGCAAACCCCAGAGAGGCATGGTGTAATCCCCATTTTTGGATGAAGAAATGGATGCAGAAAAGTTTAATAATTTACCCAGGCTCACCATTCCAGCAACTGGCAGACCTCGGGTTCAAACTCAAACATCTGGTTCCAGGGTATATCTCTTATCTACGGAGGTCTCCTGTCACTGCTGAAGAATTCATTTCCAGCTGTTTGACAGAGAAGTCATCAGTACCCAGGAAGAGCGAGAGGACACAATGCCCTGTTGTGAGAAGACATATTACCACAGTACTCTCATGTTAAGAGATTGTTTGCAAGATAACAAGACTAGTCACTGTGTGTCTGCTGGGGATATCAATAGAAGGAGATTAAAGTCATCTTTGAAAGATGTAATCTTTAATGCAGTGGTCCTTTATTGTTCCAAGATTCCTTCCTGGGAACAGTCTGCCTTTGTTTTTTAACTTCAGAAGGAACTTTAATAAAATGTGTTTCCTCTTAAAATTGATTAATAGGGCTAGGGATATATCCCAGTTCCTAGAGAGTTTCCCTGGTGTGCACGAAACTATGAGTTTGATTTATGCCTGCTTGCATAAATACCTGCAATCTTAGCCCTCTGGAAGTAGAGGTGGGGCAATTAGAAGTTCAAAGCCATCCTTGGATATATCCTGAGATGAAGACCAACCTGAGAGAGCTGAAACCCTGTTTCCCACTGAAAAGCTCTTTTTTTTTTTTTTTAAAGAAAAAAGAAATAAATTTTATTAACTTATATGATCTAAATATCTTCTCTATGTCAAGTTCTGTATCAAGTGATATGGGCTTTCCAAAGACAGATAAATCCTTCAAAACTATTCCCAGGGAACAGGAAAGGCAATGAGACAATACCTCTACAAAAAAAGTTATAAAGAGTTCAATGCAAGAATTTAGAGCTATAACCAATTATTAAGTGAATTCCATAGTTGACTGCTGGGAGTTCAAGGCAAAAGGTGAAACCCCCTCAGATAACTGCGAAGAGAAACTTTGTCATGGGGAAGGAGTTTGAAACCGGTATTGAGCGGATGCTGAATTGTGAATAGTTGTAGATCTGGAGGAGAAGGGAGGGCTGTTCCAGACAGAATAGTAGGAGCACAAGTTTAGATGAAAGAAAATGCTGGAAATGCACATTTGGGGTGGGGGTGGGGGGGTGGCAGCGTGAACTCAAAGTCTGACTGTGCCCGGCATTATTCCAGTGCTGACCCTCTTGTTTTATCATGGTTGCTATAGAAAATACCTGATGAGGTACCCTGGTACTGTACTTCATCTATCCACTTGTGCTCTGCCTGTGCTGTCACTCAGGAAGTGTCTCTCTGGAATACCTAACCGATCTCATCTTCTCCAGGGCTCACCACACAGAGATAAGGATAACGGTGCATCTTTTTGCCGGTTGTTTACAATGTCCTGTTTCAGTTCCACGAAGGATGCCATGATGTTTAATCTTGATTGTCAACCCAACAGGATTTGGAATCAACCAGGAGACACACCTTTGTGGTGGGGGATGTCCTTCTTCATATATGTCTCTTATTGGTTGATGAATAAGACACTGTTTGGCCAATAGCTAATACGGGCAGGAAGATGGGTGTGGCTAGGAGACAAGGAGAATTCTGGGAAAGGTAGACAGAGAGAGACTGTGAAGAAATCTCATGTAGTCCCAGAAGGAGTAACAGGTCTGGACCCTGCTCAGGTAAGATAAGGCCATGTGGAAATGGGTTAATAATTAAGACAGAGCTAGCCACTAAGGCACCCTAACCATCTGCCAACAGTTCAATAATTAATATATGTCTCTGTGTGCTTATTTGGGGGCTGAAAGGATGGTAGGACCTGGCTGGGAGAAACTCGAGCATCACCTTTGGATGTCTGTAAGGATGTTCTCAGTCAGGTTTAACTGAGGAGAAAAGAAGCTTGGGGAGATTGAGTGGCAGCCTCCTGCAGGCTGGAGTCCTGGACTGAATGCAGAGAAAACAGCTGAGTGCCAGGGTATGAGCAGCTGCCTCAGGCCCTTGCTGCCACTGCTAGGCCTGCTCTCACCAAGATTTTCCTTGACACGGTGGACTTCACCTCCACCTGTGAGCCAAAACAAATCCCCCCTTAAATTATTTTTGTTGGGCCTTTTGGCCCTCAGCAAGAAAAGGAACTAATACAGCCCTCTAATGGTCTGTAGTCACTGTCCTATACCTGTAGTCGCCTTGGATTCCAATAAGACAGCTCCACTGACCCCCCAAATATGAGGGCTGTTATCCATAATTGCAAGGCTGCACCCTGGTTGTCTTCTCAAACAAGAATTTCTTGGGACCAGAGCTGAGATAGATTGGTGAGGTCACACGTGAACTAAGACACTTAGTTTTGCAAATTCCTTCCTGTACCTTCCTTAAAGCTTCTACCAGCACTCCTAAAGGAAGAGTTGGGGTCACTGGGCCCGTCTGTCTCTCAACATGTTGGCTGCATCTTGCATCTTCTTTTCCTGCTTTTCACAATTGGGATGGGGTGGGTGAGCCTTACCCTGTTGGGGCTGCTAGATCCTGCAGTTCTCTTTACAGAAGGGTACTGAGTGATGAAACCCATCAACGCCCACATATTCTCCCTTACCCTCAGCAGATGTCTCCTGATTTGGCTTCATTCAAATGTATATTTATTTATGGCTGGGTGTGGTGGCTCATGTCTATAAGCATAGCAAGACCTTATCTCAACACAATAATTATAGTAATAAATGCCTACCGTGGCATGCCATTACTGAACATTTTACCCTATAGTAGTTGGTATCCTTAGAGAGGTATGCTGGGGTGGGTGTAGGGGGACAAAAGGAAAGTGAATGAATATAAAATTCCATGGCAATGGACAATGTGGCAGTTTGAATGAGAATGGCCCCCATGGGCTCATATATTTTAATGTTTGGTTTTCAGTTGGTGAACTTTGTAGGAAGGATCAGGAAGTGTGGCCTTACTGGAAGAGATGTGTCCTTGTTGGAGGGAATATGTTTCTGAGAATAGACTCTCAAAAGGCCATGCCAGACTCAGTCTACCTATCCCAACCCACCCTGCAACACCTCTACTGCTCTAATGCCATGTCTCCCTGCCATTATGACCACAGACTAACCCTCTTAAACTGTGAGCGAGCCTCCATTAAATGCTTCCTTCTGTAGGTTGCTTTGGTCACGCTGTCTCTTCAGAGGAATGGAACAGTAACTGAGAAGGAGAGTATGTAAGAACATGAAGCTGGGATGTAGGCGAGGCAGTGCCCAACAGAATGGGGAGAGCAGGAGACCAGGAAAACAATGTTGAGGTGACTGTTCATCTAAAGCAAATGCATTGCTAGGAGAAAGGTTTTCCAGGCATATTTTTTGCCAAGCAAGAGCAAAGGCCCCGAGGTGAACACAAGTCTTGATAGAGATGGGCAGAGGAAAGGAGTCAGTGGGGGCTGAATAGGATGAGTAAGGAAGTCAGACGGATGGGTAGAGCAGACTGAGAGCCTTGGTACAGATAGGGAAGCTATTCGGAGGAAGGTGAGCAGCCAGGCGAGGATTCGGGTGAGCAGTGTGATGCAGTATGAAATATGCCAGTCTTTGTCCCTAGTTTCTCTCCTAGAACTCTTAAAACCTTTGGCATTTCCTGAGTGACAGGAATGTCTATCGTTGTTTATAGTGAGTCCCTCTTGATTACATTTAGGATTATGCTAATGAGGTGATTTAAGGCTTCTGAATGAGGCCAGCCACTTGGGAGACTAAGTGATTAGAGCATTAGAAGGATTGGACTATAGCAAGCCCTTTCTTCTAAACTGGGGAAAGGGGTGCAGGGGTCCGAGAGATTAAGCTCCTTAAAAACTCTGACATACTCAGCACAGGAGGGCTTGCTAGTGAGTGAAGTTCTAGGTTCATGAAGTACCAGCAACGTAAAGCAAAAACAGAGAGTCATGAGGATCAAGATGTGCTGACTTTTCGGTGGCTGCATATCTGAAGGCGTGGGTGAGTAGCATTTCAGAAAGCACAGGAAAGCTCCAAGCCCCACCTCGAATGCTTCACTTTGTCCATCTTCTTCAACCACTTGATCATCTGTATCTTTTGCAATGCCCTCTGTGATAACCCAGGGAGTTCAAACGGTGTTCAGGAGTGCCTCGATACATTCTAGCAGTGTTCAGGAGTACCATGATACATTCTGGCAAATTAGTTTAACCAAAGCCCAGTCTTATGGCCAACCAGTTGGAAACATTGGTGACAACCAATGTTTGTGATCCACATGCTATGGAGCAGTCTTATTGACCTGAGGCTGTGACATGTGAGTGATGGGGGGTGTCCTTCTGCATGTATGTTTCTCTTATTGGTTGACGAATAAAACACTGTTTGGCTAATAGCTAGTAGAAGTAAGAAGATAGGCGGGGCTAGGAGATGAGGAGAATTCTGGAAAAGGTAAGCAGAGGGAGACCAGGAGGAGGCCACCATGTCGTGGCTAAAGAGTAACAAGTCTGAACATGTCTCTGGTAAGCCAAGACCACATGAAAAATACTTAGATAAACAGAAATGGGTTAATAATTAAAACAGAGACAGCCGGTAAGAAGCCCTAACCATTGAACAACAGTTTATAATTAATATGGTGTCTGTGAATTTATTTGGGGCAGAGAAGGGCAGCAGGACCTGGTAGGACAAGAAAACTCTGCAACATGTGAGATACAAAATTATGTCAAGGTAAAGGTGTTAGAACTGAGCTGAATCGTAGCTTAGTCAGTTGATGTATACTGGAGAATTTTTTGGTAAGTTGGGGAAAAGCTCCTATTGCCTATAGGTTAAGAAGTGTTTTGTATGGTATATCAGGGAAGACAGAAAACACTGCCTTCTTGAAAATCCCTTCTGAAGTATATTGTCAGAACTTTTTAAATTAACCATTTTAGGCTAATATGGAGAGCAGACAACAGTGACGGGGAAATAGCCTCAGAAGGAAATAAAGTCATCTGAGAGGAGGGAACCCACCCCAGTTAAGAATATACTCCGTGTAAGATCCAGCTGTAGGGAATTTTTTAAATTAGTGATTGACCAGAGAGGGCCCAGCTCACTGTGGGTGGTGCCATTCCTGGGCTGGTGGTCCTGGGTTCTATAAGAAAGCAGGCTGAGCAAGCCCTAGCGAGCAAGCCAGTGAGCAGCACCCCTGCCTACAGGATCCTGCCCTGTTTGAGTTCCTGACTTCCTTTGATGATAAACAGAGATATGGAAGTATAAGCCAAATAAACCCTTTCTTCCCCAACTTGCTATTTTGGTCATGGTGTTTCATTGGCACAATAGAAAACCTAAAGCAGGAATGAAGAGTTTACCTTGGCTCACAATTAAGAAGGGTTGTAGTTCATCATGACTGAAAGGGAACAGTGGCAGGAGCCTAAGGAGCCTGGTCACAGGGTTGTCATCTTCAGAAACTAGGTGGGGGAGAGGAGGGGGAGGAGGGACAGGGAGAGGGAGGGGGAGGGAGATGGTGGAATGTCTCCATGCATGGTTATTTCCTATAAATGCCACACAATCACGATTTCATTGTTTAATGAACATATTCTTATTCAAGATTTTGATGAATATTTTCTTTTTTTTTTTTAACCTTCCTCTGATACTTGGGTGATGAATATTTTCTAAGCTATTCCCTTTGGATGTATTCCTCTATGTCTGCCTTATATACGATGTTACACTATATCGATCATTTCAATCTTTCTCTACAAACTGTGATTTTTTTTTTCAAGTAATACAGTCATGGCAATTTTACATTATATTATATAAATAAGAATCTATTATATCTATTCATTCAGGAACAACTGAATCATAATTATGGAAAACAGATAAGGGAAAAATTTGCCACAGTGCTTGTTTTTATTCGGTGACACAGTTCATGAATTTATGGGATAAGTACTAAAGCCAGACTAGTACTAAAAGTTTGGTGATTCTTCCTGAGTTGGGTGGGTTGTTATCCAAAGCTGCTTTGAGAGTACTGACTGCAATTTCTTTCTGTGAATCCGTAATACTCACCAGCACCAAAGATTCTTCAAGATCACCTTAATAAAGTTGATTTCTGGTCTACTTCTGGGTCAGCGAATGTCAAGCTTTAGTTCCATCAGAATTTTAAGGGATCTGTAAGTCACAGCTATTGAACACCCATACCCAGAATTCCTACTCTGGTGGTCTTGGGGTGTGGCCCGAGAAATTACATTTCTGACAATTCTGAGGTTGGGATCAACACTTTAAGATCTGTTTAACACTGTTGTGGTGTATGGTGCATGGTTAACTAACAACTACTTAAGGATATCATTCCACAGTTTTAAGTTTGCCAGCATCTACAGAATTCCATGGGCCCATTAAAGTTACTGGAGGTCTTTGGACATCTGTGGCACTCTGGAAATCTCACAAATGCTGTGAAACTCGGCTACACCCCAGTTTTCTTAGAAAGCTTATGGGTCCTGGAGACAGCTGACCCCTAAGAGTGAGCCTTATGGCCACTCTGCTGCCTAACTCCTTAGGCAATTGGCTTTGTTTTTACTCACTCTCCTCCATAGAACACATTCTCTAGCTGGTTTCTAGCTCCCTCCCAACTCATGATTCCTTTGCGATAATAGGCCAGTTTTATGCAACCATTTCAGTCGTTTTATGAGAGTTACCATTTGCTTTCTGGCTCCTCTCAGAGATAACGTTTTTACCCAACCAACAATTGTTCTTTCTTTCTACTTTGTCAGTGGATGGTTTGCTTTTAATCACCAACAAAGGTAGATACTTGATTGGCATGTGACTGGGAGTCTTGCTCAAGGACACCCCACCCCCAAGCAAAATTAATGGGCAAATTCTTCCCTTAAGAGAATGAAAACCTAGACAATGCTACAAAGACAGTGCTCAGAGGCCATCATTAGCTACTATCTCTGCAATATAGAGAGAAGCCAACATTCAGAGAGAAGTAGAGCCAAGAGAAGTGAATCTGGATTAAGCTCTCAGCAATTCCCTTTCATTCTGATCATAAGAGCCAACAAATTTCTATTTTTAAGCTAGCTGCTTGGGTTTAAGACATGACTGTATTGTTCCCGAGATTATTGCTATTCAAAGATGATTTTTCATTTAAAGGTTAGATTATTTTTGTCTTAATACAACCAGACTCTCTTGGTTAGGGTTATCATTACTGTGATGAAACACCATGACCAAAAACAACTTATGGAGGAAAGGATTTATTTGGTTTACACTTCCATATCACTGTTCATCATCAAAGGAAGCCAGGACAGGAATGCAAGCAGGGCAGGAACCTGGAGGCAGGAGCTGATGCAGAGGCCATGGAGGGATGCTGCTTACTGGCTTGCTCCACATGGCTTACTTAACCTGCCTTCTCACCTCTGGATTTGTAGGCCTGTACCACCACGACACAATATCGTCTCAGTTGAAGAGGAAGCTTGTGGCTCAGGGAGTAAAGTCTCTGCTGTACATGAGTGAAGGCTCTAGTTTGAATCTCCAACATCCACATAAAAGCTGGGTAGCCATAATGACCTGCCTGGACCCCCAATGGAGATAGAGATCCTAAAGAAAGAGGCTAGCCAGATTAGTCAAGTGTTAAGTACCAGGTTCAGCAACAGACCCTGCCTTAACATGCAAAGTGGACAGCAATCCAGTAAGACACACCGTATCACGTCGACCCGAGCCTTGGCATGCATGCACAGGCACACTCATACAGGCATGGGCACCCATATACATTCAATCATGCATATACGCATACACGAAACATACAAAAGAGCCAACCAAACAAAAACTCGATAACAAAACACAATGGGCAGCTGGGTAAAAGAAACTGGAGGAACTGAAAGCTGTAGTTTGGGGATAGAGCATTTGCCTAGCACGTGTAGGCTCTCAAGGTCAGTATACATACAGCATTACAGAAACAACCCCTAAAAAACAAAATAAGATGAACCAAACAGCGGTCACTCCAAATAAGCCAAAGACCTGAAAAGCCAGTTCACTAAGTAGGTATACAGATGGCAGGCACAGGGAAAGACATCCAGCTGCACAGCACTCACGAAGTGACCCTGAAAACAGAGCTAGAGCAGTGTGCCCTTACCCAGTTGTTAGAATGATCAACACTGAGAACACCATTGACACCAAGTGCTGTTGAGGACACAACAGCAGGAACATGGTGGGCAGGGACACAACACACCACAGTCACCTTGGAGCATAGCTGGGCAGTTTCTCAGATGACAGAACACACCCTTGCACGTGGCCCAATAGTCCCAGGACTTCATGCATACCCGAAGGAATGCTTGTGGTAGCTGTGTTCATTTGAACATAGACATAATCACAGGGTCTTTCTGTGAGTGAATAGAAGAACTCTAGTGTGTGCCAAAGGTGGAATATTACTCAACATTAAAATATAAATCATGCCACGAACATAGAGGAAGAGGAGTCTTTTGATCTTTCTTTCTTCCTCCCTCCTCCCTTTTTAAAGATTTATTTATCATGTATACAGTGTTCTGTCTGCGTGCCAGAAGAGGGCACCAGCTCTCACTACAGACGGTTGTGAGCCACCGTGTGGTTGCTGGGAATTGAACTCAGGACCCCTGGAAGAGCAGACAGTGCTCTTAATGGCTCAGCCATCTCTCCAGCCCTCTTCCTTTCTTTTTAGTTTGTTTTGTTTAACATACTTGTACTCTGATCATTGTAGCAGCTGTGTCTCCCAGCGTGGGGGACTAATGCGTATTAATAGGATAAAGAACCCAATCTGACAAGGAACACTGTATGATTCCAAATACTTGACATTATGGAAAAGGCATACGCATAAAGGCAATGAAAGTATTGGTGATTTCCAAGGACTAAGGTGTGGCGGGGATGAATAAATGAAACACGGGTGATATTTTTAGGGCATTGAAGAGACCAGTTTGTAAGCTTCAGTTACTTTTCTACTGCTGTTATAAAACACCATGACCAAGGCAGCTTACAGCACGCACGGTTTCTTTTGGTTCACCATCCCAGAGGGGCAAGGGTCCATGACGGCAGGGAAGTGACGGGCATGGGAGCTGGAGTAGCTAGAGAGCTGAGAGCTCACATCTTGAACTGAACAGGGAGTGGGGAGAGCTGACTGGAATGACCCTCTCCAGTGATATAGCTCCTCCTCTCCAGTGATACACTACCTTCTAAAACTACCCAAATACCACCAGCAACTAGTGACTGAGTATTCAAGCATCCGACCCTACAGGGGGCATTCTCGTTTGAACTACCACATTGTGTAATATCATAAGAGCAGATATTGCAAGTAGGTACAGCATTCAGGCAGTTCCTTTCTTTTTATTTTATTCTATCATAAAACAAAACAAAACAAAACAAAAGTCGCTTAAAGGCTGGAGAGATTCACAGCAGTTCAGAGCACTTTATGCTCTTGGAGATCAGAGTTATACTCCCTTCCTACCATATGGGACAGTGGGTACCTCCAACTCTGACATAACGTCTGGCGCCCTCTTCTGGATTCTACAGGCATTGGCATGCAAGTGGGCATCACACACACACACACACACACACACACACACACACACACACACACACACACACACACACACACACACACACATACACACACACAAAGATAACAATAATGAAATGAATATTTTCTATTAAAACCTACCCCACAGTTCTGGGCTGCTGAGAATGGCATTGAACTTTGGCTCTCTGAGGTGGTTCTGTATATTTGGATCACATGCGAATACAATACAGAAATGATGGTGCCGTCTTCACTGTAATTATTTTGAGCAATTTACAGGATCTGTAAATTGGTTGACAATGTAGAAGATGATACAGGAAGGATCCCTATAGGGATGCTTTGACTGTAAAATATATAATCATGCTTTAGCCAAAGCATGTGAATGAAGGTTAAAATATTATACCTTCAATATGCATCTTACTCCCCCCCCCATACATATGTGGAAAATTCTATTCAAATATTAGAAAAGAATTATTTTGCTAAATCCATAAAACTAGGGTGTGTTTTTCATGAGACACTAATGGAATTTTTTTTGCAATTAAAATTAAGATACTTTGAGCCTGGGGTTAAAATATTATATAACTTGCAGAGCATATCACTTGCTAAAGACCTTGAAATGGAAGCAGTGGACTTCCCTGACTATGCCATGACATCAAGAAACACTGTCATTTCATCTCTCATTTCCTTTGGGAATGCCTTCAAATATGGAACGCAGAACCTTGGACTTGGTACCATTTTTTTTTTACACAGCATATCAAGAGGAGGTTAAACTGACCTCAGTCATAATGCCTACCATTTACAGTGCTTGAATGGAGACAGATTTTTACCTTCTGTGTTTTTATGCCAAACTACCACTTGTTCATTCAACAGCAACCTATCTTCTGGGTTCACCAAACACTTTTATGACACAGAGGATCATGTGTACCAGTTATGCAGGTCTTGGTAAGGGTAGAACAAATGCATGCATTATTCAGCCCTTATGCCTTCATGCCACAAGGAATTTCCCGTGAGAACTTCTCTGTGAGCTGGTCCCGATGGAACAGGCTTAGACTCTCAGTTACTTAGGAGGCTGAGGCAGGAGGATGGCAAGTTCAAGGCCAGCCTGGGTAATATACTGAGATCTTGGCTCCATTAAAAAAATAAAAAGCTGAGGATATAGGAGGATATAGTTCAATGCTAGAGTGCTTGTCTAACATGAAAAGCAGTATTGGATTTCCAGGATAGTGAACAACAACAAAATAATTCTCTGTGATGTTTCTAATAAAATGTTTAAGGAACTCAATTCTCTGTGCATCAAACAGAAATAAAATCTTGTGACTGGTTAGCTTATCTGCCAATCACTTGAGGTATGGGGGGGGGCAGGTCACTAAATTTAGAAGACTTGGTTAGTCCTCCGAAGAGGGCATGTCTACTGTCTGGAACATTAACAATTAACTCAAGGAATATGTTTGTCTTGTACCGTGGCACCCAAAACCCTTGGAATTTCATCAGTGACTGTTTACTCTCCTGGGATGGTCTAGGATGGGGTCTCTTGATTGCTCTTGGGTGCGGCTGGCCCCCCAGAAGCTGCAAGTGCCAGAAGGCTAGAACTTTTAACCCTACCCCTTGCCCACTGTAATAAACAAATGGATGAAGACCACACATTGAGCTTCACAAAAAAAACTCTGGATCCTTGAGAGTTGGAGTTCCTGAATTGGTAAACACATCCACCTCCTAGGAGACTGGCATACTATACTCTAAGTCCCAGGTCAGAAGATCTTGTATCCACAACCCTTCCTCGCTTGCCCTAAGTGCCTTCTCATCTGGGTGTTTATGTGTATGGTTTACTATGAACTCATATGTTAATGACATGTACATGTGTGAAACAGTCTAGCCTGAGGAGGGTGCACACACTTTGAGCCCCACCCCCACCCCCGTTTTCACAGCCAATCACTTAGAAAGACGGTACAGGTTCTGATGCTTGGACTTGACCTCTGGAGTAAAGGACTCCTTTGGGACTGAGCCCTTATGCGTGTGGGATTCAGTGCTAACTTGAGAGTGTTAGTGTCAGAATTTAATTGTTGGACACCCACTTACTGTCTTCGGGGGGGGGTCAGAGAATTTTTTGTACATTTGATTCTGGAGAGACACATGAGTAATGAAAGTTTCTAGGGACATAATTGCAGCCATCTGAGAAACCAGGGTGATTGTCTGATTAATAATTTAAAATTATGCTGAGTAGGAACCAAAAAGTACTTAAACTTCTGGTAATGCCTGTCTCTTAAGGCTTTTCCCCCTACCTACTGGTTAATCGCAGCTGTCAAGAAAACTGTCTAAATGAACAGCAGGTCAAAAATCCTCCTAAATAGAATATGGAGACTTCCAGTGATGGGCACAAACATTTTCCAGCACTTCTTCATTTAAGAAACGAGTCACACACAAAACAAGACGGCACACAGCCGCAGCTGACATCTATGGGGGCGGGCTACTGCCTGTCCCTTATCACCTTTTGTTTTATGAATCTTCAATCCGACTATAACACGGACTTGGAAGCTACTGTTGTTAGCAATGACTCCCATAGGCTTGAACAATAACCAAAGGCTGGATTGGAAACTGCCGCCTCTACCTTCAACTTGTACCTATCTCCTTCAGGCATCCTACTAGTTGCTTTTACAAATAATTTGCTTCAGAACCCCCAACTCCTTGGGCACGCAAAGGTCTCTAGCCATTGTCTTAAACTTGCAGTCGCCTTGGGTTCCAGGAACAAGACTGATTGATACTTATAATAGTAAAGCAGAACAACTCCCAGACAGCAGAGCTCAAGCACACAGGTACCCTGAGAAGGAGTCAGTGCACAGAAACTGGATTGTACCAGGTTTTTGTCTTTTAGAGTGTGCAGTGAGATACTCACTTTGTCGGCATCTGTGGCACTAACCACGCCCATTGGGAGTGGAGACAGGGATGGAAGTTACCTGGGGGAACTAGGTCTGAGGAGGAGCCCAGGAGAGCTCTCTTGCTTGCAGCACGGGAGAGTATCCAGAGGCATCCCTAGGACCAGGAACCTGCAGGTGTTCATCTGTCTCTGTTGTGAGTTATTTCTCCCTGAATAAACATCTATTCGGCCTGTTTGTTTATCCTGATCCTTATTAAATCACAATAAGGGTATCAACAATCATCTCCCAAATCATGACACAGAGACTTATTATTAGTTATGAATGCTTGGCCTGGCTAGCTCCTTTAACTTCAATTAACCTGTTTCTCTCCATCTACCTTTTGCCTCGGGACCTTTTAGTTTATGTACATCTTAGTTTTACTGCTTCTGTTTGCTTCTGGCCCCAGGCATGATGGTCCTTCTTCTCTCCTGTCATTCTTCTTCTCTTGCTCCCCTTTTTTCTCCTCCTCCTCCTTATTCTCTCTGCTCATTAGCCCCACCTTCACATCCTTTCTCTGCCTAGTTACTGGTCATTCTTCTCTTTATTAGACCAGGCAAGGTGAACAACATATCTTTACATAATTAAACACACATCCTCACACTGTTAAACAAGTGCAGCATAAACAATTGTGACACGCCTTTACACAGTTAAAGTAATATTCTGCAACACAAACAAGTGTAACACATCTTTCCATAGTTAGAATAATATTCCGCAAGACTGGATTGTCCCCTTCAAGCAACAAGGACTTCTGTCAGCCGCTTAAAGAACCTGAATTAAGAAATCCTCAGCCAGACTGTATCTTGACCCAAGCTACTTAGTGGGGCATACTTCATGCCCCTGCTTCAAGCCTTCCTTTATTGAAACCTAAAGATCATCTTCAGTGGCCTGAAAATGGGCTTGGGGGCCATTAAAACCATTTACCTCTACTTTTGTGTATGTGATTTGGGGGATAAAGCACAACAGTATTCATTAAAATGCAAAATTTATTGATGTAAAGAACCTGAATCCATTGTTACAGCTTCTGAAGAGTTTAATAACTTTGAATGTGTGATGGAATGTCTGTGAGAATATTGATTGATTTTTTTTTTGAGAAGATTTTGCTTGGTTTTGTTGGTACCAGTGGAGACTGAACATAAGACCATGCACCATCTGGGCAAGCACTCTACCAATGACCTATCTTCCCCATCCTCTTTTTCACTTTTTCCATTGTGAGAAAGAATTCCATTCCGTTTCCCAGGCAATCCTCCTTGCCTCGGTTTCCTACATAACCAGGCAAAACTGTATCACCAGGACTGGCAAAGAAAAAAAAATAATAAGTAATGTTATATGTCAAATTTGTGAGGCACACATACATTGAACTATCTTCCACTGTTTTGTTCATATGTGCATATGATTTGCAAAGCATCGCAGCTCAGCCTGAGGTCATTGGACTGTATTTTTTAGAAACACCATTGTAGGGCTGGAAGAGAGGCTCATTGGAAGGGCCCATGCTTAGCATTTAGGAGGTTCTGGTTTCAGTCTCCATCCCCGCCTCTGGAAAGAACCCCACACAGCCTCAAGGCATTATTTTAGATAAATCTCACCATTTTCTTTTGTCCAGTTCTACCTGTAGGTCCTAATTCTCAATTCTCCTTTTGATTTCAGAAAGTGAGTGGCTAGTACCGTCTCCTTTCAGATGTTCTGATGTCTAGGAATCGCAGAATGCCAACAACCTCCCAGTAGGCCATGAAGATTCTCACTTGGTTTGGTTTTGGGCAACTGTTCAGTAGGTGATGAATAATTTAAAAATCTCCTGTCTCTTTCATGTCTCACTTCCAATTAGCTACCAAACCCTGTCAATTAATCTTGTGAATATATTGAACCCGACTTCTTATCCCCACTGCTTCAAGATCATATCGTTTCCCAGCTGTTTGACTGCAATTCTTTCCACACTGGGCCTTCTCTTTTCTCATATTTATTTTCCATTTTGATTTTGAAGTCAACTTAAAAACATTCAAAATGCGTGTACATTTTGGAGGATGAAATCTGTAATCTTTGGGACTATATACAGGTTTGTTCATCATCTGGGCCTGGCCTCTTCTGTTACTTCATCATTATTAATATATACACAGTGATGACTGTCTTAGTTAAGGACCAGGACCATAAGCAACTTGGGGGGGGAGGGTTTATTTCATCACGGAATTCTCAGACAGTAGATCTTCATTGAGGAAAGTAAAGCCAAGCACCCAAGCAGGACAGGATCCTAGAGGCAGAGCTGAAGCAAAGGCCATGGAGGGTTTCTGCTTCCTGGCTTGATCCTCATGACTTACCCAGTCTGCTTCCTTATACAATCCAGGGCCATCTGACCAGGGTGGCCCTGCGCTCATCAGACCGAATGCTCCCACTTCAATCATTAATCATGACAGTGCTCTACAAACTCGACTATAGGCCAATCTTATGGAGGCATTTTCTCTATGAGTATTTTTTCTTCCTAATTATATCTAGGTTTATGTTGACAAAAACAAACCAGCACGTTGACATTTGTACATTTCATTATTCTTTGCTGGGTTTTGCACATATCATGCCCAATAGCACACTCCTGCATTTCTTCTAAGTCAGCTTTGGCTTGATTTACTCTGTCTTACCAAATAGAGCTCAAACTGATACCTCATACAGTCTCCTTGAACACTCTGTGTTTCAAGTAGTTTCCCCCCCAGCCTTGTCCCACAGCTGCGTCAGCCCCAAATAATACACAGAGACGCTACATTAGATATAAAGCTGTTGGCCTGTTACTAGCGTTTCTTATTGGCTAGCTCTGTCTTAAACATTAATTCATTTCTATCAAGCTAAGTATTTCCATGCAGTCTTATCTTACCAGAAAGAGGGTCAGGACCTTCTTCTCAAGTCCCTACATCTTGAATCTCCTACTACACCTCCCAGAATCCTCCTTGTTTCCTAGTTCTGCCTATCTTGCCTTCTTATTTGCCAACAGTTCATTAACCAATACGAGGAACATATTTACAGAATAGCATCTCCCATCATTCTTGTATCCTCATCATTTGTGACGTAGAAAAGGACCTGTTGGAACAGAGAAAAAGGGGTGTAAAAAGGGACCAGGACAAGAGAAAGCCTCCCAAAGACATGTCCCCAGTATCCTTTTTCCTCAGCAAGGCCCAATGTCCTACTTTTCACCAGTTACACAACAATGCTGTTGGCAACCCAGCCCCCAATATGTGAGATTTTGGGGGCATTTTGTATTCAAATAATAACAATAACAAAATACCTGGTAAAATAAAGGAGGAAGTATTTATTAAATTTCAGTACATGATCACCCTTCTTCATTGCTATGGTCATGGGGTGATGCTGAAAATCACAGCAACAAAAGCAAGTTGGGGCACAAACTCACTTGCCTAATGGCTGGTAGCAAGCAGAGACAGAAGGTGTATGTTAAGGAAATCTCCCCACCCATTTTGTTACATCTGGGTGTCCAGGCTACTGGAAGGTATTGTCCATATTTAGTGTGACTCTTTTTGCCCGTGTTAGTCATCATGGGACATGCTCTGATTATACAACCAGCAATATCTCAAAATTGACAAGACCGCCTACCACAAATCTACAATTTGTCAACTTTATACTCAAGTTGATAAAGATATCTCTTTAATGATAATTAATCTCAAAGTAAAGACAATGTGAAGGTCATAATTCTATTTGAAATAATATCCCAAAGTACAGCTGAAAATGCAGGATTTTCCCTCTCAAAGTCTTAACAGTTTTGATATTGCTGGAATCATTGAGCAAAAGTTCAAATCTAAAGTCTCCACTGAGCTTCAAGGAAAATTCTTAGTGAGAAGAGTCTTCCTTTTCTCTTCTTTTTCTGCCACCAGGGATCGGACCTGGGACCTCACGTATGTTGGCCAAATACTCTGCCACTGGACTACATACTCTATCCCCTACCCTGTGGTTCCAAGCTTCCTTAACATGAAAGAAACTATGTTCTTCCAAGCCACAATGGTTCAGAGTAAACATTCCTATTCCAAAGGGGAAGCACAAAAAACAAAACAAAACAAAACAAAAAAAACAAAACAAACAAACAAAAAAAACCAAAAACCAAAAACCAAAAAACAAAAAATGCACACACACACACACACACACACACACACACACACACAAAAACAAAAACAAAAACAAAACAAAACACAAGGAAGGACGATAACAAAGCAAGACTGAAGCCCATCAGGTAGAACATTTAATCTGTAAGTATTACAACTCTAGTGCAGGGCAATGGTGGTGCACGCCTTTAGTTCCAGCACTGGGGAGGCAGAGTCAGGTGGATCTCTGTGAGCTAGTTCCAGGACAGCTTCCAAAACCACAGAGAAATACCGTCTGGAAAAACCAAAATAAAGAAATAAATCAAATAAAAAAAGACTTGAAAATATAAGTATTACTTCTCTGATAGAACCTACAGCTCAGAAGGGAAAGGTAGCCTGGCAGTCAGAAGCCAAGGAATGAATACTGGTAGCTTTGAAGGGAAAGGTATCCCAGCAGAGCTGTTATACAGCCCTCTTCTGAAAGGAGATGGTTTCCCCAGCAAAGTGTTACAGTCCTTGCTCAGTGTACACTGAGTGTTACACTTCCCTAATGCAAGTGTTACAATTCTGCCCCAGCACGGGAGGGTTTCCCCTGTGAGGTTGTTACAGCTCTATTCTGCTCTGCTCTGGTGAAAGAGAAAGTTTCTGCTCAGAAGTGTAGCAGTTCTTCTGTTTTCTGGTGAAAGTTGTTACAACAGACCTCACTCAAGAGATTTATTGAGAGGGAAGAATCCAGGAAACTGGCTGCCTCTGCCAGAGTGGAAAAGGAAACTCCCAACTGAGTGGGCACAGGGCTTTCCAGGGTGAAGACTTTGGGGGTGGGGATGGGTAGGATATCAAACTCAGAGATTGGTTGGATTTCTTGCTCAGGGATTGGTTAGTTTTCACGCTTAGGGATTGGTTCGATTTTGAGTTGGTTGGGGCAGGATATGTTTCCTTGACTCTGGTCTCGGGTCCAAGGTGTTCTTTAACTGTTTCTTTTCACTCTACATGCTCCATGTCTAGTATCCAGAGCACATGGATTTCCAAGGGCTTGGGAAGCCCTGCATGTGAGACCTGGTCAGTTATAGCCACATCGTGTCACTCTTGGGTGACCCTGCTCATGCCTGCAGCTTTATTCGCAGAAATTTCATGCTCCTGAAATATGTAACTCTTTAGGGTCCTCATTGTATCTTCAACTTCACTCTCCCGGCATCATACCTTCAAGTGTCTGCCTTCGTGGATTCCGCCCATGCTACACATTGCCTCTTCTCCCAGGATTCTCTTTGAAGTCTGGGTGGAAGCTTCCAGAATTCCATAACTCTTGTATTTATTAGGCAGGCAAACCCAGCATCATATGGGTAACACCTCTAGCCATGCTCTCTTTGAACGTGGTTTTGGCAGCTTCTGAATATAAGTGTCTGAGCACGATGAGCTCCTGGAAAATAGCTCCATTAGATGCCCTTATAGCAGCAGGGTGCCACAGTAATAGTCTTTCCCAAGGAAAGGCATCCGTGCTTTTATTGTCATTAGGCTCTGATGACTGGTATCTTCATCTCCAGAGATGAACTAAAGACGTCTTTCTTATAACCTCATTACAAAATACTTCGCTTCTTTTGATGGCTCTTCTCCCAACTGGAACAATGCCATCCTTATCCTCGACTTTCCATGGACATTTCTGTATAAACTGTAAGTTTTTCAAGCCTTCCTCCCTTGATCTGCTTTGCTGTTAAGTCTCGCAAAACCTGACTGGTGGTAGCATGCTTATCTTAAGGTTGAACTCCTGGTAAAGTCCTTATTTCCAACTGAAACATCATAGGAGACCTTTACTGTCCACATTTATACCAATGTTCTGATCTTCTGAGGTCTCTCTGGAATTGCTATTCTTACAGCATTCCAGGTCTTCTGTTGTTTGTGTCTCCAAAAATTCCCCAGATCCATTTCCAAAGGCTTTGCCCATGTGAAGTCAAGGCTGTGTTCCCTCCTTCCTCGACTCCAATTCTCTCTGTCAGTCAGGCTTTTGTTACAGAGATAAATACTTGACAGAACAGGTTGAAGCAGGAACGAGTCATTTTTGTTTCTTATTTTCTGAGGTATAGTCCACTACCAGCTGGCTTCATTGCTTTTAGACCTGTGACAAGGCAGATGCATTGAGGAGGAAGGATAAAGGCTCAGGAGCTGCTTACCTCACAACAGCCAGGAAGCTAAGAGGAGAGACTTCCCGGATTACTTTTCTGCGTTTGTTGATCACAGACCCACATGCTTACCAGTGGTATCACCGTGTCCACAGCTGGTCTGAGTCCCTCTGCTGATGTTTCTATGCCAGTCCTCTCTCAGAGGACTTTATGATCCTGTAGCCATTCCTCAATGTAACTAAGTGGACAATCTCCTCATGATAGATTTAGATTCTCTTTTTTACTTGTAATAATTAGACAGGTATGGTGAGGTCTATTTGTAATCTCAGCACTTGGGAAAGTGAGCTTAGAGTATCATGAGTTGAAGGCTAGCTTGAGCTAACAATGAGACCTGTCTAAAAACCCTAAGTAAATGCACAAACAAATTAAATTAAAGCACATCAACCTTGTGGTTTCAGTTGGTTCTCTTTCATGTTTAGAAAAACAAAGAACTTTCCAGTTCCATTTATTTTCTTACTCGCCACCCTTTAAAATGCTTGCTCTACAGTTTATTGTGATACCAGAGTCCTAGGCCAGAGTGCTTCTAAAGACCAAACGGAAAAATTAATGATGCAAAGCAGCATTTTGATCAGTATAGCTATGCTCAGAAGCAAAGGGGACTGGTGTTCACAGCCCTGTGTTTGGGGTGCTAACAGAAGCTCCCAGATTATATATGGAAATTAGGGGGAGGTGGGGACAAGAATCTTGCATAGTTATCAATCTTGGTCAAACTACTCTGGTGGAACATAATGTGTGTATCAGCCAGGTGGGGCTGTGTCTGTGATATGGAAGTTGTTGCGGTTGCCAAGGAGAAGTCTCAAGATATGCACACATCACACCTGTTATTTCTGGAATCCAAGATAGCTGGAGAAGAGATGTCTCAAAGCACAGGAGACATCTGGGAAATGGAGGCCCTGATGCAAACAAAACTCTCCACCAGCTGAGTGGAGCACTGTTTTTTTTTTTTTTTTGTTGTTGTTGTTTTTTGTTTTTTGTCGAAATCAGCCTCCACATCTGCTTTTCAGTTTTAATGTAACCTTTAATTATAGCGTACCTTCAAATTATGTAGTCCACTATATGTACTAGCGTTACTGTGCAACCCTGAGCTCAAATTTCTCATTCCTATCATCAGTTATATTTTCACGAGTTTAAGTTTCATAGATGCTGTCAATCCTCAATGCATTTTTCAATACCACTTTTGTATTAGACATTAGTCTTTTAGTGTGGTTAAAAGTAAGAAAAAAAAACTCACTTAAGTGTGATCTCAGCACTCAGGAAACTCTCAGTGTGTATAATTGGTCAGGAAACGGAGGTAGGGGGGCCCTGGGCCTGAAGCCAGCTTGGGCTAAATTGTGAGACATGACTAAAAATAAGACAGAAGGCTGGAGGGAAGGGTCTGTGGTTGAACACCTACTGCTCTTCCAGAGGACCCAGGTTCAATTCCCAGTATCTACATGGCAGCTAACACCGTTTAGAATTCCAGTCTTAGGGGACCCAATGCCCTTTTCTGGCCTCCATGGGCACCATGTGATGGGGGATGGTCTTCTGTATATATTTTTCTCTTATTGGTTGGTGAATAAAACCCTTATTAGTCAGTAGCCAGGTAGGAAATATAGGCTACCGGGCGAGGAGAATTCTGGGGAGAGGATGGAGAGAGATGTCTTGAGAGAGACGCCATGCTGCCAATGGAATAACATGCTGGATTATGGGTAATAACAATATATAGTTTAATAGAAATGGGTTAATAATTAAGAGAGAGCTAGCCAGTAAGAAGCCTAAGCCATCGGCCAAACCGTTTATATTAATATATGTCAGTGTGTATAATTGGGACTTAACTACTGTGGGACTAGGCAGAACAGAAACTCCGTCTTCAACCAGGCATGCAGACAAAGCATACATATACATAAAATATTTTAAAAAATTAAAAAAGGACAAAAATATGACATGTTTACTTTCACATTGTGTCCTTTATTTCTTTATGAGATTTATGTTTTTATTGGTCTTATTCCTTCTGCCCTAAGTACTTTAAAAACATTTCTACCAAAACATATCAGCTGATAATATGTGCTCTAAAAATGTATTTATCTTGGGTTAGTGAGAGGGGCTTAGCTGATAAAAAAAACACTTGCTGCCAAGCCTGACAACCTGAATTAGGTCTCTAGGACCCGCATGGTGGCAGGAGAGAGTCTACTCTTGCAAGTTGCCCTCTGACCTCTATACACTCGCCATGACTCCCCACTCCATGAACAAATAAATGTAATACAAATTTTAAACACCTTTCTGTGGTATGAGACATTCAATCTGATTTGTCTATCTCCAGTTCTTAGCGCAAAGCCCTTAAAGCCTTTGGATTTTCTTCGGTGACAATAGTATCTCTTGTTATTAACAATGAGCCCTTTTGTATGCTAGCAAGGTGACTTAGGTGGGGTCCCTACAAGGTACAAAATTCCAGCTTCAGCTACTAACAGCCAAGAAACGTGCCTGAAAACAAACTAGAGATAAAGCTATACAAAGTTCACTAAGAGGCCTGGGGGTTTAGATCTACAAAGCTCAGCTGTACTGTGCTTGCTTTGTAAGAATGAGGCCCTGGTTTTGGTCTCCAACACAGACCGTACTGGGTGAAATCATTCATATCTGTAATCCCAGTACTTGGAAATAGAGGAAGGAGGATCAAAGAACTAGAAAAAAAAAGTCCTTAAGAGCAAGATTTGTTGAGCTTCAAGTTGCTAAAGCTGTGGATGCTTTGACAGCATCAGAAAGGATGGGAAGCCACGCCTACAAACCACATCTTCAGTCCTGCACACTCCCACCATCCTGCCGTGCGTGACCCACACGAACTGTGTGCTTTATCAACTGGTGTGCATAAGTAAACAGTTTTCCTAGTTCTCTGAGGCACCCCAGCACGCTGACAAACCCAGTGATGAGACTGTAGGAGCCCAACTTTTTGGCCAGCTGTCCAAGAAACAGGAAATGAGAAGCTTGCACCTGGAGGGGTGGCAGAGTGTAGATTTCGGCCTTAACCAATGATAGCTGACACCATGTCTCGGTAGACGTTTTCAGAATGGAACCGGGTTATTTATTGGACACCCAGTAGGTGTGGGAAGAAGACACCACTTCCCTCTAGTGTTAGAAGTTGTCCTGAGAGCAAAGTGTGGAGAGACCATAATGTGTCTGTCACTTTTGTTCTCTTCTCTGATTTTTAAATTAATTTTCTAGTTCACATATGAAGTGAGTTTTATAATAATATGCTCACACATGCATACTGCATTATTCTGTGTTCACACTCATTCTGCTCACTGCCCTTCTTCGTCCTCCCCCTCCTTCCCTTTCCAACAGCCTCCTCTTTGCTTTCAGGTCACGTGTGTGTGTGTGTGTGTGTGTGTGTGTGTGTATCTGTTGAAAGTTAGAGTCTATGTGGAAGGAAAGTGTGTTGTTATCATCTCCCGTTTCCCTTTCCTCCCTCTCCCTTCCTGTTAGACCCCTCCCTCCTTCTTTCATGTCATGGATTTAAAATCTGGATTCCACATATGGGAGAAAACACGGTATTTGTCTGAGTTTGCCCTCGGTAGGTAAACAAAATGATGTTCAATTCCAGCCACTTTCCTAAAGATTAAATACGTTCATTGTTCTCTATGGCTGAATCAAATCCTATTGTTTGTATACAATCACATTTTTTTACCCACTCATCCGCTAGTGGGCATCTGGGCAGTCCCACATCTTGACTATTGTGCACGGATCAGTGATATCGTTGATGTATGTGCAAGCATCTATCTGTGCCACCTCTGCTCTTGAAGGAATTTCCGTGCATGGAATCTGGGTGCACAGGCTTCTATTTCAACACTTTAGAGACACACTCTTCTGTACTTTGACTCGCACAGTTTCTGAAAAAACTTACCACAGTTCCTCTTTTGCCCTCTGTATATACAGTACATCATTTTCCTCCAGATACTTTATCTTAATTTTCATCTATATGAATGTGACATGTATATATATATATACATATATATATGCATTTTCTCTTCATTTTCAAAAAATATATCATTTACTTACATTGTGTGCACGTGTGTGTATGTGTGTGTGCATGTGTTTGTGTGCATGTGTGCGTGTGTGCATATGTGTGTGTGTGCATGTGTGTGTGCATGTGTGTGTGTGCATGTGTGTGTGCACGTGTGTGTGCGTGTGTGCATGTGTTTGTGTGCATGTGTGCATGTGTTTGTGTGCATGTGCGCATGTGTACATGTGTGCGTGTGCATGTGTGCATGTGTGTGCGTGTGTGTGTGCATGTGTGAGCGTGTGCATGTGTGCGTGTGTGCGTGTGCGTGTGTGCATGTGTGTGAGTGTGTGCATGTGTGTGTGTGCATGTGTGTGTGTGCATGTGTGCATGTGCGCGTGTGTGCATGTGTGCATGTGCGCGTGTGTACATGTGTGCGTGTGCATGTGTGCATGTGTGTGCGTGTGTGCATGTGTGTGCGTGTGTGCAATTGTGTGTGCATTTGTGTGTGTGTGCACGCGCGTGCACGCGTGTGCCTTGCAGCATGAGTGTGGAAGTCAGATAATAACTGGCGGGAGTCACCTCTCCCTCCCACCACATTGTTCCCAGGGATTGAACTCGAATGCTGAGACTTAGCATTGAGCACCTTCAGTCACTGAGCCACCTCGCCAGCCTTGTGCTGTTGGAGATCTGTACACTGTGTGAAGATGCATTGCTGTGATTGGTTTAATAAAGAGCTGGATAGCCAATAGCTAGGCAGGAGGTATAAGCAGAACTTCCACACGGAGAGAAGTAGGAGGAGATGCTGAGACACCAAGAGACTCAGAGGAGGAACAGGAGGCGAAGGATGAAAGAGCAGATGCCAACAAGAGC
Source organism: Cricetiscus sungorus (assembly GCA_030556225.1). Lineage (NCBI taxonomy): Eukaryota > Metazoa > Chordata > Mammalia > Rodentia > Cricetidae > Cricetiscus > Cricetiscus sungorus. Next base: position 1,327,733 of record JANBXA010000369.1, on the reverse strand, counting down.
TGGAGGGAGTTGGAATACAGGATGAAATAAATGCAAAAAGACACAAGACAAAACATAGAATTATGGAAATGTGTTAAGTTATAAGAACTACTTAGAAACAAGCCTAACCTATAGGCCGCGCTTTCATAATTAATAAGAAGTATCTGTGTTGTCATTTGTGGGCTGGCAGTCCTGATGAAAAACCATACTACGGCCTTGTTTTATTTATGTGTTTTATATTTACTTGACATGGAGCTTTCTGAATCCCTCAACTTAGGCTCCCCTGCTTTGGACAGCAGACTTAGATCGGGACTTCATGCCTCTGCGATGATGACGATGCTGCTGTCAGCTTGCAATGTGAACCAACGAGAAATATACCTTTAACCAGATTCTTCCAGGTCTCTGGTGAGAATCACAGGAAGGTCCACGAAGGAAACCCTGACATAGGAATATTGGGATTTTCAGGTGTTTTTCTCAGAAAGTTAGGGCCCCAGAAATTGAATAGTCACCAAATCTGACCCAAACCCAAACCTAAATCCAAACCCAAACCCAAACCCAAACCCAATTATATTCTTGTCTCTAGAATTCTAGGAATAAGATTCATGGACCACCAATGATATGTTTTCGGGAAAAGTTGATCATACATTCATAGGTAGGAGCTTAAGAGGTAATGGTAGAGCCATGCCATTTAAGTTAGGAATAGAGGTCAGTCCTGTTTGCACAAGGCAGGACTCAGAAAGGTGGGCAAGCCCAATAGAATCTCATGGTGGCCGACAACAAGTACATGGGTGGTGAGAATTCTGGGGAGGAGCAGTACATTGTCCACGAAAGGGATAGTTCTTCTTCCTGTCTCTCTGGCATGGCTTAGGATGAACCCCTTTTCCTGAGGAGTATTCCCTTAGCCAGGTGGTTGAACAGAGCAACTGTAACTCTTCCTATGTTTTGTGTGGCTTAGCTGGTTAGGTCTCCACTCAGGCCTGAGGAATAGCGTTCTCTAATGTGCCATCTCCTGGTTCAGACTCCCGATCAAGGGTGCTTTAGCAACCTCGTGAGAAGAGCTACAGTTCAATTAGGTATGCTATGATTGTCAAGGTATATTGGACAGAAAAAAAATTATGCACTGAAAATGTAAAGCTCGCTTTGTAACTCAGTGAATGTTCATTGGAAAGAAGAAACGTGTCGTACTGTAAAAGCACTGACCCGGTCGGTGCAAACCTTGCGAGACCCTCCACCCCACCCAGCTATCAGCTTTACGTACACTTCGGCTTAGTTCATTCCCAAGTTTTCTGTGAATCCTTCTTTTCTTGTATACTGTTTTGGGAATAGAGTTTTGCTACTTAGCTGAGGCTGGCCTTGAACTCACTCTTATGCTGCTTTTACACCTGTCTCAGCTCCTCTTGGACTTGCTTGCTAGAGGTGGTGCCCGCTGGAGTTAGAGCTTGTATCTCGGAGTTCCCTTCTTCCTCGAAAGTAGGCTAAGTTTTAGACATCTGCTTCCTGATGGGGGTGGATGGGCTATTTTATTGTACTGGTTATAAAATTAATATTTTATACAAGTAAGAGCTTATATAACATGTTACAGTTGTCTTTAAGCTTGCACCGGTAATAAAGTTTGGGACTTCAGAACTGTATGGTGAAATCATGTAATTATTCTTGCTGTTAAGTGATATAATTTTAATAGAGCAGAGTGTCATTCCTTTTTCCCCCTTGTGCTGAAGATGGAACTCAGGCCATCCACATCCACATCCTCAAGAAAAACTATGATGTTGAGAATTTTCTAGTGTTTATTTTATTATTACACTTACTTATTTGCATGTGTGTGCATACGTGTGCGTGTGTGTGCGTGTGCGTGTGCATGTGTGTGCATGTGTGTGTGTGTCCGTGTGCATGTGCGTGTGCATGTGCGTGTGCATGTGCGTGTGTGTGCATGTGCGTGTGTGTGCATGTGCATGTGTGTGCGTGTGTGTGCGTGTGTGTGCATGTGTGTGTGCGTGTGTGTGTGCGTGTGCATGTGTGTGTGTGCATGTGCGTGTGCATGTGTGTGCGTGTGTTTGTGCATGTGTGTGCATGTGTGTGTGCGTGTGTGTGTGCGTGTGCATGTGTGTGTGTGCATGTGCGTGTGTGTTCTACTGTTCTACTGTGTGTATTTGGAGGTCAGAGGACAATTGATGGAAGCTGGTTCTCTTTCCACCATGTTGATCCTGGGGAAAAACACATACGCCATCAGTCTTTGTGATGAGTGTCTTCATCCCTTAATTGTGCTTTAGCATTTAGTTTTTATTTTATGGTAAAAGGTTATGATCTTTCCATCTTTTGACACTCAAAGAATAACCTGAAGTAGAATTACAAGATATTTTTCACAAAAACATTACCCATTGCAAATGTAAAGCTAATTTAATAATTTAGTGAATATTCATCAGGAAGGAGTTTGTCCTACTTTTCAAGCAACTGACTTAGCACCAGTGTTGTGTATTTAATATTTAATGTCTTTTTAAAATGAAATATTAGGCCTTTGTAAGTTATAGTCATTTTTATTCTAAAAATTCTATAGGGAAATGTTACTTTTTAATATGGTTAAAAGCAAATGTCCAGTTTCTTATATCCATAATCTCATAGATCTTATAACAGTAGTTAATACTACTAGTGTGAGATTTTCATACAAATACTTGTGAATCACATGTCACTAGAGCTTGCCAATATATGCCATAGCTTAATTTTTTTTAAAAACTCTATTAAGAATAAAAGCAGAAAGTTCTCTGGTACTGCTCATACTTACTTTTTTTTTTATGGAGTCTCACATATCTTATGTTTTGGTTGTGAGCCTAGCCTTTAATGGCTGAGCCATCTCTCCAGCCCTGGAGTCTCACATATCTTGAGATGGCCGTGAACGCTATAGGTAGCTGACCTCTACCTCGTGAGTGCTGGGATTACAGGTGTGACACGAGGCCAGTTTGTGTGGTACTGGGGATCAAACCCAAGGCTTTGTGCATCCTGGGGATGTGCTGACTGAACGACATCCCTAGCTCCTGGTAGTTACTTAGAAAAAACAATTTTATTTTATGTGCATAATTTTCTTGTCTGCATTCATGCATATGTATCACATGTGTGCCCAGTGCTCACAGAGGCCAGAAAAGAACATCAAATCCCACCGAGCTGGAGTTGCAGGCAGTGTAGCAGCCTCGTGGGTGCTGGGAACCAAAATAGGGAGGCCCTCTGTAGCAACCCCAGGTGCTCTTAATAACCGAGCCATTTCTCCAGCCCCTTCTATCTGCATTTTATGAAGCTTTTGTCTCTTGTAAAAGCCATTCTAACACTTTTCTGTGTGAATGCCTATTTCATGTATATCTTACTGACGGAGGTATTAGGTAAATGAATGTCATTACTATATAACTTATGAAATCTGACATACTTTTTTCTCTTTGGTTGTGTAATAGAAGGTCCTATGGGCCTGTATGCCGTTGGGTTAAAGAAACTTCTTTAGGTTAGGGGGCGTTGAGATTTTTGCTTTTATTTTTTTTTTTGTTTGTGTAACCTAACTATTGGGACTTTAGCACCCTAATAATAAATGCTGTAAATCTCACAGAGTATAACTTCTGATGTTTCCAGTGTGTTTAATCATTAATTAATGACTAATGAACATGTTTGCACATTTGAAAACAGAATTTAAAAATATTCAGTGGGTACCAGGGCAAGTGCTAGAACTTGCAGATTTTATTTAATAATAAAATAAGCGTGATCATTACCTTCATGCAATGAACACATATTTAAAAGAAAGCCAGAAAATCATGTTTCAAAGTACTGCTAGATTCATTTCCAAGAAAATAAAAACAAAATGCTTTAAAGATGCCCAGAACACAAAATAATAGTAATAAACCTTAACTGGGAAATAGATTACATGAAATGTAAGTACCAAAAGGTTAATAAAATAAATAAATATTAATTTGAATGTTCCAGACAATTATCAAGCCCTGGTTGGAAATGAGCAAAGGCTTCAGACAGATAAATCATACAAGATAAATGCAAAGCACAGAAAAGTTTACTGAGAAATTTGTTACCGTTAGTAATCGAAGCACCATTTAATTTATTGCCGTTAGTAATCGAAGTATCGTTTAATGTCTGCAATTTGCCCAAATTAAAGAACATGTAAACAATACAAAGAACTGCAATGCTGACACAGTTGTGATCAAGTAACCACTTTCGAAAAACATCAGAAGCAATAATTAATAACAGGCACAACCAGGTCTATCTTCTCATTGTATAACATTGCCAATGGGATCTTTTTCTAAGGAAATCAACCACTGTAATAAAAAAAAAAATCATGCTCATGAACAAATACAAGTTCACTGTCATTTTGTTATAGAACAAAAATTAGAAACAACCTTAATTATCATTGTAGGCAATGTAAATTAAATATTGTTATGCTAATCTATAGATGATTATTTTTGTGGAACCTCTAACCTAGACATTTTACATTTCCTGAAAACAACGATGGAAATGAGGTTAATTAGGTGTGCTGCAGTGTGCTTACAAAATTTATTGAAACTTCATGCTTGCATGGAAAAGATTGTTATGAGATGATTAACATGAATGGGCGGGAGCTGGCTTTTGGCATTGATAGCTGATGAGCCTACTGTCCTTGCACGTGACATAAGTATAGCTTTAATAGATGAACATGAAGGGCAGAGGTGGAGTTCAGTGCTACAGTGACTGCCTAGTATGTGCAAGGTCCTGGGTTTCATCCCCAGCACCAACAAAAAATAAAAATGAATTAAAAAAATAAAGATGGAAATCATATTTTTCTGATCTAGAGTCTACATTTAATCTATGGAGTTTTTTTTCCCATATATTTATAAATCTACAAGTACCTTAAAATGGAGCTTAATCTGACAATCAAATAATGACCCAGGAGATATATTGAATAAAAGATGGAAAGATGTTAAATCATAGAGCCAGCCAGAATGGGGAGAAATCAGCTGCATTCCAAGTGGTTCCTGAAGAATCCTATCAACCTCAGACAACAGCTGAGAATAACTTGCACAAAGGTAAATGCAAAGGATGTATCTCAGGAGGTGTTACATTGTGTAACAGATAAAAGCATGCCCGAGTCCTCCCTTAGTCCCGCAGGATGAGACACTTCATCCCTCAGGCCAGTCTCCCAGTTTAAACCAGTGACCAGATCTGTAGCTGCAATTGTTGTGCAAAGAACAGGCACGGTGGAAGGGAGAAAATGTGACTCGTTCGTTGGACTGCAAGGCTTCGCAGACATACACTTGTTGAAATGTTGTGGTAGAGTGTAGGATGTTGCAGTGTAGAGATGGCATTGACCCTGTGGCAGTCTGTTTATGTGGATTAGCTTAAAATCAAAATGATAATTGATCTTTCTCCTAAGCAGCGCTTCACACGCCCGAGAGATGACCTGCTAGAGACTATCTGACATGTTGCTGTACTTAATTAACTGTTTTGTATTTTTTAATTGGAAGTACATGATTGACACTTGTGATTTAAGTTGACACGCAATAGGGAATGCAATTAATTAAGTTTATAGATGACATTTGAATGCCTGCTGAGGTTATACATTCAAATCTTTATATTTTAATAAGCTAGGAAGAACTTACAAAAATTGCTTTGGCTTGTAAATTTTGATTAGAAATGTAATGTGTCTGTGAAGATATAAAACACTACTTACAAATATATAACTTAAAGCAAGGGAAGTTTTGCACATGTGTATGCACATTTGCATGCATGTAGGAATATGTATGTACAAATGCCCGTGCATGCATGTGTGCATGTGTGTGAAGGTCAGAGGTGGAAGTCAGCATCTTTCTCTATCGTGGTCCATTTTATTTACTGGGAAAGATTTCTCACTAAGCCTAGAATTTGCCAGTTTAGCTAGTCTGTCTAGCCAGTGTGTCCTGGGGATACTGTCTGGCCTCCCAAGCACCTAGATTATATATAGTTGGATCACCACACAGCCAGGCTCTTAATGTAAGTTTTTGAATGACTTTTATTTTACCTAATGCATTAAACATAATAGTTTATTAGTTAAAATTAGTCAGAGGATAAGTAAAAGTGATTATGCTTATTTTTAATGAAACTAATTAATTCATAAATCAATTAGCAAGAACCAGAATTTGAACTCACAAGTTCAGGAAAAATTTAGTCATTGATTAACTACAGTACAAAGTTACATTTTTAAAACGCATTTTATTTATTTATTATGTATACAGTTATCTGCATGCATGCATGATTGCACACCCTAAGAGGACACCAGATCTCATTATAGATGGTTGTGAGCCACCAAGTGGTTGCTGGGAGTTGAACTCAGGTCCTCTGGAAAAATAGTCAGTGTTCTTAACCTATGAGCCATCTCTCCAGGCCCAAAAGTTACATATTTTGACAGTTCCTTGTTGAATACTAAAAGATTCATTGAAATGTTCTGTGCAATAGTTCCTCAGCGGAAATAGCCACTCTGGAGCAGCCAGCAGATTGTGTTACTTTTTGCATTTAAGTGTGTGTGGGGGAAGGGATTTCTTGTATTTAAATGGCTATTTCATAAATTTATCATATTTAAGATAGAAAATTATTAGGAAAAATGTAATATTAGGATAACAGCAAATATTACCAGTAATTTTCCAACAGTACTTTTTCTACCACATTGGTGTTTTAACTCTCAATCTCTAAAAATAATTACATGTATTTAAAGTGACATGAGTGAATTCACACCCTGCTAAACTATTTTCAATGTGCCTTCCTTCCTTCCTTCCTTCCTCCCTCCCTCCCTCCTTCCTTCCTCCTTCTCTTTTCACCATCGTCACATGTCTGCATATTTTATATATCAATAAATGAGAGCTATGCTTGAGATTGAACCTGTGCCTCACACTGCTGGGGTGGCTAAGAACCTGAAATTTGATAGTTCGTGAGCCTTGGAGAAAACCAAGTACATCATTCTACTAAAGGAAAATAGCGATAGAATGAAAGAAGAAGGAGGGGGAGGAGGGGGAGGAGGAGGGGGAGGAGGAGGGGGAGGAGGAGGAGGAGGAGGAGGAGGAGGAGGAGGGGGAGGAGGAGGAGGAGGAGGGGGAGAAGGAGGAGGGGGGGAGGAGGAGGAGGAGGAGGGGGAGGAGGAGGAGGGGGGAGGAGGAGGAGGAGGAGGAGGGGGAGGAGGAGGGGGAGAAGGAGGAGGAGGGGGGAGGAGGAGGAGGAGGAGGAGGGGGAGGAGGAGGGGGAGAAGGAGGAGGGGGAGGAGGGGGAGGAGAAGGAGGAGGGGGAGGAGGGGGAGGAGAAGGAGGAGGGGGAGGAGGGGGAGGAGAAGGAGGAGGGGGAGAAGGAGGAGGGGGAGGAGGAGGAGGAGGGGGAGAAGGAGGAGGGGGAGGAGGAGGAGAAGGGGGAGGAGGAGGAGGGGAGGAGAAGGAGAAGGGGGAGGAGGAGGAGGAGGAGGGGGAGGAGGAGGAGGGGGAGAAGGAGGAGGGGGAGGAAGAGGAGGGGGAGAAGGAGGAGGAGGAGGGAAGGAAGAGGAGGAGGAGGGGTGAGGAGGAGGAGGAGAAGGAGGAGAAGGTGGAGGAGGAGAAGGAGGAGGAGGAGAAGGAGGAGGAAGAGGAGGAGGAGAAGGAGGAGGAGGAGGAGGAGAAGGAGGAGGAGGAGGAGAAGGAGGAGGAGGAGGAGGAGGAGTGAGGAGAAGGAGGAGGAGGAGGAGGAGAAGGGAAGGAGGAGGAGGGAAGGAGGAGGAGGAGGCGGCCTCTGGTGTGACATTAGTGCGAACAGAAGATGACAGCTGCTCTCTGGAAACCATGTTTACTTTATGAGGTGTGGCAAACATGCTATGCAGGGACTCTCCCACAAGCTGCATCTTTAGCCCTGTATGGGACATTTCTTAACTTGCCCACCAGAAGCAATTTATCATTGCGACTTACAACAAATGACTACCAAAGAAAGGTATTTCATGATTTCAGTGTTCACTACACAGCAGGGCCACAAACAAATTTGTTAATATTCTCCATCCACCAACTGTATACCTTGCAAGTGGAGATGGCGATTAGTACCTATCTCGCTTGCTGGCCCAGTGGCTGTCAAAAGCTGAGGCACACAGGGTCTATTTCAAGGACGGTCTATAATCCTTCATTTCAAGATTGGAAAAGTTCCTACATTTGAAACTTCCTGTACCAGCGTGAGGCCATGGGTTCAAAGTCTACATCTGTTTCATGTTCCAGATGCAGGTGAGTCACAGCCACAGCGATGATGGTGAATAGTTACATCCACGCGACGGGCATGGCAGTGTTAGTGACAGAAGCAACACTCACGATCAGGTTTGGGTTGGTTCACCAGATAGCTCAAAACACGTAGGCAAACATTTCAAAATCCAAAATAGCCAAGTTCGTTTCGGGTGCCAATGCACTGGAACAAGTAGCTCTCTATCCATGCGATGATTCCAGAGCTGACAAGCCTAGGGTGTCTGCACTGCTCTCTGTTAAATCTCTCACCAGAGGCTCCTAGCATCTCACACCTTCACCCAGTGACACCGGAGATCTTTGTTCTCAGCCCTGGCTTTCACAGTGACGGGCAGTGTTGTTGGGAGGGAAGTTCAATAGCTGCGCCTGGGATGTTAGGCCAAATCACAGTAAGACATTTAAACTTCCTGGAGCGGGAGTGGGAGCACCACAAGGTCACAAGGCCGCCTGGAGCACATAAGGTGACTCTTGTCTAAAATCTGCACAAACTGCCGCCGCGGCCAACAACAACGAAAGAAACTTTTGGTCAAAGCGCAAGCAGAGGCAAGAAGCTCAAGCCGAGTGGGCGCATCAAGTCATGTGAGAGCATTCGTCTGGCTCTTTCTTGTGCATGGCCGGAGCAAAGTGATTTATAACGACAGAAACGAGTATTCTGAGGTGTCCCCAGCAAGCCCCGTTATAAGGGGGCACACAGCTGGGGACGTCGTAGCTTTTAATTTTCAACAGTAAACTAGTAGGTAACTTGTGTAGACTAAGAATGGAGCTACTCAAATTTTGTCAAGTTGGAGGACTATAAGCCAGCTTTAGAACCTAAATTAAGTGCTCCTAATCACTCTATAAGAGTATATAATCCTGAACTATAATGCCTAGCCTTTGAGGTTAGAGGGAGGAAAAAAAAAAAACCTTCTCAGTGAATGCATCTCAGAAAAACGTTTTGCTCTGCAAGGGACATCCCACCCCCTTAAGAGAGAGAGAGAGAGAAAAATGAACCTCACCAAAGATCTCATAGCAGTGACCACAGAAGACAACATTCTCCGCATAAATATTCTCCTACTAGTGGCAGTCGCAGCCAGCAGCACTGCTGAGCCCATGCCTGTGCTCTGCACCCGCCCACGCACAAGGCTCCCCGACAAGCTGCTGCTTTTACTCATCGTTGTGCTGATACCCAGTGTCAGAAGATTGTGGATTGTGCTGGAAACACCATGTAATTACACAGGCCCCTGTGCTCAAAAGTTACTTCACCCATTTATTTCATCATCACTATACTTTTCTAACTGGAGAAAGAAACCCAAGATATAAGACATCATGGGAAGTTGGCACCATGGATATTGGAGAACCAATGACACTATATTAAACCTCAAAATGAAAGGGGGATCCTGGGGGGAGCGAAATTCACCTGCTTCCACTTTAGAAGGTCAACAGGTAACAGTCTGCAGACTGCGGTGATTTTTCAAGCAGCCTGTAAATACGTCATGTGTTTAGGAGTGAATGCTGTAACCTAATCATTTCGCTGACTATAAATCCCCAGCCATCACAGCCCTCTCTCTTGCCCCTCAGAACACACTTAGAGAGGAAGCAGCAGTCAGTTTGCAGCTAAACTCAGCCATCAAATACTGCTGCTATTTTGTTGTATTTTTTTTTTAAAAAAAATCTTTACAAACACCTTAGCACAAATTTTAATGCAGTTTTGAGCACAAAAGACTACATTGTCTAGCCTTGCTAGATCTGGTCCTTTCGGCAAGTGTTTTGTTGGTAGGAGGATCAGTCACTGATGGAAAAGGAGACTGGGAATGGTATTAAAAATTTAAGCAATCTATTTTTGTTTCAAATGAAATAGTTGAAATTCTCTGGTATCTTTCAATTTGGGAGCTTCTAAAATCAATTATCTTTCCAACATAGTCATAAGAGGACTTTTCATACAAATTACAATTTTTTTTTTAATTTTTAAAAAAAGATTAAAAAATAAAAAGCCAGTGACCTGATAAGGAAAGGGTATTTTTTAAAGAGGGAAGAGGGATATAAATATAGAAGTGGGGAGGCAGGCAAAATAAGGGTATCTGAAAAAGCCACAAGAAGTCAATCTATAAAACTATAATATATGCAGTTCCATATATAAGTGTACAGATGTACGTTTTGGTTGTTTTGTTTTTGTTTGGTTGGTTTTGGTTTTTTGAGACAGGGTTTCTCTGTGTAGCCCTGGCTGTTCTGGAACTCGTTCTGTAGACCAAAGTAGCCTCAAACTCGGAGGTCCACCTGCCTTAGCCTTTCAAGTGCTACGATTAAAGGAGTGTCCCACCACTGCCTGGCATACATGTGTAGTTTCAATGAAATTTTCCCATCTGGGCTGATAGTGCTTTCTCCAGAACCCAAAACCCCAATACCAGACAGGAGAAGCCCTCTTTTGAGTTGTTGGCCGGGGCTAGCCTGCCCCCCCCCGCACCCCCTCCCCCCACACACAAAGCCTGCTGCTGTTGCCCTAGGTTGCCCCTCACAGGTGGAGCGTAAGTCCCCGTTGCTGAAGACAACATGCACTTCAGACACAGGGCCCAGAGACCCCCGAGTTGAAACCGACTTGAAAGCCCCTCCCTCAGGACTAGTTTTCATTTGCCAGAAGGTACCACGCACACTTTCAAAGGAAGAAGACAACCAACAATCCCACCCAGATATGACACCTATGAACCACTTCAACAACCACCGTGACACTGTAACACCAAGAGTGCACTAGTGCAAGCATACTTTGGCTGTCAGCATATCCCTCTTCTTGGACCTCAGACCCACTCAACAGGCAGAAAACCATGCACGGTACTGGAAGGCTAGTTAACTCTTCAGTGCTGGTGAGATCACGGTTACTGGAAGAGAATCTTAGCTGAACCAGCACAGCCCCTCACAACAACAGGTGAAAACCAGTATCGAAAATCACAACCAATCAACGCAAAGCTGCAGAGCCCAGTCCCAGTGGACGCATCTACAAAACACTCCTACACCTTAAGCTTAGAGTGGGCAGAAAGATAGTAAGAACCTAAGAGACAGGGAGTTTGCTGTAAAATTGTGTCTCCTAGTGATGTCAGAAGCTACATGTATAAAATCTCACCAACGTGACTGCCCAAGTGTGAGCCAAACAAGGATGTCATCAACGCATATGCCAAAGTGGGCAGAGAAATGCCCAAGAGAAAGACTCGACGCGAAGAACTGGGAGTCAAGCTGGGAGTTGGGGAGGTGTCTTCCCCGGGAAAAGCCTCCCAGTTGGTTGTCCAGTGACAAATGGTCAGCCCTGAAAACATACATCCAAGTAACATTATGTGGACTGGACGGGTTATATTTAAGAATATGCGTGTATGTACACACACATGTATTCATGCAATAAAATTCAGTAAAGAAAGAGGCCATTAATTCAAGGCTAGTGGAAAGGAGTAAATGGGAGTGTTTAGAGGCAAAAAAAGGGAAGGGAGAAATGTAATTATATTATATGATAATCTAAAAAAGCCCTTAAAACAAAAATAAAAAAAAAATAAAATCTATTTCAGTGTCTAAGTTCTAAGCCATACAATACTTAAGCCAACAATAGTTAATAATATTGGTGTTTTTAAAATGTCGGATTTCTAGTAGTAGAAAAAAGCTTACTTTTATCTACTTGAAATCAATAACTTTGTTTTCTCAGATCAATAAAAAAGATCTTCATTATATTAAAATTAAAGATGTAGAATTCATGATCCTGTGGGTAGCTTGCCTTAACCAATTCTCAGGTCTTCGTTCTTGGTACAGGAGACTGAAGAAAATGAGGGACTGAGATCATTAAGCAGTGTTAATAGATTAGTTAGTTGGATTAATGGGTTAGTTGACACAATGATAGCTTCCAATAATGGATATTTTTACAACACTTTAAAAACATTTTTTTTTCAATGTAAAGATTTCTGCCTACCACAGTTTCAATGATAAGAGATCAGGTTTGTTAGGAAAGGTTGAACATTTACCATGGCAATAGCAAGCTCCTTGTTAAATCAAGGTCAATTGACCTCATTGCTTGGTTAGACAGGAGACAGAAGTCAAAGCCATGGGCTCAGCACATTAACAGAGGCGAGGCTGTTGGCAGCTTTGCGTGCAGGTGCATCCTGCGCTATTATCTATTGGGAGAGGAAACGATGGCTTGCTGGATCCTGCTGTGGTATTGAAGGCACACTCAAGCCTGTCCCCAGATTCAGGGAACATCACACTCTGGTATTTGTCTCATGAATCCGTAGTCACTAACATTGTTGGCTTCAGTAAGGACAAACCCTAGAAAGAATGGAGCCTCCGTGAATTTGCACGCTTCTTTTCCTCTGCACACTACAGCTTAACGGAGGGATTAACGGAACAGAGACAGTGTCAACAACATCAGGAGAAGGTCCGAATCCACAGCTTCAAGTAGACTTTGACTGGCAAGTCTGCTCCTGTTATTATAAATAAGGAAGGAAAAAGAATTGTATTTAAAAGTACATCACATGAAATTAACCATTTTAACAATTTTAGGCTTATAGTTCAGTGGCATTGAGGACATTCACAGATTGGTAGATCCAGCATGATTTTCAGGACTTTGCCGCCATCCCAGACTGGAACTACGTGCCCATTAAACAATAAATTTCTGTTTCTCTCTCCTCCCAACTCCTGCCAAACACCATTCCACTTCCCATCTGCATAAATATCTCACACAAATGGAGTCAGACATCTGTCCTTTTGTGTCTGGCTTGCTTAACTTAGAATAATGTTTCGAGATTGAACCATATTGTGGCATTTATAAATAAAGTTTTATTTGGGAGAAAACAAGGCCTATTCATTCGCATGTCACCCCGGGCTGTTTTCTCATTGAAAAGGCAGAGATCTGTAATGGTGATCAAAGGTTTATGGCCAGTGGAGTCTAAGATATATCTTCTCTGACCCTTTTGGAAAGTCTAGAACTCTAGATTAATATTTTAAAAAGCTGCCTCTTCAAATTATTACTTGCCTGTGGCAATTTTGTCTTATTTCACAGCCCGAGAAATAGGATTAATGAACTGTTTATCACGCTGCTGTCATTAATAAACAGCCTGAAATGCTAGGATTTAAGTTTTTTTTTTCCTCAGGCCCGGTTATAGTGAAAGGGGGCTCATTTTCACATTTTACTGGTACACATTTTACATAATGAGGGTGTGCGAGATCTGATTAGTGAGGCTCAGTGCAGAGAGTCCCAGAGCATAACCGACAGATACAGATTCTGAAGCGCCTAATTTCCCCTTGCTTTTGTCCCCTTTGTCACGCATTTGTGCGTAGGAGAACAATTCCCAAGCACGCTGAACCGTAAGAGCAAATCTCGCGACTTTTGACTCAAACGAATAAAAGTTCATCAGTTCAGTTTGTGGTGTTAAAACTGGATAGGACTCTCTTTATTAGTGCCACTAAATTATAAGTTGACAAGTACAACTAGCCTGAGAACTGAGAACACCCCCCCACCCACCACACACACACACACACACACCCCCGACCCCTGTTATCAAAGCAACCAGGAAGGAAATGTATGGAGTAGTTGTAAAACGCAGATGCCATGGGAGATAATGCTATTTCCCTTGCGCTCGAGTTGCAATGATCTTTTTTTCTTTCTTTCTGGTTAACAAAATGCAGCATGCCTGGGTGAACAGTCCAGGTAAGATAGGGCCTGTTTCATCACATCTGATGAAAGGAGTAAGGCCAAGGAAATAACTAGGGCAAGGTAATAACAACCAAACAATTGTATAGCATTGAATTTGTGCCAGGCGTTCTTCTGGGAGGTGGTATGAATCATCCCACCTGATCCTTATGGCAAATATATGGTCTAGGAAGGGTATGATTGCCTCTACTTTACAAAATGAATGCTACTATTAAGTTAGGGCGTGTAGTGGTAACGGAGCAAGTTAGGTCTTCATTCTGCTTTGGCAGTCACTCTCTCAGTATGTATGGCAGGGAAGAGAACATTCCCAACTAGGGAGGGAATTCAGGGGCACTCTCTCCTCCTCAGACTCCGATTCCTACGTTAGTCAGTTCTGCTAAAGATATTCTCCAGCTACATTGCCTTCTTAATGGAGACGTGGTTACAGAACATTTGACTCTGTAAAGATGTGCTGCTGTTTTACCTTGCCTGTCTAAGGCATCTGATTGGTCTCATAAAAAGCTAAAGGGCTGATAGTGAGGGAGGAGGCATAGGTGGGACTTCCAGGCAGGGAGAATAAGTTAGAAAGAAGAATTTAGGCTGGGGGCCAGGGTCACATCAGGGAGATGCCAGGGAGCCGTTGGCCAGACATGGAAGAGGCAGGAAAGTAGGACAGAATGAAAGCCCCAAGGCAAAATGTAGATGGAAAGAAACAGGTTAAATTAAGTTAGAAGAGCTAGTGGGACAAGCCTAAGCTAAGGATGAACATTCATGACTGTTACGAGCATGTTTTCCTGCCAGCCTGGTCCCACAGCTGTGCCAGCCCCAAATGACACACAGAGAGACTATACTAGATATAAAGCTGTTGGCCTGTTACTACCTTCTTATTGGCTAGCTCTGTCTTAAATATTAACCCATTTCTATTAATCTAAGTGTTTCCCTATGGTCTTGGCTTACGGGAGAGAGGGTCCAGACCCCTGCTTTCTCGGTCCTATATGTTGAATCATCGTCTCCTTGTCTCCTAGTCCCGCCTATCTTGCTTTCCTATTGGCCAACAGTGCTTTATTCATTAACCAATAAGAGAAACATATTTACAGAATGACATCTCCCATCTTCTCTTTTCTGTCTAAAATAAAAAGAAGGGTTTTAACCTTAACATAGCAAAATATATAACAAAATAGTCATCAAATAAGAACCACAATTAACAATATTTAGTCCAATAACTTTTAGCAAGATTTAAAGAAAATATTCTATCATCTATCCTATCTTTGTGAGTCTAAAGTCTTATATGTAACTTATCTTTAATCCTAACTAAGGAGAACTATAATCATAACTATCTGTCTTCATATCCTTCCAAGACCACAGAAGGATAGCATGTAAACTCTAGAAATGACAGAGACATCTTGCTTGGTCAGTCACCTGAAGTTCTTCTGTAATGTTCCATCTTCACCCCATAGGCCATAGTGTATCTGGCAGACCCTTCCATGAAGCAGAAACCCTGTAGCATTGTCCCTCTTGTATCAGCAGTCACTTTTCTGTGGGTCCTGGATGAGTTTATACAGCATAAAGTCAAACAGTCAAGACAAGAGCAGTATCTTGCCCAAATGTCTAGTCTTGCCATATTGAAAACAAACTCCATAATGAGGTTCTTTAATGTCCATCTTCCTTTCTGACGCAGGTGGTGTTACCAGGAGCAGTTGTGCCTCATTGTCAATAAAAACCCTAAACAATTTCAGATGCCATATTCTCCATATTCTGTAGGTCTTTGAAAGGTTTGAAGAATATTTATCCATCTCATATTTATATATACATATATATGTATATATATGCATTTGTATATGTATGTCTAGAAAACCTAAGTAACTTAACTCTAAGTTTTTACTATCATAGGTAACTATAATCTGTGCTAAATTATACATTACATTTCTAAATGAGCTATTTAAACACAATACCTAAACAAGAGGGGAAATACACATATCACAAAATTGACCTTAAATTGTATCAATAAATGAAACTCTGTTCCAAAACAAAGTATTCATATCTATGCCATAATCCCCTTTTTACCTTTAAAAAGAGATTGGTTGTGGTCATTAACCATTTATAACCAACTCCGTTTAAATGAAAACAAACATTTATAAACAATATTTGGGAATTTGGGCGTCATTTTTTCCAAACTGCTTCCTGCTGATAGGGGGCGCTGTCATGAGGAATCCTAAGAAGACGCAGAAATCCTGGCTGTAGTGCTCTGCAAGGCTGTTTTGAATGTTGGATCATCTGGGACACTGTTTCAGGGGGTCTGGCTTGATCAAACCATGTTAGTCTGGAAGGAATCCACAGCTTTTCATTTTCTGTGGGAACAAAATTAGAAATCCTTTTCCCCAGTAACTTGTCCTTAGGCTTAAATTTTGAACTCAAAGTATTTTAAAAATATATAAATTGAATTAATCTAGCAGCATTGATAATCAAGTGTATTATAGTAATTATTTCTTCCTTAGCAATTGAGCAATTCAAAGACAACACGATAGCATGCAATATCCACACTCTTTGTGCGCTTCCCATCTTCACGTGGCTTTTTTATTTCTCCATTTCTTCTACTTTTATTTTTGCATTATTTGAGACAGGGTTTCTCTGTGTAACTGTGGCTGCCCTGGAATTCACTCCACACACCAGGTTTACTTTGAAACCATAGAGATCCGCTTGCCTCTGCCTCCCTAGTGATGGAATTATAGGTATATACCACCAATGCCCCAGCTGTTCTCTTTCTATTATTTTCTTTTAAACCAGTTGCTCATACACACCGATGAATTGTTAGCAGCGCTTGTTAAAAGCTGTGCGGTTTTTGCTGCTATGCTGAGTCAGGAAACCTCCCTTAGAGGAGCCGTGCAAGTCTCTGCTTGTCTCCCTAGCCAAACAGAGTCCAACCTAGAAAAATGCTGCTATCAAGAAGCCTTGCTTTCTTTGTTCTTTTGTTTCTAAAACTCATTTTTAAGCTTTTGTTAAGTTTTAAGTGGAAGATCTTAGTACTCACATTATGGGCCCCATTTTGTTACGAGTATATTTTCCTCCCCAGCCTGGTCCCAGAGCCGCACCAGACCCAAATAACACACAGAGATGCTATATTAGATATAAAGCTGTTGGCCTGTTACTAGCATTTCTTATTGGCTAGCTCTGTCTTAAATATTAACCCATTTCTATTAATCTAAGTGTTTCCACATGGTCTTGGCTTACTGGAGAGAGGATCCAGACCTCTGCTCTCTCGGCCCTACATGTTGAATCTTCTCCTACCTCTCCCTGACTCCTCCTTGTCTCCTAGTCCCGCCTATCTTGCATTTCTATTGGCCAACAGGGCTTTATTCATTAAGCAATAAGAGAAATATATTTACAGATGGCATCTCCCATCACATGACTAATAAGTATTTGCGTCTTTATTTGGGAGCTGGTTGGCAGCCCAAAGAAAATCCCGACTACAGAGATGGGTTCCCTCTTGCACCTTACCTTCTGCCACTCATTTCCTTCTTCATTTATCTGTCACATCAGATAACTTGCAGTTCTTGAAATGGTTCTCCCTGATATAATTACAAATTCACCTTATGCAAATCACTCAACTCCTTTTTACAGTTTTAAAACCCTTAAAGACCATGCTTGTACGTGCCTACCCCTGCCAGCAAGGAAGACGCGACTCCGGGAAGATCTTCTTCATGCAATTTTAATCAGGATCCTTGAAACATGTTTCCTCTGACCCCAGAGAGACCAGGGGACCCCTGCACAGGCTTAAATACCCTTGAGCTAACCAACCCCAGTATGCCACGTGGACCCTGCAGATAGGCTACTCTAATGTGGAAGCAGACAGCCTGAACAGACTTAACCAAATAAGGGCTTGTTTACGCCAGAGAGCCCTAACCAATGGGAAGGTGTAAGGCGGAAGCCAGCGCCACTTTAAGGCATGGCACTTCGCGGCTCTCTACACATGCTAACACACAAATAGCATGACATTAATAACAGTATAGCCACCAAACTGTGCACCCATTACCACTGTCTGGCTCCAGAATATTTTTTATCAAGCTACCCACTGAGGAAGTCCATAACCATTAGACAACTTCCGTCCCCTTCCCCAGTCTCTTGCTGCCTATATCCTATCTTCAGCCTCTATGAATTTAATAGCTCTAGATATTTCACATATGCATTCTATAGTTAGTCAATGCTGCCGACATCCAAGATAATCAACTTAGAGAGAAGAAGTTTTCGTTGAGTCTTATGGTTTTGGAGACTTCAGCCCATGGTTGGTTGGCCTCTCTATAGTGAGACTACATTATTCAGGGCAGGAATGTCTGGTATGGGGAACTTCTCATTTAATCGCTGCCAGAAAGCAAAGAGAGAGTGTAGCACGAGTTCTAATAGGTCTTAATAGTAAAAGCCCGGAGTCAGATATAAGGGGAAATGATGAGAGATTGGAGAGATGAAGGAGCAAAACCACAGCCACATTGAAGCTACTCAACTTCCCAGCCAAAAGAAGAGTGAGCTCATCTCTCCTCCTGCCTTATCACTTCCTCTCTCCACCCAGCCATCTCACTTCCTGTCTGTCTGTACAGACCTCCAGACCTCTACGGTTAACTAGTGGCTAACTCTGCCCTCTGATCTTCAGGCAAGCTTTATTTGTTAAAAATATAAACAAGAGTATCGCCACGAGAGAGGAAGAGGAGAGGCCAGAGCCCTTTCTGCCTTCACAGGCGTGTCGCCAGGAACCCATGTCTTCCTTCAGAAGGTTCTACTGCCTTCTAAATGGCACAAGTTTTTTCTTGTATGGCTTACTGAGAGTTTGTCCAACGATTTATACAGTGGCTACAACATTTTGCATCCCTACTGCCATTAAACGATGGTTACTGCTCCAACCTCATCATCCACGTTTTAAAAATCCTTACAAGTCCTAGTAGTAGCTGTTAAGTGATAAAGTAATTACTCAGTCTTTGCAACCCTGAGGCTACTATACTTGGGCTAATGAAGCAAAGGTTAGCGCTTAGTATAGGGAACCCGGGAATCCCACACGCACGTCTGTGTCTAATGAGGGTGTGACCTCCTTTGTAGCGGGTTTTAACGGCACCTGTATCCCAGGTTGTTTTGAAGAGGCTTTGGGCGGTGTGTCTAAGGAGTGGGCCCTGAGGGGAGGAAGAGGCTCAGTTAAGGAAGCGCTTGCTGCACGAACATGAGGATTTGATTTGAGCTCTTATAAAAATGCTGGGTGTAGTGATATACACTGTAATCCCAGCACTGGAAGGAGGATCCTTAGGGCACGCTGTAAAGCCAGTGTGGCAGAATTCATGAATTAGAGGGTCAACGAGAGATTTTGTCTCAAAAATAAGGTGGGGAGCAATTAAAAAAGACGCCTGATACCCACGTCTGTCCTCTATGCTCATGTTCACATACATGTACAGACACAGTAACTAACATATACACACACGTACAAACACACACAATGCACACATACACACAATAACTAACATACACACACACAGTAACTAACATACACACACACATGCACACACACACACATGCACACACACACAAACACACACACAGTAACTAACATACACACACACAGTAACTAACACACACACATGCACACAGTAACACACACACATGCACACACACACACAAACACACACACACAGTAACTAACATACACACACACAGTAACTAACATACACACACACACACAGTAACTAACATATACACACACACACAGTAACTAACATACACACACACACAGTAACTAACATACACACACACACAGTAACTAACATACACACACACACACAGTAACTAACACACACACACACACACACAGTAACTAACACACACACACACAGTAACTAACACACACACACACACAGTAACTAACACACACACACAGTAACTAACACACACACACACAGTAACTAACATACACACACACACACAGTAACTAACATACACACACACACAGTAACTAACACACACACACACAGTAACTAACATACACACACACACACAGTAACTAACATACACACACACACAGTAACTAACACACACACACACAGTAACTAACATACACACACACACTAACATACACACACACACACACACACACACACACAATAGTCCCTGATGCAAGTGAGGCACTGTATTCGATTTCCCATGTAAACTTCTGTCCTAGCTCCACATTTCACCACTGATCTTTTCCTCCCAGAGTGCGCTGTTATTCAAAGTCCAGACACCACCCCAAGGCCTTGTTAGATGTCCTCTGCTGCTTCCTGAGATTAGCTCTTCTGTGGCGTTCAGCAGACTGATGCCTGGTTTTTTGTTTTGTTTTGTTTTTGTTTTATGTGAGTCTTACCTCTCTAGCATAGTGTAGTGTCAGGTCCCCAACATGCTTAATTGCTATTAGTTGAATTAGTAAACTGATTGTGACTAATGAGGGTGATGGTACATGGTGTGTTTGTTCATCTGTGAGAAGTGAAATGCGCTCACAGTCTAATGTGAAGATGAAGTATCCATTAAGTGTGACTGAAGCAAAAGGGACCCTGAATTTGAGTTACACAGGGAAGCCTTGTCTCCAAAGCCAACCAAGCCAAAGTAAGGGGGCCCTGATATATTAAATATCTGAACCTTGTGTGAATAGGAACGATTTGCCTTGTCCTGCCCCTTTCTGTATTTCCTCCTGCCCTTCCTGGCTACCTGCTCTCTCTTTCACGCTGTTGTCCTATTTCAGTCCCGAGACATCAGATAACGGGCTGAAACCTGGATCCCAAGTAAACCTTTACTCGCCTTAAATAGTTTCTCTCATCTCCCTGCCGCAGCAATAAAAACTCTAGGGACACATATAAAAGTAAGGAAAGGGGGAGAAGGAAAGAATGGCAAGGCACAGACTGTCAAGGTTGTCCTCTGCTCAAGGCCTTGTGCTGGAGTGATCTCATCTGGATAAAATGGCTGGAGAGGAAGGCTCTTCTGACAGGTTATGTCCCAGTGTGATGGCCAATGATCAGAGTTTATCCAGGAACGGCTCTGGACAAAGTCTGGGACCATGAAAATGATGATGTGCAGGTTTTTTAATGGGACTGCTTGGAACTTCTCCAGAGGCAGGGATATTTCTCTCTCCATATCACACACAGTGATGAGGGGAGAGATATTGCCCACCTTGAGATTTAGCTTGGTTCCCTGTGAAAGGCTTTGCTTCCTCTTAAGGAAGGGGTTTCCACTAAAGGACCCACTTTCTAGTGTTGTCACCGTAGAAACCCAAATCTAAACATGAGGTTGGGGACAGGTAACCATACTCAAACCACAACAGTGCCCACTACTACAAGGCTTGTTGCTGAACCCGAATATGCTGTTTTATGTCTTCCTGGGAAACAATGGGGGGGGGATTCTCTGTCATCATCTTTCTTCAGTGAGTACAAGTGAGGTTTCCAAGACTATTTATTGTGGACATCATCCAGTAGTGGCTCCTAGGTAGGCTAGATTTCCTCATAGGCAAGTCGTTGCAAATGTCACTCATCCAGCCTTCCAAGGATCTCTTTATTGTTCCAACAAAGGTCACCTAGAACTTCCCCTTAATTTTCTCTTGGACATAGATTACATAAAGAGGTAGTGACAATAAAACGGCTGAGAACAGAAACCTATGGTTTTCTTTCCTGTTCAAAAGTACTTCCTGCTATAGCAAATCCATGTAATGCTATGAAATACGTCCGTCTATTGGTGAAAAGGAGGCAGGCCAAGTACACAGCCCCTCATTTGATTCAGTGTTTCATGTAGCCCAGGTTGGCTTCAGACTTGCTGTGTAGCCCTTGAAGTCCTGACCATTCTGCCTTAATCTCCTAGGTGTCAGGATCACAGCCGGGCATGTGCCACTAAGCCCAGTCATGCAGTACTAGGGATGGAAACCACAGCTTCGAACACGCTAGGCCAGCGCTACCCGTCGGGTTATAGCCACAGCCCAACTCTATCTCTTCTTTGGCCGGGACTTTACTTAATCCAATACAGTGGCTGTGACAGAACTCAACAGTCATACGAACCTGCTCCTTTTATGGGCTCAGGAAGAGGGCTGCCACTCGGCACTGGCCGCGTTTTGTTATCCTCCTCTTTGGTGATTGATTGGTGCCTAGTGTTTAGGGAGAGTTGGTGACTCTGAGTGCCCCATGCAGATCGCAATAAAAGGCATTGGACAAACCATAAAATCTTTCTCCTTTCCCGGGGGACCAGCTCCTGACACTCACAAGGGAGCAAAGAAGATTGCTTTCTCTTGGAATTATGCAGCATCACGAGGGGTGGCTTCCGAGTGGAAGGAAGCAGATGAACAGAGCTGTCGGCAGGAGAGCAGTCCCTTGAGCGGAATCCATCCAGCCCCTCCCCCCCCCAAACAATCCGTGATTTACTGCATTTTGCATGCCTCTCTATCTTTCACTTCAGATCACGCATTCCCAGGTGCCTGACGGTGAAGGTGTTTTTGTAGGAGCTGATTTATGGTGCCTCACAGGCCCCAATAACTTCACTTTGCTTAGAGCAACCCCACAGGAGAGCACAAAATGGATTTGACATCTAGTGACCTAGGTGGTTCAGCCTTTCAGAAGAGTGGCTGATGGGTTCACACTAAGGTGTGGTCTCCCACAGCGGTGGCTGGTGACCGTGAGTGCTAACTAGATGTGGCTGCCGCAAGGTAGGAGATCAAGCAGAAAACCCGTAACTCTTCTGACGTGGCTTTGCACTGCACCAGATCCCTTGCAGGCTGCCTGTAAAGAGAGAGTGTCGCTTCCTCTGACACCAGCCCTTCCGCGCAGGGGGTGCAGAGCTCCGTAAAACTGAAACTAGGCTCAGCTGATCATTTATTTCATAGACATGCTCTTGTGTACCACAGACAGGCTGCACATTTGCTGTGTAGTTGATCTTCCTGGCTTTGTCTCGACAGTGCTGGGGTTTCAGGCATGCACACCGTGCTGGCTGGGTTCATGTGGGGCAGAGAACCAAAGCCAGGTTTCATAAGTACCTGGCAAAGCACTCTACCAACTTACCTAAATCCCCACCTCAAAGAATTTTATTTTTATTTTTAATTGAGACAGAGTCTTTCTACGCAGCCCAAGCTGCTCTTAACATTCCTGGTTCTTTTACCCTGGGCTCTCACCAGTACAAAACGCTTTGCCGAGAATACTGATTAATCAGGTAGAGGAATGTGGGAGAGGCTTAAGCAAAAGCTAACAATCACATATGCCCAAGCTCTGTGTAAGTGACCGTGTGTAAACGATCCAGTATAGCTTTGGGGATGTCACTAGGAAAGGTTATAGAGTGAATGGGCAGCAGAGTCGGGACCTTGGAGAGAAAGCATCACTTTAAGACTGAGGTGAGTTCATCAAGCATGTGGAGGGACATTCCTGCGATGCATTTGGTGGACAGAGGCCATGACCCAACCTGAGTGAGCTTTGGCTCCTCTCCCAATAGATCCTCTTTGTAGATGGCTTTTTTCTTTGGCAGCCAACTCACAAAAAAAACAAACAAACAAACAAACAAAAAAAACCATGTAGACTTATTATTAGGTATAAAAGTTCAGTTTTAGCTTAGGCTTGTTCCTAACTAGATCTTGTAACTTAAATGAACCCCTATCTTTTAATCTATGCTCTTTAACGTGGCTTAGGTACCTTCAATCTGTACTGCCTTTCCTGCTCTCACCACATCTGGCTGCTGACCCCCTCTTTCTTCCTCCCAGAGCTCTCTGTTCCCAGAAATCCCACCTAGCCTCTTCCTGCCCAGCTAATGGCCCTTCAGCTCTTTATTAAACCAAATCACAGTGGTTCATCCTTCACACAATATAAAGGAACATTCTGCAACACCTCTCTAAGGGTCTAAAAGTTCCTAAGAATGGGAATGGGATTAGCCAAACCCATCATCTTAGTCTTATGCTGAGTATGAATTTACTGCTCAGACTGGCCATCCTGGACTGGGAGAAAGCCGAGTAGCAGAGAGGTGATCTGTGTAGCGTTCATGTTCCCTTTCCACAAGATCTCCCTTCCACCCCTCTCTCTGGACAGACCTCAATATGTAGTCCAGACTGGCCTTGAGCTCACGGCCCTCTTCTTCCCTCTGTGTCATGAATGCCTAGATTATCAGCATTCACCAACACACCGTTCTTTTCCTTTTTATCTAGGGGAGGGAATAGATTTTGTTGATGTGATGTAAGCACAGATTTTTTTAATACTCCTAAATTAGAGCAATTGGAAATAAGTCTTCTAATTTCTTCACCCCTCAGTATACAAGAGAGAGGAGTGGACACAAAGTTGTAGAGGAACAAGATCAGAAGAGTCCCAGCGAGGGCAGTGGCCAATGTACCTAGATGTCTGCAACAGACGGTAGCAGCTGAGGCTGACTCCTTCTATTAAGCCTCCACGGTTGAGCATCTGGTATGGCTCCTAGGGTCGTTTGGACCATGAGAAAATACTTAGATGGATAGAGATGGGTTAATAATTAATTCAGAGCTAACCAATAAAAAGCCCTAGTCAACAGCCAACAGCCTTATAATTAATATAGTGTCTCCTGTGTTATTAGGGGCCTGAAGTGGCAGTGGGACTCAGGCAGTTGGTGGGAAAGAGTACACTTAACAAATGGTGCCCATAGAAATGGGATAGAAATTAAGACAGAGCTAGCCAATAAGCAACCCTAGCCATTGGCCAACAGCCGTATAACTAATAGAGTTTCTACGTGTTATTTGGGGCTGCCCTGGCAGTGGGACCAGGCTGGAGGGAGGAGTACATGTAACATATGAGCCTATCTTTCACTTACAGAGTCATCTCTATTGTTTTGTTTTGGTTAGATCATCAGAGAATCTGGGAACATCTAGAAAATGAGCAAATCCCTGCGCGTGGTGGTACACTCTTTTAACCTCAGCATTTCAGGGTCAGGAGGGCCTCTCTGGGTTTGAGGCCAACCTGGCCTACATAGCCAGTCCCAGGTCAGCAAGAGCTGCATACATGGTAAGGAGAGGAGAGGATACAGGACCTTGAGGTGAGAAATGTTTGGTCCTTGTCTGCACATGCCCTGTGGGCAATTGTCTACTTCATTGTTAGTGACCCAAAGATCACGACAGTCAACCTGTACAGCTACTGTGCTGCCTTCTGCTGTGCAGGAAAGACCAGTGTTAAGCAATGCCAAGTTCCCGTGTTGCCGTCTTCCTTCTGTTTCCTAGAATGTCACCAACTGTGATATTTAACAAATGACAAGCTACTGTATTCATACCACCGACTCTAGAGGGTCCTAAGCTGCCAACGATTTGCTAAATGAGGTTTGCTCTCCTGGCAGCCAGGGTGAACAAGAGCCAGGGCAGCAGAAAAGTCAGGCTTCACAACCAGAAAGGGAACCAAAATCATGACAGCCCCTCCCCCATCCAGCCCACGCCCTTTCCACACCCTCCCTTAACTGATCTTATTTCCTGCCCAAGCTGCTTCTTTCAGGCAGTGGGCCTTCCTAGTGCTTCCTTAAGCTCTTCTCTGTTTTATTTCAAAACTTTAATTTTTCATTATTGTGTTAAAAAAATGTGTGTGTGTGTGTGTGTGTGTGTGTGTGTGTGTGTGTGTGTGTATCCTGAAGTTCACTATTTAAATCACTTTAGACGTGCCACTCAGTGCCGTTGATTACACATATAGTCCTTTGCGGTCATTGCCATTATCTCTTTCCAGAGCATTGTCATTGTCACAGACAGAAATGTTTCAGAAGTGAAATAATAACTATCCTTATTTTCTTTCCCCCACTGTACCTGGTAACGTCCATTCTCTTTTCTCTGGCTATGAATTTGCCTATGCTAGTACCCAGGGAAGTGGAATTTGGCTTATTTCGTTTACATAGCATCTATGTATTGTGATACGCACCGGGATTTTCTTCTTTTCAATGGCTGAATAATATTCCCTCCTATAGGCATACTATGTGTTGTTTACCACAAGCTTTTTTGGAGGTTTCGATGTTATGTTTGCTCATCCCCACTGGCTGGAACCCTTGATGACAATTATCAAAACAAGTCTTTTGAAAATGTCAAGACCTCCCCCCCCCCCGCCCCCACACACACCCTGGCCCTGGAATGAATGAGACACTGTGACCTAGGGAGGGTGGCCTTGATTGTTACCTTTAATAGCACAGACCTAGAAACACCAGAGTCTTTTCTGGCTGCAGCCAGGAGAGGTTGTCAGGGACATCGGAAGAGTGGAGTTAAGTAGAGTTCTCGTGTCCTGAAGGCATCCATGGTGACACTAGATGAAAAACTTCCGACTCTTCCAGCTGCAAGAGTCTGGATTCTAAGAACCCAGATGAACTTGGAGAGGGTTTGTTTGCCCTCAGATCTGCACTGAACTCTGAGTCTATTGATGCACCAATCGTGGCCTCTGAGCAGAGACTCCAGCCATGATGGGCACAGCACAGCACACTCACTCTGGACCGGAGCAGGGAGCTAACATTCTTGCTCAAGCCTCTGAATTTAGAGAGTTAGTACTTAGAACTCTGGTGAGATGCACTGACCAGATAGAGGTTTAGCATGATAGAGGTCATTTACTTACTGTCCTATCTGTACATCCCGTGACTTGATTCTCAGGAGGCTGAGGCAGGAGAATCATGAGTTTGAGGTCTGTGTGGGCTACAAGGTGAATGTAAAACCATCTGGAATTTAGAAAGTTCTGGCGGTGTGAGGCTAAATGGTGGAGCACTTGCCTGATGGACATGAGGCCATAGACTCAGTTCCCAGAATCTGGAAGGCGGTAGAAAAAACGAAACAAAACAGACAAAACCCTGAGCATGGCTTTGTCTTAACTAAGAACAGCTCAGATTTAGGCCTTGAACAGTTAGTTACCTTCTGATGACTTCTGAGTTTAGCTGATGAATGGCTGCCAAAGGTTCCCAAGAGCAGTGGGCAGGGGAAATTAGAACATCCATGTGTTTGGACTTTGGAAGAACTTAGCAGAAGTAATTGTGTATTAATTGCTGATATTATCTGGCTTGCTGTGTGACTTGATCCCTCATCTGGACTTTGGATGATTTTAGGAGAAAGCCAGGCTTCTGAGACCCGACGTGGTAGCACGCAGCTGTGACGGTTATCATTGCTTGCCCAGTTGATAGGATATAGAATCATCTGGGGGGGGAAAATAACCTCTGGGCATGTCTGTGAAAGAGTTACTAGGCTGAGTTAAACTGAGGTGGGAAGACACACCCTGAACACCACTGTCACTATTCTGTGGGCTGGAGTCTGGGACTGAATAAAAAGATACCAGGATTCACACCAGCATTCATCTCTTTCGGCTTCCCGGCCGCAGGTGTGGCATGAGCGGCTGCCTCAGGCTCCTGCTGCTACAACTTCTCCACCATGATGGACTGTTACTCAAACCATAAACCAGAATAAGCCTTTCTTTTCTAAGTTGATCTTGTTACAGCAGTGAGAAAAGAAGCTAAGGCAGCAGCTCAGCAAATACACAGTGTTATACTCATCTTGTCAGGAAACATCTTTCTCAGCTACTCACTACAGGACTTAGAAATTCAGTCCAGGGGCTTTTGAGATGGCTCAGAGGTTATGAGCACTGGCTGCTCTTCCAGAGGTCCTGAGTTCAATTTCCAGCAACCACATGGTGGCTCACAAGCATCCGTAATGAGATCTGGTGCCTTCTTCTGGGCTGTAAGCACACATGCAGGCAGATCACTGTATAATAGTAAATAAATATTTTTTTTTTGAAAGAAAAGAAATTCAGACCAGATATGGACATTAATCCTTTGGCAAGGCAGCTATATTACTAGACTGAATAATATAAGTTCATTAGCTTTTAATATTAATATAATAAATCAGACAGTTTTCTACTGCACATGTGCAATGAATACCTGCTTATGGAGGCGGGGGTGGGGGGCATTGCAGCAAAAGTAGTGTCAGAGACCATTTGATGTTCTTAGAAACAAGCTGTAGCTCGAGGCGTGGGTGGGAAGCTGTGTTGTCCGTAACACACATGGCAAAGTCAGTCTATAAGTCACTTTGCCTAATAGGAAGCCAGGGTGAGAAACGCCCAGTTAGTTTCTCACTGTTTAAGGTCACACCATGGGTGCTAGAACTGCCAAGCGTAACTGAAGCCACACTGAGGTCTGAGGGGGTGGTTCCTGGAAGAGGCTGTGTGTGTGTGTGTGTGTGTGGCTTCCCTGCTCCCCCCTCCTCCACAGGAAGAGCTTGTCTGTGGGGAGGAGGGGTGGGCAATGCTCTAGAGCCTGTGGGGTGGCTGACATTATCAGTAAATTCTTCTGTAGTCTGTACCAGGTTGTGGCTCAGGCTTTGCCTTCAAGGGGAGTAAGTTTTGGAACACTCCAGCCTGCCAGACCAACCCTGGATCTCTTGAGTGAGTCATGCCTGGGCTGGAGATAACAGCTGTCTTCTTGTGCTTGCGTGAGGAGCCCGAGCCCTTTGAGAGATGAGTTTTCTCTCCCGTCCAATGGGCTAGAGGCCATGTCTGTTACGCAGGGTTCTGTGAAAGTTAAGTGAGGTTGTTAGGATGGAAAAATTTAGCCCAATTCCCCAGAAAATGCAGGAAGCTGGGAGTCTTAAATTCCAAGTTGACGGTCACCTACTTTAACGTTTACGGTAGTGAATGAACACCCAGAAGCTTGTGAGAAAGCAGACTTCCTGGGCTAAGGGCGGGGTTGGATACTTTAAAGTAATTGGTCCGCACTGGATGCTACGAGGTGATTGGTTCACAATGCTCGGGCTTTGCTGTAACCCTATAAAAGCTGTCTCAATTCTGTGCTAGAGGCCCTCAGCCCTCTACCCTGCATGGTGTATGGCTGACGGCCCCAGTATACCGGAATTTAAAGAACCTTATGCGTTTGCATCAAGACCGCTTCTCATGAGTGATTTGGGGGGGGGCTTTTCCTGAGTGGGAGCGCGAGGGACCACGCTCTCACGGGTCTTACAAGGTGACCTACGTGGACACAGCAACGCAGATTTCAGGTGGACGTCTTGTGTCCCTAGCAACCCACCATGTTTAGGATGTACGCCTTGCCTGAGTCTTCAGAGCCAGATGCAGCTTCCTGTAGGAGAGCCACAGGGACCAGGCCGGGGATTCTGACCCTGTCAACACTCTCTGTCTGATGCTGAGATGGACACAGGAAGCACACACAGCTTCGGACCTGTCAGAAAGGAACATCAGGGCTGTTGGGCAGAGCTGTAAGACAAACCTAAGAGAAATGGTATGACCACTGATAAGCCCATCTGTGTCGTGGAAGACACATGGATCCAGGCCTGTGCGGACAGGCTTAAAAGCTCCCACGGATCATGGTACCAAACTCGGCTGGCAGTGATTTTTGGACCCCGCCCTCCCGCACAGACAATGGCCCAGACAGAATTGACACTTGGTAGTATATAATCTGCCTAATAAAATTGATTGAAATTGTGACATTTTCAAAGTTATTTCTAGTACCTCGAATTAAGCTTTAAGAGGAGACTTCCCTTTGATTGGGCTAAATCACAATAATTGGCTTTAAACCGAATGGAAACATGCTGATTATCAATTAAGCCAGTGGATTGATAAAAGTGCGGGGCTTGCTTGTTTGTTTCTAAGCTTTGCCTTTCTCCCTGATACTCCATACTTGCTTCTATCAATCTAGTGATTAGAAAAACAAGGTTCTGGTAAGTGATGAAAACGCTGTACAAACAGGCGCTGTGGAGCGAAGTCCGCGTCCTGCCAAGTATGGAGGCTCCGCTCACTTCAATGTGTCTGTCAGCTCGTGAGTGCAGCAATTTTCATTATGAGCTTTTACTAGCAATAAATACAGGCCGGGATCTAAGGGGAAGCATCGCTTATTTCCTCTTCCCAGGGACCCCATTTGGCTGCATCTTCTGTCCATGACTCCCACATCCTGTTGCTGTGGTGAAAGCCAGCGACCTACAGAGTAATTAGTTTGGGTTTTGTCTACACAGCACCCACATAAGCAATTGGAAAGTGAAAAATTCAGCCAAATCATTGGGCTTTGTGTGTGGCAGCTCCCGCATGACTTTAAATAGCCAGTTAGTGCCTTTTTGTTCAGCGAAAAGAAAAAAGGAATTTCCATTAATTGGCACTTTCACCAGCGTATGGACCACGTTGTCAATAATTGGCCTAGGGGGCGTGAGCATGTTAGAGTGTTATTTTGTGATGGGATGGTGTAGCTGGAGTTTCTTTTCAGCCTGCTCCTGCAGCCCCCTTGCCCCAAATAAACACAGGAACACTATATTAATTTAAAAATTGTTGGTTGATGACTAGGGATTCTCATTGGCTAGTTCTGTCTTAATTATTAACCCACAACTACTAATCTATGACCTTCCTCGTGGTCCTATCTTCCCGGTCTCTATATGGCATCTCCTCGATGGTCTCTCTCTCTGCCTTCCTATCCTCAGCATTCTCCTCGTCTCCCAGCCCCGCCTATCTTCCTGCCCCTATTGGCCAATCTGTGTTTTATTCATCAACCAGTAAGAGACACATATACACAGAAGGACATCCCCCTTCAGGATGGGAAAAAGAAGAGACAGAGAGGGTCAGGAAAGGGACCAGATCTGCAGACAATGGAGGAAGGGCAGTGTTATAGCAGGTCTCCCCGCCGGCCTCCCGGTCCTGCCGCCACGTGGGCCCTCTGCCGTGCCAGCCCCAAATAACACTCAGAGACTCTGTATTTGATATAATCCTGTTGGCCAGTTACCATTATTGTTTATGGGCTAGCTCTGTCTTAATTATTAACCCATTTCTACTCATCTAAGTATTTCCACGTGGTCGTCTTATCAGGGAGCCGCGGCAGGCGTCCTGCTTCTTCCCAGGCTACATCTCGACCCCTCCTACTTCCTCTCTCCTCCTCCTCCTGGTCTCCTAGCCCCGCCTATCTTGTTATCTCATTGGCCACAGAGCTTTATTAACCAGTATGTGAAACATATATACAGAATAACATCTCCCATCATCTCCTCTTTTCTGTCTAAAGTAAAAGAAGGGGTTTAACCTTAACATAGCAAAATATAACATACAACAGTTATCAAATAAGAATCACAGTAAACAATATTTAGTCCATTAACATTTTGTAAGACTTAAAGAAAATATCATCTATCCTATCTTTGTGAGTCCAAAGTCCTATATGTAACTTATCTTTAATCCTAACTAAGGAAAACTATATCCATAACTACCTGTCTTCAACTTCATCAAAGACCACAGAAGGATAATATATAAACTCTAGAAATGACAGAAACAACTCATTGCCTGGTCAGTCACCCGAAATTCTTCTGTTATGTTCCATCTTCAGCCCATAGGCCATAGTGTGTGTCCAGACTCCTCAACAAGGCAGGAAACTTTTCTCTGTGTCCTGTAGACTGTCTGGCTGTCTGGCAGCCTCTTCCATGAAGCAGGAATCCTGTAGCAATGTCTCATCTTGCATCAGCAGTCACCTTTTTGTGGGTCCTGCATGTCCAGTTTCTACAACATAAAGTCAAACAGTCCAGAAGAGCAGTACCTTGCCCAAATGGCTAGTCTTGCCATATTAGAAGCAAACTTCATAATGTGTTTCTTTGATGTCCATCTTCCTTTTTGATGCAGGTGGTGTTACCAGGAGCAGTTGTGCCTCACTGTCAAGAAAATCCCTAAACCATTTTAAATGCCATATTCTGTAGGTCTTTGAAAGGTTTGAAGAATGCCTATTCATCTCAAATACATCTCTGCATATCTAGAAATCCTAACTAACTTAACTATAAGTTCTCATTATCATAGGTAATTATCTATAATCTGTGTTAAAGTTTACATTACATTCTAAATGAGCTATATAAACACAATACCTAAAAAAGAGGAGAAATATACATATCACAAAATTGACCTTAAATTGTATCAATAAAAGAAAATCCATTTCAAAGCAAAGTATTCATATCTATACCATAATTCCCTTTTTACCTTTAAAAAGATTGTTTGTGTCATTAACCAGTTATAACCAAGACCATTAAAATGAAAACAAACATTTATAAACAATATTTGGGAATTTGGGCGTCGTTTTTTCCAAACTACTTCCTGCTGGTAGAGGTCGCTGTCATGGGGAATCCTAAGAAGACATAGAAATCTTGGCAATAGTCTGCAAGGCTTTGTCTCAACTTCTTTGAATGTTGGATCACCTGGGGAGCTGTTTCTGGGGGTCTGGCTTGATCAAACCACATAAACCTGGAAGAAATCCATAGCTTTTCATTTTCTGTGGAAACAAAAATAGAAATTCTTTTCCCCAGTAACTTGTCCTTAGGCTTAAATTTTGGAGTCAAAAAATTTTTAAAATATATAAGTTGAATTAATCCAGTAGCATTTCTTTTATCAGTAGTTGTTATTTTCTCAGCAATCAAATAATTTAAAGACAACAGAAGCGCGTATAGTATCCAAAATTTCTCTGTGTTTTCCATTTTTACGTGGCTTTTTTATTACTCTATTTATTCTACTTCTATTTTTTACATATTTTGAGACAGGTTTTCTCTGTGTAACTTTTATCTGTCCTGGAATTCAGTGCATACCAGGTTTGCTTTGAAATCACAGAGATCTGCTTGCCTCTGTCTTCCTAGTGCTGGGCTTAATGGTGTTCGCCACCATAGCCATCCATTTAATTCCTTTTTTCTTTTTAAACCATTGTATCCTGTTTCTTTTTCTCTCCCAAGCCAGCGTATTTTTTAAAACACAGTGTAAACCTTCATTGCAGCTCTTGTACACACCAATGAATTGTTAGCAGAGCTCTTTAAAAGCAAGGCGGTTTTTTGCCGCTTATGCTAATTTTGGAAACCTCCCTTAAAGGAGCCGAGCTACTCTCTGTCTACATCAAAACAAATCCAACCGAGAAAATGCTGCTACCAAGCAGTCTTACTAGTCTCTGTTCCCTTGTTTCTAAAAACTATTTTTTAAGATTTTGTTAAGTTTTAAGTGAAAGTTCTCAATCCCAGTTCTGACACCATTAAGTTACAGCAGGTTTCCCTGCCGGCTGCCGCTGGTTCTGCCGCCACGTGGGCCCACAACCACGTCAGCCCCAAATAACACTCAGAGACTCTGTATTTGATATAATCCTGTTGGCCAGTTACCATTATTGTTTATGGGCTAGCTCTGTCTTAATTATTAACCCATTTCTACTTATCTAAGTATTTCCACGTGGTCGTCTTATCAGGGAGCCGCAGCAGGCGTCCTGCTTCTTCCTGGGCTACATCTCGACCACTCCTACTTCCTCTCTCCTCCTCCTCCTGGTCTCCTAGCCCCGCCTATCTTGTTATCTCATTGGCCACAGAGCTTTATTAACCAGTATGTGAAACATATATACACATATACACAGAAGGACATCCCCCTTCAGGATGGGAAAAAGAAGAGACAGAGAGGGTCAGGAAAGGGACCAGATCTGCAGAAAATGGAGGAAGGGCAGCATGAAGGTGAGACCGAGGTGGCCCCAAGATTTAAGACCCACTACGTGTCAGCGGTACTGTCTTCGCGTTCATGCACGTTCATCGGTTTTACCCACAGCGCCCATTCTGGAGGGCGTAGGCTCATCAGCTTCAGTGCGCACCATGGAACCCCAAGAGGCTAGGTAGGACACCATTGCCTGGGCTCATTCTGGATTTCCTCATTCTGCCACGGAGGGTAGGCTCAATGATTGTGTCTCTACTGGTTCTGCCCCGGAACCTGCTCAGGGCTGTGCTCTGAGAACCAGTGGCAGTGACCCAGAGACACTAATGTAGGGTAAAAGAGTCGAGGAGCAGAGGCAGACAACAAGGTCACTTGTGTCCTGAGTGGGGAGTAGAGCTGAAATCAAACCTCATCTCTCCAATTCATAGCCCTTTGCTTCTACCCTAGAGGGAACCCTGGGTTAAAAGGGGTCACACTGAGGATACCACACAGATCTCTGGGGATCTGCCAGTCCATGCCTTTCCTTCCCCACCAAAATGAGAAGTGTTCTTGTTTCACAGGAATCCATCATACCTCTTATTCTACAATGCTGCTGTTTTGGTATGCAAACAGATGTTTGATTCCCCCCCCCCCAGTACAGTGTTCCCTTGCTGTCCATAGGGGAACTGGTCCCAGGCGTCTGTGGATATCAAAACTGCAGATGCTCAGGCTTGTATATAAGATACCATCACATTGGCAAATGGTTCCTACACAATTTCTTGTATAATTTAAGTCATCTCTAGATGATAAATAACTCCCGATACAATATAAATACTGTGGAGATGGCAAGACAGCTTTGTTTAATGATTAACGGCAAGAAAAATATATGCATTTCAGTACAGATCGATTCTTTCTGTGGATCACCAGGGCTCACTGGTCAGCCAACTTAAT
This sequence comes from Cricetiscus sungorus, assembly GCA_030556225.1. Taxonomy (NCBI): domain Eukaryota; kingdom Metazoa; phylum Chordata; class Mammalia; order Rodentia; family Cricetidae; genus Cricetiscus; species Cricetiscus sungorus. The sequence goes on along the minus strand of JANBXA010000369.1, from coordinate 1,293,573 downwards.
CTACCTGGCGAGATCCAGGCCAACAAAAGATCGTATTTTAAAAGACAAGGTGGATGAGGTAGATGGGAGACAACAAGGTGGATAACTTCAATAGGGATATGCACAGGTGCCTGTATACACACGCATGCACGCACGCATGCACGCACGCACGCACGCACGCACGCACGCACATGCACGCACACACACGCACGCGCACATGCATGCACACACACGCGCACATGCACACACGCACACGCGCACACACGCACGCTCATGTATGCACACGCACGCACACACACACGCGCACATGCACACATGCACGCACGCGCGCACACGCACGCGCGCACACGCACGCGCACATGCACGCACGCGCACATGCATGCACACACGCACACATGCATACACACACATGCACGAACATACGCACACACGCACGCACGCACACACGCACACATGCACGCACACACGCACACGTTTATGCATCTACAGGACAAGTAAAGTGCTTATCTTCAGCCCTTACTACATGAAGACAGCTTAGTTGTTGAAAGATAGAGTGGGCAGTTTCCATGAGATACCCGCAAGCCCACATGGGAACCCTCATGCCCTCTAACACCTGCAGGAAAGGAGCTCTTTCCACTTCATAATCCAAACTTTTCTGCCACCTTTGGACACCCTGAGAGAGCCATTTTCTCCTCTGTTAGTCATGGTTAGTCACATACTTCACATGTTACACGGTAACCAGCTTTTTGTATATATCCACCTGTGTCAATGTTTTCTTTAACCGCTCTGCATTTTATTTTTGGAGACATGGTGTAAGGATTCAGGCATTACGCTGGCCTGCCCTGTCATCCGGCAGAATGCACTCAGGCAGTGCCCTGGTCAGCCCAGGGTTCCATGACTGCGTAGTCTTCACACAGGTGCAAAGGACCTGCACTTGGACCCCTTTGCACTTACACTTTCTCTTACCCTCTCTCTTTTCCCTCTCTCTTTCCTGCTGTTCCCCTGGGGCAGACAAGACGTTTCCTGTCTCCCTCTTCTCTTCTGTCCCCTTTCTCTGTATCTCTGTGTCTCTTTACCCGTTTTCGCTTTCCTTCCCCCCTTCTCTTTCTAATAAAACTTCTCACTTGATCCCTGTTTGCCTGGCATGTTTGTCCCTCCGTCTCAGTCACCCTCACCTGCCATGGAACTCATGCCAGGTTCCCCTGGCACTTTATCCATAACATTTGCTGAACATGGAGCAAGTGGATGTGACATGATTGGCTGGCCTGTCATGGGATCCCGCTGTCCTTTCCCAGCTGTGGATTTCCACTGGGGTCTTGATCTGTATTCAGGTCCTCAAGTCTGTGTGCAAAGTACACTACTGACCGAGCCCTTCCCCAGCTGGGCTCTTTGTATATTGCTTTCCTCTTTAGACGCTAAGGTTTTCCAGAAAAGGACAAGTCCTATTCATCTTTCATAGCTAGTGCACAGAATAGAGGCCAAGACACATGGGTATTTAACACATTCCTGCTGACTAGAAAAGCAAAACAAAACCGAACCCCCAAACCACAAAAAGCAGAAATTAATGAAAACGAAAAATATTTTAGGCATGTGTATGATTATCTCACAGTGGTTTTAATTTACATTTCCCCAATAACTAATGATGTTTAGCATCTTCTTTCGTGTATATGTTTATTCGAAATGTCTGTCTGATCTTTTAAAAACATTAATCTGTCATTCTTACAGCTCCCACATCGCGCGGCTCACATCCACCTTTAACTCCATTTCCAAGGGGTAAGTCCCATGCCCTCTTTGGCATCTGTGGATACCTTCAGAGATGTGGTGAACGTACAGAAGAGGAGGGGCATGCACGCGCGTGCGCGCACACACTCACACACACATATGCACGCACACACACTCAGGCACATGAAAATAAAATTTAAAAAACCTGTGCCAGTCTTATCAGCTCAGAGGCATCTAGATCTCGAACTCTCAACCAGCTAGCTGCTGATGACTCTTAACTCTTTTATTTCACATCACACCTTCAGTATTTTCTTTCTTCCAATTACTTTGGGTTTGATTTGTTTCCTCTTTGCCCTTCCCCCTGTTCCCTGGAGAATGCGCTTAGGTAGTTGACTTTAGACCCTTCTCTAGCAAGTCTGTGGAACCAGAAAATTACCTCCAAACATCACTTCAGCAGCACCTCACACATGGCGCGTTGTGTTTTCTTTATCACCCATGTTTCAGAAACATTTTCTAATACCCATTTTTTTCCCCCAAAGGGATCTTACTATGTAGTCCTGGCTGGCCTAAAACTAGCTATGCAGACCAGGCTGGCTTTGAAATCACAGCTTGATGGCTGTTTCCAAGTGAGTCAGTTTCCAGGTCCTTGTAGATTATTCATGTTGTGCTGTGTTGCTGTTGATTTCCAATTCAATTGCATTTTATCCAGTTGGAGAACTGTGGTTTAATTGGAAAATATACTGGGTAAAGTGTCAATATTTTCAATGCTGCCTATGGTCTATGATGGTGAACATTCCTTAGGTTCTGGAAAAGAAGAACTCCAGAAATACCAGTTAGGTCTCTATTTTTTTCCTGCTTATTTTATGAGTTACTAGGAACTGTGTAGAGTCATCTATGGTGGTGGATTTGTGTGCAATTCTGTCAGGTTGTTTTTCTTATATACATATACATAAATGCATATATTTGTTGGTATATGTTTGTGCACATTTCTTTTTTGTTGTTTTGCCTTGTTTTGTTTTTCGATACAGGCTTTTTGTTTTGTTTTGTTTTTAGACACAGGGTTTCTCTGTGTTGCTTTGGAGCCTGTCCTGGAACTAGTTCTGTAGACCAGGCTGGCCTCGAACTCGCAGAGATCCACCTGCCTCTGCCTCCCAAGTGCTGGGATTAAAAGCATCCACCACCAATTCCGGGCTACTTATGCACATTTTTATAAATACCGGTGTGTGTGTGTGTGCGTGTGCGTGTGTGTACATGCACATATATATAGTTTCCAGTGAGTGTAGGGAACAACCTCAGGTGCTCTACACCCTTATTTTGAGTCAGGTTTCCTGCTGGCCTGGCATTCACCAAGTAGGCTGTTCTGGCTGGTCAGATGGACCTAGAGAGACTCCTGTCTCCAGTACACTCCAGAATATCTGCTCTCTCTCTCTCTCTCTCTCTCTCTCTCTCTCTCTCTCTCTCTCTCTCTCTCTCTCTCTCTCTCTCTCTCTCTCTCTCTCTCTCTCTCTCTCTCTCTCTGGGTTCTGGCAATTAAACCCAGGCATTTATGCTCACAAGAGAGGCAGCTCAGTCAGTAAAGTGCCTGCCTTGCATTACTATACAAATTTTTTCTTTTACTGATATATCTCCTTGATAACTATGTACAAAAGAAAAAATTGTAACGACATGACAAAATGTACTTTTGCCTCTAATACAACTCCTTTGGGTTTGATAATTAAACAGTTATTTTGCTTTTTATGGTTATTCTTTAAATGCCATGTCTTCTCCGTCCTGCCGCTGTTTCTTAGAATTTTGGGTGTTCTCGTGGAGACAGCATGTAAGCTTCCCCCATTACTGGTCTCATTTATTTATTTACTGTTTAAAGATTGGGTCTCAGGACTCAACATGGCAAGTGCGTTCACCACTGGGTCCCACCTTTGACCTCTACATTTGAAAGAATATATTTCTTTTCCTTACATATAAAGCTATTGACAGCATGGTTTATCAATCCTGCCATTTGCTGTTTGTTTTACTTTTATCATACTAATTATATTCCCTCTTTGAAGTATCATTCTTCTTACATTTTATTACTTTATCGCATGATTGGTACTTCATCGATCTATGGCTTTTTGGATTTTTTTTTTTCAGAAATTTCTGCAGGGATTATGATGTATTTCTTTAATTTATCACGGTCTACTTAAAATGAATATTGAAACATTCCTGGAAAATATAGACATTTTGAAATAGCACGTCTCTTTTAATTCTTCTGTTCTTAGTTATTCATGTGTGCTATAAATACATGTATAGCTTTAATTGTCAACTTGACACAGTCTAGATTCACCTAAGAAAAAAAATCTCAATTGCGGATCTGGGGGGCCTGGGGGGACTGTATTGATTGTTAATTGATGCAGGAGCACCTAACCCACTGTTGGAGGCGCTATTTCCTAGGCAGATGCTGTGTAACAAAGTTAGATGAGCATGAACCCGTGAGTGAACCAGCAAGCAGCATTGCCCCCATGGTTTCTGCCTCAAGTTTCTGCTTGAGTTCCTGTCTGACCTCTAGCAATGACGGACGGCAGCCTATAAGCTGAAACAAACCCATTACTGTTCTCAGTTGCTTTTTGGTCATGATGGTCGTCATAGCAACAGAATAAAACTAGAACAGAAATTGATATAATGTTATAATTTGCGCTTAAAATAGTCTCCCATCTTTAAAAAAATAAGGACAGATTTGTTATGGCTGAATTGCGATTTCCCCCATTCATTTGCTGACGTTTAAATCTTGATAAGTTAGGATGCAAGTTAGTTAAGGTGAGGTTGTTTAGGTGGTTCCTAATCCAACAGGAATGATTCTTTCTACGAGGGGAGGAGACCTATAAGCACAGAAATCAGACTGTCAACACACAAGGGAGAGAATAGTCTTTTTCAGTCACCACAAACCAATCCTATTACACCTTCACCCCGAACCTCAGGCTCAGAACTGTAAGAGACTTCAGTTTCTGTCACTAAAGCCACCCAGCCTGTGGTAGTTTGTTATGGCGGTCCTCACTCTGGTACTGCTCCCATGTTTGCCCACCTATCAGCCATCTCTAGTTTTGCTCCTTTTCCTGGTGGTGCTGGGGCTTGTCACCCAGGTGAAATGTACTAAGCCACACCTCCCGCTTGTCCTAGGTACTAATAAATCCTAGTGACACCATCTGTCATTCCTGTTCACCATGAAGAATTACTTCAGCTTTTCTTCCAGTGCAGATGCATTTATGTTAAATTCGCTTTTTGCTTGTCTATCAGTGTCTTTATTTTCTCTTCACTGTGGGAGTATGTAGTTGATGGATGTTGAGTTCTTCCCCCATCCCCAGACGGGTTTCTCTGTGTAACAGCTCTGGCCAGGCTGGCCTCAAACTCATAGAGATCCGCCTACCTCTGCCTCCTGAGTGCTGGGATTGAAGGTGTGCCTCCATGCCTGTCAGCTATGTTCAGTGCAACAGAGCAAAGCCTTGATGGTTCCTTACAGGATATGGCTATGGGTATTACTCCTGACACATCTGTTGGCTCTTTCTAGAAGCTCCTCTGGTGAGTTTGCAGGCTACCTCTATCCCACAGTCAATTCCTTTGCTTAAACAGAAAAGAAAGGGTACTATTTCTTTAGTTGAGTGCCCAGGGCATTACTCTTTTCATTTTTCAGGGTGTCAGCTGGATCTGTTATCATCTATAACTCTGACAAACATCGTTGGAAATCACGTGAGCCAGCTAGTCAAGGCAGTCGGCTCAGCACACATCTTAGTCGCAGGCTTAATGAGGTAATAGTGTTTATTTCAGAACAAAGTGCATTGCTTTTTACAGTATTTTTATACTGCCCTGAAATAGATCATTGGGTTGAAGTTCAGAGAACTAAAGGCTGAGGAGGAAAACAGTAATGACTACAATACAAATTGTGTGGAGAAATGGGAGGTATATATGCACACATACCCCTGCAGCTCTTAAAGGGGGCTGTTTATATGAGAAGACAATTCTGAGACCTCCCCCCCAATATATTTTCTGGCTCCCCAAGTTTTTCTGCCTCTGTCTGAACATCTTTTATCATAAGATACATTGTTTAAAATAGTATTATTTACACTGTTTATTACAAACGCTTTTCATCATTGTAGAATTATATCCCGAAATATAGCTGTTTTCTTGCTAGTTGGAAGATAGCAAATCCCGAATGTATAGGCATCAATAGCCCACATATCAAAGCTGCCTAGACTTCTGATTTGTGACTGAATTTGGAAAGAAAATTAAACGTAAGAAATAACATTTGTTTTCATATATCCCAGGCTGGCCTCAAATTTTCAATCCTTCTGCCTCAGCCCCTGGATCCTGGGTTTGCAGGTATGCCCAGGTGTCTATTTTCAGCATTTGAAAGTTTTAATTTATAAAGTTAATTAAAGTTATTTATAAAGTTAGCTGTACATGTTGTAAATATTGATGTTAAAAACAGAAAGAAGGCTGAAGGGATGGCCTTCCAATTAAGAGTCCTTGCTGCCCCTCCGGAGGGCTGGAGTTTGAGTCCTGGGACCCATGTCAGGCAGTTTACAACTCCAGCTCTGATTGCCTTGCCTGACACTGGAAGGTACTCACATGAGCAAGTGTGTACTAACACCCACACACGTATATAACGAAGAAAAGACAGATCTTTAAAAGAACAAACCAAACAGGATGGACGGGTGGGTAAAGACCCGTACTGCTAACTTGATGACCTGAGTTTGTCCTCCAGGACCCACATGGCGGAAGGAGAGAATTCCTGCAAGCTGATGTCTGTGTGCACACACTAAATAGATAAGGACAAGAATGAAAAGGAGAGATAGAAAACTCTCCTGTGTAGGATAAACAAGCATGTGGGCTCTAGCTTTTAGAAACTAAGCATATGATTTGTGATTATATTATGAAAAGGACAGAGACCATGGCAATGAATTCCAATGAATTTAGTTCCAGCACTTATCCTATAGATAGGTTTTTTTTTTTTTTAAATTTTCAGACATATATAAGTACCCCCAAAAGCAGGTTCTTTCATTTATTTCAAAGCATTTTATTTCATTTTTACATAATTCATAAAGTGAAACTTTTATTCCATTTTAAAAAATTACGTGTGTATGAGGAGGGGGATGTGTAAATGTGAGTGCTTGGAGAGGCCAGGAGAGGTGCTGAGTTCCCTGGAGCAATGGTTACAGAGCATTGTGAACACTGTGCTTGCTGGGAAGTGAGCACCAGTTCTCTGAAAAACAAATACATCCATCCTTTTAACCGTTGAGCCATCTGTCTAGCCTCAATCCATGAATGTTGTGAGTATGTAAAATCTAGTTAGCAATAACGATTTAACTTATTCTTTTATTAATATTTACCAAACATTCAGTAAATATAACATGCCCTTATTATTTTTTTCTATTTAAGAGTCTTTGCTTAGGAAAGATAGCAAGAAATTAATTAGTCAAATTTGTTTACGAAAATTAGAAGTTTTCTAAAGTGAGTATTACAAATTATACTCTACTTGACGTGCCAGAGTTTTGAAAAAAAAAAAAATCACAGTAAAGAATGAAAACAGTAAGGTTTAAAAAGAAAGAAATAATAGCATGTCAGTAACTCAGTTTGGAATGTGTAGTGATTAGTGAGTTTGAACATTTCCTGTATATTTGTCAATTAATTGAACTTTCTGTTTGATAAATTGTGATGTGTACATCTATCCATAGGGGTCTTAATAGTCACTTTATCCCCTGTGAGTAGATTTCATGGAAATGAATTTTCAGAATGTGGCTTTGGATGATGCTGCAGGTAGTTGAGGATGCTTTGGGTTCCAGAACTGGTGTTAACAGTCAGTGATATGTACAAAAGCCGGCTTGCTGGTATTATTGTGGCCTTATACCACAATAATGTTGAAATAGTTCATAGATTTGGGTACTTAACCTCGAAGTGTCTATATCTTACAGTTGCAAGTGGATGGAACTTGAAACACAGATCTTTCAGCCAAGCTTCTCTAAGTGGTACAGACACAAATTCTTTCGATTGTACATACCTCTGCAATATGCACATGTGCTTATCACATGGTCCCCAGCCGGTGGTGCTGTTTTAGGAGGCCCAAGTACCTTTTGGACATGAGGCTTAGCTGGCAATGCAAGGCTGTTGTGTGTGTGTGGGGGGGGGGTTAGCTAGGGGGTTATAGTTCCCCTGATTCTGGTCCCAGCTATCTGTTTTCTGATCCACCGGATGTAACCACTTAACTAATACTCCCACAAGACCATCTAGGAGTTGTCCTAGCTGCCATGTTTCTGTGCAATGATTGATTGTACCCTCTCTAATTTTGAGCCAGAATACATCCTTCCTTCCTTAGTATAGTTTGTTGCTTTTACTCTTTTGGGGGTTCACCACCCAGCTCCCAAATAAATCACACTGAGGTGTATTCTTTCTTATGAATGCCTGGCCTTAGCTTGGCTTGTTAATAGACAGTTTTTCCTAAATTATTCCATTTATCCTTTTCCTCTGGGCTTTTATCTTTCTCTAATATATATATATATATATATATATATATATATATATATGATGGGAGATATTATTCTGTGTATATGTTTCTCATACTGGTTAATAAAGCCCTGTGGCCAATAGGAAACAAGATAGGCGGGGCTAGGCGCCCAGAAGGAGGAGAGAGGAAGTAGTAGGGTGGAGTCGAGATGTAGCCGGGGAAGGAGCAGGACGCCTGCCGCGTGGCTCCCCGATAAGACAACCACGTGGAAATACTTAGATAAGTAGAAAAGGGTTAATAATTAACACAGAGCTAGCCCATAAACAGTAATGGTAATTGGCCAACAGGATTGTATCAAATACAGAGTCTCTGAGTGTTATTTGGGGCACACGTGGTTGCAGGACAATGGCGGCAGAACCAGCGGCAGCCGGCGGGGAAACCTGCTGTAACATATATATATATATATATATATATATATTACTTGTGGCTGGTTGTATAGCTGGGTGACTGGCCCCTAATGTCCTCTTATTTTTCTTTTCTCACTCCTTTCTTGTTCCTTGATCCCCTTCTCTCTTTTTCTCCTTCTGTTTATTCTCTCTGCCTGCCAGCCCCGCCTATCCTTCAGCTCTTTTTGAGACCAATCTGATGTTTTAGACAAGCAAAGTAACACAGCTTTACAGTGTTAAACAAATGCAACATAAAAGAATGCAACGCATGTTTGCATCGGTGAACAAATATTCCACAGCATAAGCAGATATAACACGCCTTAAAATAATATTCCACAACACCTTAAGCTACTTCTTCCGGTGTTTAATCTCTGCGAGAAGAAAAATAATGAGCCCAGTGCTTCCTTAGAAGGGGAGCTTGTTTTTCTAACGTTCGAATCAGTACTTGGTCACATGACTTGCTTTGGCCAGTGGGCCATTAACAACCACGATGCAAGTAGAGGTTTGCAAAGCTCTTATACACTGAACTCTGCACCCTGACAACAGTTGAAACGCTAAAACCACCATATGAAAGACAACCAAGATGACTCAATTAATAGCCAGCCACATCTTGCTAAACACTAAGCTTGTGAATGAGTACTTCCCATTCCAGCCAGCTGCCAGCTAACTGTCTAGCTGACCACAAATTATTATATGAGCTCAGGAGTCTTCAAATGAACAGTACTTAACAGACAAACACCCAATTAGCATGGTCAGCATTGCCTAGGATAACCATCCAGAGGTTTGGCATAGAAGCTGTCTCTATTTCAGACCAGGAAGCTTTTCAGTCCTAGACAAACTCAGACACCTGGTCACTCTACACCCAGATAACCCACAGAATTATCAGATGGTAGCTGTTTTAGGCTGCTAAGTTTTTGGGATATTTTGTGATGCAGCTGGAACTTAATGAGATAAAATACTGTCTGGTTGACTTTTCTTCCATCCAAAAATGTTAAAGCTATAAATGCAGAACAGTCAGCAGAGGCAACTCAGATCATTCTTTCAAAGACTGCCTACAGTGTGAAATACCCCTGTGGTTTGATAATTTATATTATTAAAGCTAAACTACTTCAGTTTAAATACTTTTCCTAACATTAGCAGATCCTAATAGTTCTTTGCCAATTATAGAATTCTCCTATGTGCACATGTGTACACACAAACACACACACACACACACACACACACACACACACACAATAAAACATGAGCCATCATGTGGGTGCTGGGAACTGAACCCAGGCCCTGTCTAAGAGCAATAAGTGGTCTTAACTACTCTCTATGCTTCCAATATTTCTTTTTCTTTTTTGTCTAAGCCACTGCTGGAGGTCGGGGGAGACAGTAACAGGGGCTTGGAAACGTTAAACACAGCAGGACACCTCACAGCTTACTGTGATGTGCCCCAGATGATGCATCTCGCTTCTGTGTAAGTCTGCATCCTAATCTGTATTACTAATGTGAGCACAGTGGTTATTGGTGGAATATACACTCTGTCAGGTCATGAGTGGTGAATCAGGTAGAATCCAGCTCTCCAGTAACTTCAACAGTAGTGTAGTCAAAGTACCAAAGGGAGGCAGGTATTTGTGCAAAAAGACAACAAAACAGGTGGATCTTACAGTCTCCCTTGGGGGAAGAGATACTTGTAGTAACTCTACATGAGTGTCAGTAAATAAAGTCTACAGTAGTTGAAAGGAAGGTGGGACAAGTTTTAAGTTCCAAGCCTCCAACGGTGCTTCTGAGCTCCATCCTGCAGATACTCCTGCAGATTCTCTCTTTCCTATAAATCTGAGTAAGTCTTAGTGGCCTGGCAACTAAGAATAGTGGGATGGGATTTCATAACTGACTTTGGATTGTGATGGTTTATATCATCGGTAATGTGGCTTTTGCCTGTCTTATAGTCCCTGGATATGTGAATTTGGGCCAAAAAAGTACAATATAAAATTTTTAGCGACCATTAAAGAGATCACATGCAGAGAAGAAGAAAGTTGCCCAGAGAACAGTGCTTCAGTGCCCACCAGCTTCTATTTTTCCAAGTCACATACAAAACATGATTCAGATAACATTTGGAAGTTAAAGAAATTGCTTTTTGTCATTAATATACCTGTGCAATGTTACTGGTCGTTCAAGTATTTGTGATCAAAATTTGAAACTTGGTTCATGAACCTGTTGGGGCTTCAATCTGAATTGTCACCCAAAAGTTAAAGATTTGCTCACCCTATATCACTATTAAGAAGCAGGACCCACCCAAAAGTTAAAGATTTGCTCACCCTATATCACTATTAAGAAGCAGGACCCACCCAAAAGTTAAAGATTTGCTCACCCTATATCACTATTAAGAAGCAGGACCCACCCAAAAGTTAAAGATTTGCTCACCCTATATCACTATTAAGAAGCAGGACCCACCCAAAAGTTAAAGATTTGCTCACCCTATATCACTATTAAGAAGCAGGACCCACCCAAAAGTTAAAGATTTGCTCACCCTATATCACTATTAAGAAGCAGGACCCAGCGGAAGGAAGCAGATGTGGTAGTTGAAATGAAATTGGCATCCATAAATTCATAGGGAGTGGCACTATTAGAAGGTGTGGCTTTGAGGGAGTATGCCACTAAGGAAACAAGCTTTCTTATATGTTCAAGCCACGCCCAGTAACTCAGTTCACTTCCTGTTGCCTAGGGATTAAGATGTAGGATTCTCAGCTCCTCCAGCATTATGTCTGCCTGTATGCTGCCATGTCCCACCATGATGATAACAGACTAAATCTCTGAAACTGTAAGCCACCCCATTAAATGTTTTCCTTTATAGGCGTTGCCATGGTTATGGTGTCTCTTCACAGCAATAGAAATCCTAACTAAGACAGTAGGTCATGGAGGGGGAACCCTTGAAAGGAACACTGGAAACTCAGCCTCTTCCTCTCTGTGTTTGTTTCCAGGCTACTATGTGATGAGCAAGGATCCCTACCACAGACCCTGAGATAACAAGGAGGAGGCCTGACGGTGGATAGAGACCTCCAGTTCCTTGACCCAAAATAAACCTTTGTGTTTATATGATTTTTATCAGGTTTTTTTTTTTAATCACAGAAATGGAAGGCTGATCAGTAGACTGTCTACAAATCGCTAAAATAAAATTGAATAGTGGCAGTGTTGCCAGACTCTTTCAGGAGTAAGCATTCCAACACCAGTGAGAGCAGAGGAGCAGAAGAAGATGTCCCTGGGACAGAAGAACGGCTCCTGAAAGTCTTCAGTCTCACATCCAGTTTGTGTTTTTACTTTATGTTCTAAAACCACACTATGAGGCAGGGAAGCAAGCAAGATTTTACAGAAGCCCACATGGCAGTCTACAGGCTGGTAAGGGCAGTGGCACATTGTTTCAGCTATTTTTTTTTTCAGGTTATTTTGTGTTAGGAAGCAAGTAAAGTCATGTTTGGCAAATAAGCAGTATAAGTAGTACTTAAGTAAATTAATAAATCAGTATCTAACATTTTTAACCTTATTTTTCTTTAGTGTCACTGTTACTGGGATACCCTGCTGCTTTCTGATTAGATTTGAGGTCTGCTCTACAAGAGGGACTTCACGCCATGTAGTATGAATCTTGTCAAGAGCCACAGTTAGGGAGGCCCTAGATCCTAACCGTGAACCTACTGCTCTTGTTTTGCTAAATGAGCTTGTTGCCAAACCGCCTCCTGCATGTGTATGCTCATGCCCATAGATTAGTTCTGCCCTCATCCTTGATGAAAGAAAAAGAATTAAAATTTCTTTCTGAAGCAAATGGTAGGTGATAACACAGTCTTACAGACGGTCAAGATGTTGAGAACAAATGATGACTGAGTGTCCCTGAACAGGAGGTATAATACCACTGCCTCCAGGATTCAGGAAACATCATGGGAGAAACTGCACACTACCATTACAAAGCGTACAGAAGGGAGCATGGTAAGGAAACACTGGACCAAAGCAAGACCAAAACCCAGCTGGTCAAGCTCTAAACTCTGCATCTTTACGTCTGATGTCAAAATGCTCTTTAGATCTCCAATTCTTGCAGCTTTGTTGACTGCAACACACACTCCTCTCTCTCTCTCTCTCTCTCTCTCTCTCTCTCTCTCTCTCTCTCTCTCTCTCTCTCTCTCTCTTCTCTGTGTGTGTGTGTGTGTATCCCTCTCCCTTGTTATCTCTATCTCTCTCTCCCTTGTGCGCTCTCTCTCTCTCTCTCTCTCTCTCTCTCTCTCTCTCTCTCTCTCTCTCTCTCTCTCTCTCGTGGGCTGGTTCCACTCCCTGTTAGCAGCTCTCTTTGGCAGGTATCCCATGACTCAGGCATTTCTAACACCTTGGGGTCTCAAAGGCGATTCAAGCTTCAATTTCCCAGCTTCACACATGGCCTCTCTAGGCCTCCATGAGAGGCATGTCTGGCCTCAGCAGCTTGCTTAGGTGCAGAGGCAAATTCCATAGTTTCTTTCTTTTGTCCTTAACTCCAGAAGCGCATGGCCCAAACTGCCCGTCTCTGCTGCTTACTGGGGCTGGAGCATGGCCCTCCCTGTTCAATTACATCTTCACCAACTTTCTGTTTTTCATTGCCTGAGCTTGGTTGGACTAAAACTTGCTCTGTAGATGAGGCTGGCCTAGTGAGAGATCTGCCAGCCTTTGCCTTCTGAGTGCTGGGATTAAAGGCATGCACCGCCACACCAGCTGTAAGCTTTTCCTTAATTCCTTTTCACAAATTGGAAATTTATCTGGGTGGGATCCTGCCCTTAGGTCACCACTCTCTTTACTCAATTTCTTAATCTGTTTATCTCCTTGAATAGAGCACTTAATTCTATTTTGCTTCCTGGTGCCCCCTTTCTCAACATTTTGTATTTTTATTTGCTCAGCTTGCTCCTTTTCATTATAAATCTTCATCAGAGTTAAGACTAATAACTTCACGGCAGACTCTATACTAGAGATTTCCTCTGTCAACTGTTTGAGATTTCTTCTGCCAATGGGATTAATCCAAAACTCTCCACTTTAGCCTCAGGCAGACTCTTGGAACAAAAATAACCACCTTTTTTTCACCAAAATATCTCAAGACCGATTTCTAGGCAGTATACTAAAATTATCCTCCTCTGAAACCTCTTGACTGGTCCCAGGGAAGTTCAAATCATTATGAGCACCATTGTCTCCCATGTTCCTACTGGTATGGCCCACTAAGCAGTGCTTAAAATATTCTCCTGCTTCCCTAACCATAGTCCAAATTTCCCCAAAACATGGTCAGGTCCATTACAGCAATATCCAGCCCCTAGTACCAACCTCTGTCTTAGTTAAGATTTCTATTTCTGTGAAGCGACACCATGGCCAAAGCAACTCTTATTAAGGAGAATGTTTAATTGGAGCAGCTTGCTTATAGTTTCAGAGGTTCAGTCCATTATCATCATGGTGGGACATGGCTATGTACAGGCAGACATGGTACTGGAGAAGTAGTAGTTGAGAATCCTACATCTTGCAGGCAACAGGATGCAGACTGTGTGTCACACTGAGTGAATCTTGAGCAAAAGAAACCTTAGTGGGGGGCTGGAGAGATGGCTCAGTGGTTAAGAGCACCACCTGCTCTTCCAAAGGTCCTGAGTTCAATTCCTAGCAACCACATGGTAGCTCACAACCATCTGTAATCACATCTTGTATCCTCTATGGCCTGCAGACATACATATACGCATAACACTGTGTACATAATAAATAAATTTGAAAAAAAAAGAAAGGCTGTATCCACTTCAATAAAGCCATACCTCATAATACTGCCACTCCTTTTGGGAACCATTTTTCTTTTAAACTACCACAAAGTCCCTTAGGAAGAGAAGCAGGAATTGGAGCAGAGGCCATGGAGGAATGCTGTTTATTATCTTGTTCAGCTTGCCTTTTTTTTTTTTTTTTAATACAACTCAGGGCAACCTGCCCAGGGGTGCTACCACACACAGTGGGCTGGGCCCTCCCACATTACATTAATCATTTAAATAATACACGACTCATAGACTTGCCTACAGGCCAACTTGATGGAGACATTTTTCTCAGTTCAGATTTCTTCTACCCAGAATACTCTAGCTTGTATGAAGTTCACACATCTGGACCCATCCCTAGGTGTGAACCAAGTGTTCAAACACATGACAGTACGTTTTGTTTTTTTTCTTTCCCCTGTGGCTTTTCCAGATAGGATATCTCTGTGTAACATCCCTGTCCATCCTGGAACTTGCTCTCAAACTCACAGAGATCTGCCTGTCTCTGACTCCCAAGTGCATGCACCACCGCCGCCCAGCAAGTCCTACATTCTTGGTCCTTACAACTTTAGGGCTCATTTTACAAGTATGTTTACAAGTTCACTCTTAGTCCTCACTGCTTCACCTGCTTAGTGTGTGCATACATATTTGTGTTTAGGAACACAATTCATAAGGACTCTGAAGCTTTGACATGTATGACCCAGCAGCTGTGCAGTCCATATCCTGGGGTAGTCATATGTGGTTGCCCTACTGACTCTAAAAGCATTATGAAAGGAGGGGAAGAAAAAAAAATGAAGGATTAGACCCCAGGAGGAATTTCTCAACAGTGGTGCAGCACACCTTTCCAGAGGTGCCCTGGCCATAAATTTTGAATTCTCAGCCTGTCTGAATCATTTCTCTAACACAACTTTTCTCCAGTGTTCCCTAGCACTGGGCACTGGCAGATAGTTGTGCATTCTTGGGGGAGTTTTCATTTCATAGTTGTGACTGGAAGTTGTTATTTGACAGACTCTCTACAGTTCTGACCCAAGGCACCTAATCTCATCCTATGAGGACCGACAAGAGCATAAAGGAAGCAGTCGCTCTGTTTCTCTGAAAGTCAATTTAGCTAATTTACTTGTTTCTATTAATTATTTAATTTCAGCTGACTGCTTTTCATTGTCATGTCCCTGGCCCCTGTGCAAAACTCTTCACATGTTGCGAGATCTCAGCTTGCCTTCCCCCCCAGCTTCCGGTTGCAGCCGAAAGTGAGATGGGGCACAGGCAGAGACAGCAGGCATGTAGGTGTTACTCAATGAGAGGTATTCTCATGAGGTTCCTTTACACAAATACATTGGTATGTGCAGAGTGCCTTCAAGCTCGATATTGCCAAGTCTACCATTTGCTAATTGTGTTTGGGGAAATAATGTAGAACTGAATGGACCTCTTCACACAAGAGTGGCCAGAGAAGACATTTTCCTTTTCATGAAGGACTAAGCTTTGCATTTTAGTTGTGTTGAAGTCCAGAAATCACAAGAGGGAACCTCTTGGCCCGGTGTTAAAGTGGTAACAATTCTTTTGTTTGTACTTTCTTAGCTTTTTATGCCATTCACCAACACACAGTGAGAAAGGACATACCTTCCCAAGTACTTTGCCAAGGAGAAGCATGTAGCTCTCAGGTATCTTCAAACTGCCTTCCCATCATTTAATCTCGACTCCAGATCCTTCTCTGTCTGGCTCCTTTGTCAGTGAACTGGTTCCTAATGGTTACAGTCAAAAGTGTTTTCTTCCTCTCCATGCTTTTAATGACCTACCAAAGAAGGGCATCATTTAACTTGTCTGCTAAATGCCTACGGGGAGTTGTGTAAAACAGATGATGACAGTATGTGCTACCAGCCAATGTCTCTGTGAACTTTAACATCCCAATGATCTATGGCTGCTCAGCATGGAACTGCACTGTTACCAGAGCAAAGGATTTATCCTCTCTCTTCAAAGTATCAGGGTCTTAAGGGGTTGTCTTACCCAATTTGTTAATGACAAGAGCTCGTAACAGTAAGATCTTGCAAACAGATGACAGAATGAAGGAGTCTAATGTATTTTGCCAAAGGGAAATTTACCATCTGCCTGTCTTCATGAATCACATATGCTGAGAATAATATTTTAGAAGATACTGACAACAAGATGCAGTGATTTGTAAATGGAAATTACCAACGCTGCCCTTTTTTAAAGCAATCTGTGGAATAAATCAGCAAAGCAACCTATAGGATCACAAGTGAAAGACTTGAAATGGGAGAATAATGAACTGTATTGTAGGCTTCTCCGTAATTGTAACCCAGATACCAAATCTTTACAATGTAATTATTTGGATTCAAACTTCACTGTTCTCTCCTACACATTTTCAATGTGCCCCTGGGACACACACAAAATATAAGATTGCACCAATGACAATAGAGTCTGCAAGTATTGTCAGACATGCAATTAACAAGCACAGAAATCTTCCACTGGCCGCCTGATTCTGGGAAGGCGTTTCTCTCAGTGCAGATCAGAAGGGTACCATCAGTGGAAACCTCTCTATGTGGGATGTCTTTTTGTAGGCTGTGAATATGTTTTATTACCATTGGTTTAAAAAAGAAGCTGATTTGGCCAATAGCCAGGCAGACTAGATCCAGAGGGGGAACCCAAGCAGAGAGACAGGGGAAAGAAAGGTAGAGTAGGAGAGAGACCAGCAGCCACGGGGGAAGCAAGATGTGAGGTAACAAGCTATGGACATCGTGATAAAATATAGACTAGTAAAAATGGGTTAATTTAGTTGTAAGAGCTAGTTAATAATTATCCCGAGCTAATTGGCCAAGCAGTTTGTGATTAATATTAAGCCACTGAGTGGTTATTTGGGAAATGGTGGGCAGGGAGAAAAGCTCTGTTGACAACCTTTGTCTGTGTGTGCTGAGATTGAGAACTCTGAGAAACAACAAAACACGATGTAGAAACTCAGTCACAAGGTTGGGACAAACCATCTCAATGGGGGACGTCCTTCTGTACATATGCTTCTCTTATTGGTTGACGAATAAAACACTGTGTGGCCAATAGAGGCAGGAAGACAGGTGGGACTGGGAGATGAGGAGAATTCTGGGAAATGTGGGCAGAGACCATGAAGGGACACCACGTAGGGACTGGGAGGATAGCACTCTGCCCCAGGCATTCTCTGGTAAGATAAGGCTGTGTAGAAATATATAGACTTATAGAAATGGGTTAATACTCAAGACAGAGCTAGCCCATAAGAAGCTCTAGCCATCGGCCAACAGTTTTATAATTAATATAGCATCTGTGTGCTTATTTGGGGCTGAAGCAACAGTGGGACCTGGCAGGACAAGAAAACTCCAGCTATGCCATCTTTTTCTGATGACTTTATGGTGCTCTTATCTTGTCACAGGCACATCCTAAGTCTAGGTAGAAAACTAGTCCGCTGTTAACTGAAAGCTAGGAAATAGATTATCTTTTCACACGTTTGCTGATAAAAGGGTTTTGGAGAAAATGAAGGTTATTTGGAGAGTGCTATCTTTTATACTGTAAATTAGATGGCTCCATGTAGATTGTCTTAAAAAATCTATGTGGTCAGCTTGGCTTTATTATATCAAATACCTGAGATAAGCAAGTCATGAAGAGGAAAAAGCATTAATTATCTATTTGTAGTGGTGCTGGGGCTTTAACCCAGGGCCCTGCATACTGAACAAGCATCTTTACACTGAGCCACATTCCTAATCAAGGGTTACTGTGTGTCCTAATTTCAGTCTTAGAGTTATAGATTTTGACAATTTTATGTTTTAAAAATATTAAGAGGAAGCATAAAATGTACATATGCATTCAGTGTGCATGTGTGTGTGTGTGTGTGTGTGTGTGTGTGTGTGTGTGTGTGTGTGTGTGTAAGAGAGGGGGCGAGAGAGACTTGGAAACAAACCTAGAGTCTTGAACATCCTTGGAAAGTACTTCATCACTGAGCTACATCTACATGACAGGCCATTTCCTGTAGTTTTTCTTTGCTCTCCATCCATCCTACCTCCTTCCTTTCCCTTCTTTGCTTGATGACAAACTCCAAGACAGGCAAACTATAAATCTCAGCAGCTGCCCCAGAGAGGAGAAGAAAAGAGGTCATACCATTTGAGTTACGCCAGCATGGAGGTCAGCCATGTGGGCAGACAGCCCTATGGCAGGAAGCTGTAGGAAAAATGTGAAGCCCAAAGAGTTTGGGAAATTGTGCTTAGAAAAAGCACAGAAGGGGTTGGGGATTTAGCTCAGCGGTAGAGTGCTTGCTTAGCAAGTTCAAGGCCCTGGGTTTGGTCCTCAGTTGTGGGGGAGGGGGAAGCAGAAAAGGAACAGGAAAAAGATAAGGAAAAGTCACCTTCTTCAGAAAACCAAGCAGATTTTCCTCCTAATATATATGTCTTATGGGGAAAACTAGTTATCAAACATCAGTCCGTTGTAGTGGCATCTTGCTCTGCCAGTGGACTTGCAGTGGTGGACACACCCTATGGGCGTGGCCTCAGGTGTGCAGATGTGACCCCTTACAAGGTGGAGGAGGGGCTGGCTTGATCTCTGGGGTTGTGGTCAGAGCATCAGAAGGAAGGGCAGAGGCTGCACCATCTGGAGCAGGAAGACTGAGGTGATTATTTGCTATTATTTGTGTAAGTGCTTCCCTAATAAATACCTAATTATCATTTATCTTGGGTCTGGTTGACTCATTTAAACCCCGCCTTCAGGCAGTCTTGGATCTTGTTTATCTGGGGATGTCCTTACGTTACCACCACAGTTCCAGTTGGTGAGAATTCTCAGCTGAGTTCAGCATTCTGAGCATTTGGCTTAGGCATCGTTGACCCCCATCATTTTTGTTGAGAAGCAATAGTCGGATTCATGGTCTGTTTGTGCTGTATTGCTTTCTCTCTCCCACCCCCACCCCCACTTTCACCCCCACCCCCGCCCCCACTTCCATCTCCACCCCCACCCCTTGTAGTTTTCAAGATTGTCTCCCACTTTCAGCAATTTGACCATGACTTATGTGTCTAAATATGTGTTTTCCTTTTCTTCGTGGTTCTTTTAGTCTCTGGTTTGATGGGAGATGTCATTCTGTAAATATGTTTCTCATACTGGTTAATGAATAAAGCCCTGTTGGCCAATAGGAAAGCAAGATAGGCGGGGCTAGGAGACAAGGAGGAAAGAGGAAGTAGTTAGGAGGAGTCAAGATGGAGAGCCCAGAGAGGTAGGACACCAGCCACTCTGGCTGGTATGATGAGCCAAGTGGAAATACTTAGAATAGTAGAAATGGCTTAATCATTAAGACAGAGCTAGCTGGTAAACAATGATAGTAACTGGCCAACAGCATTGTATCACATACAGAGTCTCTGCATGTTACTGGGGGCTGGCGTGGCGGTGGGACCAGACCGGCAGGGTGGGGTGGGGGACCTGCTCGTAACACTGGGCTTCGTAGGCTAAAGATTTTGAGCACACTGAGGAATTCTCAGTGATTACATCTTCACATATATTTCATACACTCCCCTCCCTTGCATTTCTTGGACTCCGGTGATGCACACTTGGTGATGTTTGCTGTGCTTTCTTAGATCTCTGGCACTGCTGGGTTTTGTTGCTTCCTTAGGTGGGACGGCTACTGTGGCTACACCTTTAAGTTCATGGCTCTTCTCAGGTCAGCTGTATAGTCTGACTTTCTTTGGAACTGTAGCTTCCCAATTACGGCACAGAGACTTATTATTAATTATGAAAGCTTGGCCTTAGCATGAGCTTGTTCCTGCCTAACACTTAAAATTTAAACTAACCTGTTTACGTTTATCTACATTCTGCCACGTGGCTCATCACCTCTCCGTAGTACCGTACACACCACTTCCTCAACATCTGGCTGGTGAATCCCTGCCTCTGATTCTTAGATCCATTCTGTCCTGTCCGCAGAAGTCCCACCTATCCTCTCCTGCCTAGCTATTGGCCATTCAGCTCTTTATTAAACTAATTAGAAGGTGCCTTCCATGGGCGAGGTAAAACAGAGACACATCTTCACAGTGTACAGAAAGGCTACCACACAGCACTGCTGTCAAACTTACCTAGTGGAGTCTTCATTTCCCATAATTGAATATCTCAGTTCTTGAATTTCTTTAGTTTTGCAAATAGTTTGTATGTTAAGCGTGGGTATTTCAGATAGTGTATCCCAGCTTTGCTATGTTTTGTTTGTCTTGGAAGAGTTATGGTTATTTTTAGCAAATCATGGAGACTTTCTTTCATATTTCCTCTCTTTGTATAATTTTAGCATTTCGGGTTTTGCCTGGCTTTCCAGAAGATATGACTGTGTCTGTTCAACTTGGTGGTTAACCATTGGTTTAGGGGAATTGTGTTCAAACTCCTCAAGCCCTTCCCTCTCCTTTGCAGAGTGCAGATAAGCTGTTGAGTTTCTCAGCTAGCCTTTGGATTGTATTTGCCAGCTGTTCTCAAGTCTCTTCAAGCCTAGCTAGCATCCCAGTGGCCCTATAATAATGGTTCACTCTTTCATAACACAGATTTTAGTGTCAGTGCTTAATATTCATTATTAGAAGTCTACTTCATCCTTTATTTTTCACATAATTTCTTAAAGCCCTTAGCTCCCCAGAATGCATCCTTTAGAAACAGAGCAGGTATAAGTGTACGTGTAATTAGTCAGGTTGAGGTCACACTGGAGTAAGCTGTGTTACTGATCCAACATGACTCATATCTCCAAAAGGAGATGCTCGTGTAAACAGACACAAATAAGGATGCCACGAGAGGATGGATTAGAAGGAAGTCAGAGTGGGGTTATTGTCCTGGTTTAGTTTTTGTTGCTATTGATGAAACACTGACCAAAATAACTTGGGAAGGAGTTTGTTTGACTTACAAATGGCTACAGTCCATTATCACGTGAAGCCAAGGCAGGAACTTAAGCATAAACTACGGAAGAAAGCTGCTTAGTGGCCATGGTTTCTCTAGGCTGCTTTTGTATATAGCCCAGGACAGAGCCAGCACCACGCACAGTGGGCTGGGCACCACGATATCCGTTATTAGTCAAGAAAAGACCCCAGCAGATATGCCCACAGGATTATCTGATGGAGACAATTGCCTACCTGAATCCTACTTTCCAGCTGACCCTAGCTTAGTCAAGCTTATAAAATGTAACCAGCACAGTTACCAGAAGGCAGAAAGAGGTCAAGAAGAAATCCCCTGTCAGCCTCAGAGGCTCGGAGCCTGCCGGGGCCTTGGTGTTTGAACAGTCTTTAGAACTGGGGGGGGGGGGATGATGGGTTGCAGCTGTCACAAGTGACCCACTTAAGGGGCTTGTCATGGCATCTTAGGAAGCTGACACCTGCACCCTGACCAATCTACTTTCCTCTTTTAACCTCAGTTGTTGTTTTTAATGGCAAAAACAGGAATAATTACCTTCCTCCTAGGTTTGCAGTGCAGAAGGAGGAAACCAACAGAATCAATGGGTATGTTTGCTACCTTTATGAAACTGAATGTCCAGTGATTATCGGCTTTCAAAAAGGGGCATGAAGGTCAGAATATATATCTGAGCACAAGCCCACGGCCCCCACCCCCCAAAGCTGCCAAAACAATATTGGTAATTATAACCGGACAAAGCCCCGTGGCTGTGTGAATCAGTCTGTCATGCAGTAGCCGCCTGGCTTTGCCCAGCATGCACGGCTCAAATCAGAGTAGACAAAATCGGCAACTCAGATTTTGTAAAGCAGGAAAAAGGAAAGCCTTTTTGTTGCCAGTGTTTTTCCTGCCCAATCTCCCCAATCACACAAAGTCTGGCACCAACCAATGGAGGTTTCTTGGAATGCTGCTGTGTCCTGGAAGCCTCGGCGAGCCACATTAGACAGACGTGTTCCCACCGACAAGTCAGATCAGGCTGGCACCAAACCACAAACCGGAACCAGAGCAGTGTTGATTCACGCCATTGGGGCCTTTCCACTCTAGCCGGCTATGTGGGTAGGCTTGCCCAGTAATTTTCTTTAAAATAATGTGGCTGGATTTTATGCAATTGGAACTTTTAGATTTTTTTTTTTTTTTTTTTTTTTTTGGTCACCTAATGTTTGGCCAAAATAAAGGGCTAGGATAGGTATTTGCAAGGTATTAATCATGTTATCAAAGAAGTGTTTAGAAATGAACTTACGAGTTATTTAGCAGATGCCTTTTTACTTTGAAACAGAACGCAACCACACAGCATAGGGATGTGAAAACCTCCGGGGGTGGGGGGGTGGGGGTGGGGGTGGGAGTTCTTCTCTCCACATTTTTAACTGGAATCAGACAGACTGACACAGGACTTCTTTCCTCCCAGGAGAATTAATGCAGTAATGCTCCACTGTTGCCTGTCACTCACACAGACATTCCTCCCGCCTCTTCTCATGGTGGGCTCTCTGAGGTACTGGAGAGAGCTCCTCCCCAAACTTTCTGGGTGCTTCTACACAACATAGGTCTGACCTTAGAGGGGAAAGGTCTGATTTGGAACTTCATTCTTAAGGAGAAAATTAGGCCAGATTATATGTTGCTAAAATAAAACGAATTAAGAGTGACTTGGATTTCCTCCACCCACATGGCAGAGTTAGAGGGGGAAGAAATAAGTGATCAGGAACTCTAATTTCAAGAGGCAGAGACCATAAACAATTCGATGGAGGCGGTCTAATCATCAAAGACGTTTCTGCTCCTCCCACTGAGCACTACCCCATGCCTTTCATTTTTCCAGGCTCCTGGACACTTTGCGTAAATTTAGAAGTTCTAATCTTAGCTATATGATTAGCATTAGAATCCCTACGACTTGGAAGTTTGTTCCCATGCGGCTGACAAGTGGAGAGGACCAGTAGGATAAATCACCAGCAAATGGAAACACCCGAGTGAGTGTCTGTGCGGGCCTGGAATCCCACAGACCCCCGCGTGTGATGGAAGGCTCCCGGAAGCACTGCCCCATGGCACTAAAAGGAGGTGGTGTGCGAACAGGGTTCACAGCATCGCCGCCGCCGAGGGCTCCACCCTTCATTTTGATAATGCTGCAGAAAAAAGCACATTGTGTGAGAGAGAAGCACTCCAGCATTGGGCGGTAACCCCTGGGTACGTCAACTCACTTCTTCCCCATCTCCCTCCCCGTTCCTCTTCCTTTTCCTTTTTTCTCCAAAAACTATATTCAGGCCTGAGACAGAATGGAAAGGCAGGTGTAGATGAAGTGTCTGTTCAGCCTGGTCCCACCTCCCTCCGGTTCCAAATAAACACATAGAGGCTTATATTAATTATAAACTGTCTGGCCAATGGCTCAGGCTTCTTACTGGCTAGCTTTCCCTTAATTATTAACCTATTTCTATTAAACTATGTATTGCCATGAGGCTGTGGCTTACCCATTAATGCTCTGGTATGTTACTCTACATGGTGCCTTCCTCAAAACTGCTGCTCTCTCTCTCTCTCTCTCTCTCTCTCTCTCTCTCTCTCTCTCTCTCTCTCTCTCTCTCTCTCCTCCTCCTCCTCCTCCTCCTCCTCCTCCTCCTCCTCCTCCTCTTCTTCCTCCTCCTCCTCTCCCTCCCAGAATTCTCCTAGTCTGGTAGCCCCACATATACTTCCTGCCTGGCTACTGACCAATCAGCATTTATTCATCAACCAATAAGAGGAACATAAATTCACAGCATACAGAAGGACCTCCCCCATCAGACAGGGAAAAATCATGGGGGTCTAAGAAGAGAAAGGAACCTTTTGGGCTGGAGTCTGGGGGGAATCTTTGGCCAGATTAGAAGTAAGGATCCCCGCTCAGTTAACATCAAAGGTTGCCGACAACAACAATAGCAACACAAAAGTCATATTCCCCATGGTAAAATATCAATAAATCAGCCCAAGGCCTGAGTAGGCGTCTGTGACCTCATTCTGCTTGAAGACATTTCCTCGGCTCATTTATTTCAGCCCTTTGGGCAGAATAGGTTCAAGCCCCAATCCTGCATTTGAGTATCATAAAGACAGTGGGGTTGACTCTCAGAGAAGCCTGAAGTGTGCTCTGGGTCCTTTTCCTGAATCCCCTTCTTTCTCTTAACCCTGTATTAAAATACACTATCGAACCCCCACTCGGCTACATGCTGACTAGTCCCCAAATTCTTTTCTGCCTCAAAGCCACAAAACCCAGTTTAGCTTAAGTCCGGGTCCCGAAAAGACTAGGGGAGCTCCCCAGATTGCTGAAGGTGACAGTGTGGTTCTCTCCCTGCCCCTCACCCCCCACTGTTGGCAGGATCAAGTATTAAGCTCTAAACGTGGAGATATCTAATGCCTTGCCCTCCATTAAAGGGCCCAGTGAACTTTTCTGTTACAGAGGCATTTCTTATTCCTGTCTAAACAAAAACAAAACCCAACTGATACCCTGAGCATCTTCAGACTTGGGTCATCTCCTCCCTGGTAGCTTGGAAGTTCTAAACACACAGCTGAAGATCTGCAAAGAAACGTTCTACTTATATTTGCATATTGAACCATGCAGATCAACCCCTCTGCTCTCCTCCCTGTGGTCCCTATGACACTTGAGAATACAGACGTCCCCGTACTTCTTCAGTTACGAGTTTACGGAACGCTTGGTGGGTCGGCAATGTAAAAGGAGGCAAGTGCCCCTGAATGTCATTCTGCCAAAGGAATCTGGGAACGCTTCTGGGAGAGGCCTTGCTTGCTTTGAGCTTCTTGAAAACCTGGGTTAATAATAGAGCACGGCCCCTGCTGTTTAAGGGCTCCTAGAAAGGGTGTGTTTCAGAGTTAAAACTTAAATTCCATCTAACCTTTTAGTGAGATCCCTACCCCCTAGGGACAATCTCCACCGAAAAGAACTTGGTTTACTAAAGCTATATAGCATTTTCTTGCTGACAGCTAAAATTAGGACTGACTGTGGGCCACTAGGGGAAGCAGGCAGGAAGGGTGAAAAGAAGATGGAATTTCAGAAGCTTTTGGGAACTTATTTGTGGTCGATCAGATTCTTTCCCTATTGTTTTTAAGAGCTGGAATCAGACTTTGCAATAATCTTACTTTAACCCTTTGAACCGAACAAATTTCATCTGGTTTTTTTTTTTTTTTTCAATTGCTGTTGTTAACCTGAAGAACCAGTTTTGGGGAATTCTAATTCCAGAGTTTTATTTGTAGCACCAAGTCAAACAATCCTGACTTTAGTACTGCTACCTTGCTTGTAATTATTTTTTTTTTTTACAAAAATAATCTATAGCTTCATTATTTTATTTCTTTGTTCATGATGTTTTTCTTTGCAGACACATTCTACCAAGAATCTTTGACTGTTTGGAATGGTTCTTATTATGCTTTTCAGGTTAAAGAGAGTTTAGCTATAGCAAGAATTGCTTTATTTCTTCCTATGGATATACTGATATTAACTCAAGGATCTCTAAAGTACATTCCAATTAGTTTTGTTTGCTAGTGTTTTGACTTTTTTGTGTGTGTGTGTGTGTGTGTGTGTGTGTGTGTGTGTGTGTGTGTGTGTGTGAGCCTGTGCAGGCACACATGGAGGTCAGAGGTTGTCATCAGTAAGTCTTTCTCCATCTTATTTATTTATTTTTGAGGCAGACTCTACCTTGGAGCTTGGATCTCACTTTCAAGCCCCTGAGACCCACCTATCTCTGCTACTCACTGCTGAGTTACATTCAGATACTGCAATGTCTGGATTTTTTCCCTGGGTACTAAAGATCTGAAGGCAGGTCCTCACACTTGAGAAGTGATCACCTTACCCACTGAGACATCCTCCCAACCCTGTTAATGTCTGTCCTGATGACAGAAAAACACAGAGTTGGGTATCCTGTCTAGAGTATCAGTAGAACCATTGACGTTACAAAAACAAACAAACAAAACAGGAACTGGAGGTCACATGAGTCTAAATGACTCTGTACTCTAAAATAAATCCAGAACAATCAGGTTTACAGGTTCCTGATGCTGGATGGGTGTAACATTTAAAACTTTCCTCCCATCATGCTAGTCTAGAGTTAGTCTTGTGCAGTGATACCTGTACTTTGGGGCAGGGTGTTCCTTGCAGTGACAAAACCTTCAAACACTTTTCTCAATTAGGGTTTCTATTACTGAAAAGAAACACAGTTACCGAAAGCAAACCATACTGCAGTCCATCATCAAAAGAAGTCAGCACTGGGACTCAAATAGGGCGGGAACCTGGAAGCAGGAGCTGAGCAGATGCCATGGAGGGGTGATGTTTGTTGGCGTGCTCACTTCGGCTTGCTTAGCCTGCTTTCTTGTAGAGCTCAAGGCCATCAGCCCAGGGGTGGTACAACCTACCATGGCTAGACCCTCTCACATCAACCATTAATTAAGAAAATGACCCACTTCACATCCTACCAGAGAAACACCACCACCAGTTCTCCACCACGCTTGGCTGAGCGTGAAGGCCCACAAACTGTTTACAACAGCTTGATTTAGTTGGCAACCGTGAGGACAAGGAACATGAAGGTCATTTTTCAGAAACTGGCTTTCATATGAACAATCAGCTGACCTGGTGAGCACTGAGCTTGAATTTTTGCATGGACATTGTATGCGTAGAGATGTTGCCATGCCCCCTGTAGACATGGCAAAGTGAACTGTCACATTTTCCCCTGACCTTGCCATGCATGCTAGACTTATTTAGCTGGCCAAACTTCAGGGCATTCTGGTTTGCAGCCAGTTTCTGATCTGAAGAATAGCAAAGAAAAGATAGCCTTATGAAATAGGAAGGAAAAACAGGATGCTGAAAAGATTTGTGTGTGTGTGTGTGTGTGTGTGTGTGTGTGTGTGTGTGTGTGTGTTGTGTCTCCAGAATTATTATTCTCAAGAGTAAAGATTGGAATCTATTTGAATGACTAGTCAGAAGACTATATTGGTATGAAAAAACACATGTTCAACATTCAGTGAACTGAAGATGTTGATGGAACACTATTAGAGCTTGGATATGAAGTGTCCCTACAAAAGAATGCTGTTGTTAAAGTAGTCTTGGAAGCTACTGGCGATAGATCCTAAGGCTTTGTTGCAACACATTAAGGAAAAGCTATTTCTTCCTGGTCAGAAGGATAGAATCTATCTCTGGTCTAGGTGGAGAAATGGCACTCTGATCATTCCCAAAAATTAATATCATGTACCATAGCCTCTCCATTAAGAGTTAATGCAACTGGGCCTGTTAATTACCAGCCAGGAGTCCATCCCTCAGGGATGATGATTCACATAAAGACATGTGAAGGAGAGACAAGGCCTGATTAGCTCCTTAGATAACACATTATCCTTGCCAGAAATCCCTCCCTCAATTTTATGAACCCGCTACCTTGTACCTCTGCTAAGCCCACTTCCTGAGTTACTCAAAAAATATGACTTTTCTTTTTCTTCCGTCTTCTTTTCCAAAGCATGGGTGTGATCTCCCGGACACACTGGGGTCTCTGTTTCTTTCTCTGAAGCCACCCACCCTTTTCTGCCACGTGGCTCTTCCTCTCCTCCCTCTCTCTCTCTCCTTAGTCTCTCTTGTTCCTGTCTTTAGGAGATGAACTGCTTTGCTGAACCACAGGTGTCCTGTCATGACACTCCTACTTCACAACTGACCCAGAATTAGAGGAGCCACTGGCCGTGGACCGAAATACCCGATACCGTGAGCCAAAATAAATCCACTTCTTTGGATTTCTTGCTCGACTTGTTGGTCACATTAGCAAACATATGACTAATACAAGCACCCATAATGCACTGGGTGTCATTTTAAGTGCTAGGAGATATGAATGGGTACAAGAAGCATAAACTCTTACCTTATCTTTGTAACACTTGTGTTCTAGGTAGAGCAAGGACACAAAAAAAGAAAGCATAGCCAAATGAGTGAATTATATTACATGAGTTAAAAAGACAGGGCATAAAATTTAAAAATGTGTAATTATACCATGTGAGAAACATGTCTGCTTTCACAAAGCAGGTAAAATCTTATTAACTGTATGGCTTAAAGGTTTTTTTCTTTCTGTATTTCAAAATCTCATTTACTTCATTTCAGTCTAACAATTCAAACATAAATTTAGTATTTTGAGAAGAATGAAGAAAAGTTATCTATTCAGCTGCTGAGTGATCGTCGATAGATGGCCTGAATAAGCCCCGTTTGGCCATCTGTTGCCCCAAATTCATAGGTAGAGATTTTGCTTCTTAAAACGGTGCAAATATTGATGCCTGCACTCCAGGAAGCCCTGGTCTTCCACACATGGGACTCACGATGTTAGCACAGTTGTGTGCCCAGGAGTGAAGGGCATGGTCTGAAATCCACTTAGCCAAGGAACTGGGACATTGAGCTCAATCCTAACAGTGAAAAAAAAAATGAGATAAAAATACCCAAGCAAGAATGGTAAGTCTGTCTGTGGTCCAAGCATGCAGGAGCATGAGTTCAGCCTAGCCAACGCAGTGAGGTGTCCCATGAAACACAAGTGCATATAGAAAGCATGGCACTGAACACTGGTGGAAATGTCACCACCATCTATCTGCATGGTGGTGGCAAGGTGGGATTTACTTTGTGACGTTTCATCAAGCTGTGTACTTACATCTTGTGTACTTTTCTTTATATGTCACTGGCATTTATTAACCAGTAGGGTAAAAATTTAAAAACAACAACAACAAAAACCCCCCACCAACCTTAATCTGTACTGATCAAACTCCACAGAGGTATAGCTAGACATGGTCACATGACCTTTAATCCCAACACTCGGAGGCCAAGGCTTCATGACCATCCACCATCTGTAACTCCAGCTCTAGGGGATCTGATACCCTCTTTTTGCCTCCATGGACAACTGCATTCTCATACACACACACACACACACACACACACACACACACACACACACACACACTTAAACTAAAAATAAATATTTTTTAAAAAATGGCACAATGGTCTTGCTTTCGTTACTCCAACAAACTCTTCCTGCACCTTCTTTTTGACTTTTCCTTGTTCTGGGCCATTTGTCTTTCTTTTCACACTCATACTGCTACTCTTTTTCACTATCTGGGCCCTGGTTAAACACTGCATTCCCAGGGAGATATCCAACAGCTACCACGGTGATTCTCCTAGTAGGACCCGAGGGACCCGGAGATCCCTGAGCCCTTAGCTGTAGGCTTGACAGTCTTTTTAACTAGAATATTTTCAGGTTCCACGTAGGGCCTAACATACCACCATGGTTTGTCAGTTATTGGATTAAGAGCCTCCAGGCATTGTGGTATACACATTTAATACCAACACTCAGGAGACAGAGACAGGCAGATCTCTGTGAGCTAAAGGCCAGCCTTATCTACAGAGTGAATTCCAGGACTATGAGAGCTACATAGTGAGACCTTGTCTCAACAAACAAGCAAACAAATGATCTAGAAGGAGGAGGAGTAGGAGAAGGAGGAGGAGGAGGAGGAAGAGGAAGAGGAGGGAGAAGAGGAGGAAGAGGAGGAAGAGGTGGAGGAGGAGGAGGAGAAAGAGGAGGAGGAGGAGGAGGAGGAGGAGAAGAAGAAGAAGAAGAAGAAGAAGAAGAAGAAGAAGAAGAAGAAGAAGAAGAAGAAGAAGAAGAAGAAGAAGAAGAAGAAGAAGAAGAAGAAGAAGAAGAAGAAGAAGAAGAAGAAGAAGAAGAAGAAGAAGAAGAAGAAGAAGAAGAAGAAGAAGAAGAAGAAGAAGAAGAAGAAGAAGAAGAAGAAGAAGAAGAAGAAGAAGAAGAAGAAGAAGAAATGAGTGATAACAGGCAGGGAAAGAATATAAAGCTTTTAAAAGATATAAAAATCTTATGCAAAGGGACTATGACAATGTTGGATAATGCTGAATAGTGTGTGTGCCCAGAAATACTACTGAATATTTAGAGGTGATACATTGTGCTGGAGAGCATCTAATAAGATGGGAGTCTCATGCCTCTACAACTATCCGTTGTTCAGAGTTTTTGAAAACTCATAAGAGCCTTAAAAACATGCCTACCCCTTTAAAAGCAATAATTACACTTCTAGTGATATTTTTAAAGTAAATAACAAAATGTACTATTTATATTAGTAAAAAAATCTAAGTGTTCAAAAATGCTCACATGGTTACATCAATTATCCATATGTAATGAAATGTTTTGCAGCCATTGAAAAGCACATTTGTAAATCATGCTTAACAGCATGAAGAAAGGGTGGTATTTATAATTCAAATGAGAAAGCATGATTAACATGTATAAACACTGACTTCAAATGAAAAATTACTGAAAAATATTGGCACGAAATATATCAAAATCACAGTAATGGCTATCTCCAGGTGGTAGAATTATGGATGGTTTTTCCTTTCTTTATATTCTGCCATAAGCCTTCACTAATAGAGTAACACAGAATGTGTTTTAAAGCACAGTGTAGATGCTTAGGGTATAACAAATAAAATGTTTGAAATTATGGCTCAGCTGCTAAACCATCACAGAGACAAAATTAGAAAGAGAAAATGGCATGCAGATCAGGATAGAAACATCAAATCCAAGTTTGCCTTCCTTCTCAAGTGTGAGATTTCCCAGCAAATGCCTCAAAATTCAAAATTTCAGTGCACTCATCTTCAGGATGAGATGGTGCTTGTCTCAAAGGCAGTGGCCAAGACCATCTTTGATACATAAGTCTTAGCCCAGTACTTGGTATTGGGTAGCATTCAATGGATATTAACTCTAATAATTAGCACTGTATCTATCTACATTTCTATTAGAAATCTTTCAGAAAAGACGTCTGTTCCAGCCTTGTTTCCAGCTTGCTTAGACAGTCCATATGAATGAACAGGATCCCAGAAGTCTGTCTCATAGCTCTGGAATCTCCTAGTGCTTTGCAAACATATGCCCAAGGAGATAAAAGGAATGTTCAGATCCCCAACTCTGTGTGAAAATTGAGGAAGGAGAACTCTTGTAAATAGGTGCTATTGAGATGTCCCAAGCCTTTAAACTTCACAGCTTAAAGTGGCTATAAAAGCCTAGATGGTGTCAGTAAGTGCTGATGGTCAAGGACCTTCTCTAGCTGGGTGCTTGGTTGTTAGCCTCTAGGGCAGTGTTCTGTTGCCAGTGGACATACCCATTTGCATTCTGTATGTAGCTACGGTATTGCTCCCCATTTCCTCTGTTCTTAGCACCAGGTACTGAGGAGATACAAGGCTGTAAAGAAGATGCTGGCTTTGACAGCTCTCCCTACTCCCCTTTGACATATCTCTCTTCCACATGACACTCCTTTCTCTTCCCCTTGGCTCCTCTCTCTCTCTCCTTTTGACACGTTTCTTTCCCACTCTGACACCCCTCTTGATTCCTTGATGCCTCTCCTGACTCTGAAACCTGTCTCCTCCTTCTACGCCTTCCTCTCTCCCTTTGACATCTCTCTCACACTTTGATACCCCTCTCTCCTGACTCTTTGACACCTCTTTCTCCTCTTTGACGCCTCTCTGGGCTCTTTGACACTTCTCTTACACACAGACACCTCTCCTCCTGCTCCGATAACTCTCTTTCTCTACTCTGATGCATCTCTTCCAACTATTTGACTGCACCCCCTTCTCCTGACTCCTTGACATCCCTCTCTTCTGGCTCTGACACCTCTCTCCTCCGACTTGGATGACTCTCTCTCCTGGTATTTTGGAACCCCTCTCTCCAGCTTTGATGTCTTCTTCCCATCTTGACAGTTGTTCTGACTCACTTGTCTCTCTCGCATTTCTACCCATCTTCATGGTCATTACCCTAGAGCTACAAGCACCTCAGACGTCTGTCTTCATGGTCCTCAACAGCTTATTCTCCCCGTACTAACTAAAGTCTCTCAAGAATTATGACTCTTCTGTGGTTAAGAACATTTCAAAGACCTTTCATTGCTGTTTGGGTAATACCTAATTCAGGGAACGGAGGAAACCTTGAGTGAGTGAAGTTCTGAGTCAACATGTATGTTGATTGGGTATGGCTAGGTTAAGGCCTCAGACCTATAGGAAAAATTGGCATTATGCATCTGGGCCAGGCTCAAGGAGAGTAGCAAGCTTTCCTGAGGAGTGGCAGGCATGAGCATTTATGAACAATTGATCAGTGTGCACAAAGACAAGCAACTTTGGCTTTCTTCCCTGAGGGCATGTTTACAGCCTAAGACTTCATGCCTACAGAGATCTCCTACCAAGACTAACTAAACCCTGCCACTGAATTACATAATAAGCATGGTGAGGTCCCAGGTGGGTTAGAGAACCCCAGCTGGTCCCAGTTCAACCGTACATACGTCTGTGTGTCCATCCTTTCTTCCTTCCCTCACTGCCCTGAGCCAAGGTTACTTATAAGGCCCAAGTCACATGGGCCCCAGGAATCTAAACCCTTTCTTTCCCTGAGACAGTTCTAAGACTCCAAACTTTAAGGGAAGTATTTCATTTCTATACTTCCCAATGCCTCTTCATGGTTGAACTGTCTGTCTCACAATCCTCTCTCTTTACAGAGTAGGCACAGAATGCTTGGCTCCCTCAACATTTATGCCTGAAGTCTCAACCACCAGGGTGACTCTGTGTCTCTGAGTTAACAGTAAGTGGGGTCATGGTAGGGGACCCTGACTCTAGAAGTGGTGTACCTAGAAGGAGACATATGAGGAGGAAAAGGTAACGACCCACCTGGCAGAAAGAGTCCTCATCAGAAACCATCTGATAGCTTGGCCTTGGCTTTCTTCCCTTCAAGACTGTGAAGAAAATATTGAACACTTTTCTCCCCTGTTAGTCACCCTGAACTGACTAATCCATCACACTCCACTTCTTTTCTCATCTCATGGGTTCAAGCAAAGCTGAAACAATCTGAAAACTTAGCCCTAAATTATCAGCCTATAGAAAGCACTCCTAACCCATCTCCTCAGGGCACCCAGAGTCACTTACAAACTATCCCTCTCCATGATGTCATCACTCGCTGTGTCTTAAATGTGTGTGCTCCTGAACCAGCTCCTGAAACTAAACAGTGAATGTGATGGGATCGAGAGAGACAGACTTTATGGGGTGATTAGGCTAAGATGACGCGCCCCATGTGCGTAGGATTCAAGGCTTGTGGAAGAAGTCTCATGTTGTGTTCAGCTAGCATGCTGGTCTACATTCTGTCAGAGAAGATGACTGTCCTTCCCTCCAGATAGTCACAACACCCAAGTTTCAACTTGGAGCAGAAACAGTGAGCTACATCTGACACTCTCTTGGACTTTCCATCATCCAGAATTTTGATAATATAAATTCCTGTTCTTTAAATTACCCAAACACTGGTATTTTGCTATCTACCATGCATAGATGAGCACATCACCCAATGTTTAATATTTGGGTTCATAATGGACAAGAGAACCACACAGTCCAGCAACCCAACTTTGTATAGCCCAGAATCTGCCCCCCCCATGTCTGATATGTCTCATAGTACTTTATTGAATCGATTTAAGTATTTGAAAGAGCAGAGCATCTTCAGTCTTTATCTTCGTTAGCTGTGAAAAATCTGATACACTTCACTTCCCTCCACCCTCTCTTCTTTCCCTTCTTCTTCTCCCCCCTCTCTCTCTCTCTCTCTCTGTGTGTGTGTGTGTGTGTGTGTGTGTGTGTGTGTGTGTGTGTGTGTGTGTAACCTAGGGCCTCAGCTTAACCTGGGCTGGCTTCTACCACTGAACTGTGTCCCCAGCTCCTATTTTGAAATTTTGCCACCATGGAGTATCTTAGTTACTGATCTGTGGTTGTGATAAGACACCATGACTAAGGGAAACTCATTGGAAACAGTTTATTTGGGAATTACAGCTCCAGAGGTTTAGCCTGTTACCACCATGGCAGGGAACATGGCAATAGGCAGGCAGGCATGCATGGCACCAGATAGAGCAATAGCAATATCTGGAAGTATTCTTCCTTCCTTCCTTCCTTCCTTCCTTCCTTCCTCCCTCCCTCCCTCCCTCCCTCCCTCCCTTCCTTCCTTCCTTCCTTCCTTCCTTCCTTCCTTCCTTCCTTTCTTTTCCTCCTTTCCTTCCTTTCTTTTTGTTTCATTGTTTGTTTGTTTCTCAATACAGGATTTCTCTACAGCTTTGGAGCCTGCCCTGGAACTTTCTCTATAGACAAGGCTGGCCCAGAACTCACACACTCAAATTCACAGAGATCCGCCTGTGTCTGCCTCAGTTGTTCATCGCAGTTGATGATTGACACCTGTTTCCTAAAACTGTTAGTGCAATTGAAGAGACAACACAGGTAAAATCTCCTAGAACAACCAGCAGCATGTGGCAGGTACTCAGTTGTTGGTGGTTAATGGTATTTCATAATTAGTAAAACTGGTTTACAAAAAGGCAAACTATAGATATTTCTGTACACCAAGGCTGAGGACTGGGCTGTGCTGTTTCAGACACTGGAGAATGACTGATTACTTTGGATTATCTTTTGCAGTTGTCCATGTCCAACCTGTTTCTATTTTATATGCTCCCCACTGAGTTCCAAATAGATTTCAGCAAGATTAACCATGAACATAAAATGTAACAAAGTTGATTTACAGTTAAAGATAAAATAAGATTGAAAACAAAGTTGGGTTAGCAATAAATAATACATCATTTAAAACTATGAGAGTATTAAGGCCTCAGATAAGGTTCTAAGAGCTAGCAAGATAGCTCCACGGGTAAGAGGTACTTGCAGGCAAGCCTGATGACCTGAGTTTGATCCCCAGTACCCACATGATGGAAGGAGAGAACTGACATCCAGGTGTGTGATGGGGGATGTCCTTCTGTGTATTTGTTTCTCTTCCTGGTTTGATAAATAAAACGCTGTTTGGCCAGTAGAGGCAGGAAGATAGGCGGGACTAGGAGACGAAGAGAATTCTGGGAAAGGTAGGCAGAGAGCCGCTGCAAAGGGACACCATGTGGCCACTGAAGGAGTAACAGGTCTGGGCATAATTAAGACAGAGCCAGCCAGTAAGAAGCCCTAGCCATTGGGCAACGGTTTTATAATTAGTATACCGCCGTGCGCTCATTTGGGGCTGAGAAGGGCGGTAGGACCTGGTGGGACATGAAACTTCAGCAACAGGCGTGTGCCTTGGCATGCGTACCTTCCCCGACAAATATAATGTCTTTATTTTAAGATGAAGCACTAAAGCAAAAACGCTAAACTGCAATGTTAATTCTCTTGTACTTTTCCTCTTAAATTTTTTTCTCAAAATTATTTAAATGTTATATTAACTCTTAAAAATTCTTATTTTTATTTTCAGCATCAGAATTTCTACTAAAAGAAAAAAAAAGCCATGCACGATGCCCAACTTTAGTCCCAGCATTTAGGAAGTAGAGGCAGGTGAATGAATCTCTGTGAGTTCGGAGCCAGCCTTGTCTCAGCATGAAGTTCCAAGACAGGTTCCATAGTAAGAGCATGCCTCAAAATGATGATGATGATGATGATGACTGATGGGAGATGTTATTCTGTAAATATGTTTCTCATACTGGTTAATTAATAAAGCACTGTGGCCAATGAGAAAGCAAGATAGGCGGGGCTAGGAGACAAGGAGGAAAGAGGAAGTAGTTAGGAGGAGTCAGCATGTAGATAGAGCTAGAGGAAGCAAGATGCTGGGCCCACTGCTCCCGGATAAGACGTCCACGTGGAAATACTTAGATTAGTAGAAATGGGTTATTAATTAAGAGCTAGCCCATAAACAATAATGGTAACTGGCCAACAGGATTGTATCAAATACAGAGTCTCAGTGTGTTATTTGGGGCTGGTGCGGCTGTGGGCCCAGACCAGTGGTGGGCGGGCAGACTGGCGGAAAACAGACATGCTACAGATGACGATGATGATGATGATGACAATCTATGCCTATACCAGATTTTCCCTGTTTTGGTTCACAAAGCTGTGATGATTAAGCTTAGTTATAAACTTGACTGGATCTGGATCAACTAAGAAAAAAAAATCAGTTGAGTACACCTGTAAGGAATTTTCTTAGGCAGATTATTTGAAGTGGGGAGGCCAACAGAAATATGCATAGCATCTTCTGGTGGCAGCCAGATAAAGTGAGATCTGAATTGAAAGTTTTGCTTTGTACTTGCTTCCTTTCCCGGTTGTCTTCTAGTCCTGCTGGCAACTTCAACTACCTTGTTCTTGTCGTTCTGTGGGCTCATTTACTCTACTGCTGCCCCTACGGTTTTTTCTTTGACATCAGAACTCAGTCTCTTTGGCCTGCCAAAGTGCACTGCAGACTGGCTTCTCAAGACTTTTCCAGGCCTTCTAAATGGGAGGCATTCGGCATCATGGTACTCGTTTATCAGACTCCAGAACACGCAGCCAGCCTCTGCTCGGCTCCCATCCCATATCAGGAGAGCTGACTTAGTAAATTCCCATTGACTATATCTGCATGATATTTATGCAGATCCTTACAGAACCCCCAATGAATCCAGAAACTGTATGTAAGCCTTGTGAGAAGATGGACACATTCATGAATGGGAACGCAGGAGGTTAGTGTTAATTAGACGCTGTGCCCCGTTGGGTACCAGACCAAGTTTTAATTGTTTTTCTACCTTGACTTTATGAAGTAATTAGGTTTTTCACTTTACAGATAAGGCTTTATCTATAAACGGTGAAATCCTGGAGTTGCAAGCAGTTAGAACTCAAATCCACGCCTGTCTCTAAGACTTCAAGTGTCTCTATTGAATTCATAGTAGCTATTTAAGGAGAGAACTCACATTTCTGCCCAAAGATGTCAAAACATATCCAAAGAGGCCTTTGCAAGCCCAGCTCCTGGGGTTGGTCTCCCCATGTGGAGATTTGCTAAGTGATGTGTGTCTTTAGGTGACTATGTTTGCATGCTGTGACAGACTGACAGCAGAGATGTCAAGGATGACTGGGACCAAATTCTTAGTATGGGTATGCAGGGCTCTAGGAATCACTCAGAAGGTTCCAGAATCTAACTCAACTCAAACAAAACAAAACAAAACAAAACAAAAACAAAAAACCCAACAATAGAACAAAACAAATGGGTATCAGATAAACCATGGATGTCATGATTCAATACACATGGCATAGTTAGTTAAAAGGATGTCATGACTCAGGAGATGTTAAAGCTACAATGCTCATTCATCCTTACCTGAACTGGGAGAAATGGTGCCTGGGAATATTAGCACTCCCATAATGGATGTCTCAGACTCGAAAAGTCCAATGAAGGAAAAGGTTCAAATGGAATATCTATGGACATTCTTTCTACCATGTCACCAATGAAGTGGAAGACTGTTATAATCTATAATAACATAAGAACAGTTGGGTTTTAGTTGGAAAACATCAGGTCTAGCTATGTATACTTTCATGGATATCTGTGGATAAAAAGGTCTCTCTCTTGTGCACGTGTGCATGAGTGTGTGGTGTGTGTGTGTGTGTGTGTGTGTGTGTGTGTGTGTGTGATGCTTGCACATGAAGAGCCTACTGAGTGATATTGAGTGTTTCTCTATACAGGCCAGAGAATGATTTACAGCAGCTGTGGTTTGAATGAGTGGATTCATTAAGTGTAGAGCAAGCAAAAATGAAAGAATAAATATTGAGTAGCAGATAGAGAGAGGCAGCTGGTAGAAAAAAAAATGCAAAACATCATCGCATCAGGTGCTCAAGCATCAGCAGAGAGAACTGGGAAGGCCCCACTGAGGCAGTCAGAGTCAGGGAGGAATGGCGCCTCCCTGCATCCCATTCCTTAGGCATGCCCATTGGTCCAGACAACTACCCAGCAGAATTTGACTGGGGAAGTTGAGGCAGTTAGCCAGAGAGTCCCCTTTGGAGCTTTCTCTCCAGAGATGAGCTTCCCATGGCAGAACTGCCAACTTCTCTTCTCGTTCCTACATAGGCATTTGTGCATTGGGAGATCAACAATAACATCAGTCGGAACTCTCTGACCTTGTGGCTACTCCCAAGAACACACATTTTTGATGCTCCGGGCTTCTGTTGATTCTCCTTCCCTTGTTATGGAGCCGTGGGCCCAGTCTAACACAGGACAGAGGATTTGGGTGTAAAAATGCTTGGATCTGAAGGACACATGAGAGCAAATCGACTTTCACAGTGAATTCAGACGGCAGACAGCAGTCTACAGATTTAACTCCTACTCAGCTACTCTCTGCCATTGTCTCTTGGGATAGACTGTCTCTTTGACCCTGGAATGAGGCAGGTAGAAAGTCCCAGGGATCCCCACACGCACCAGCGCTAGGGTTCCAATATTTCCATATGCAGGCCCACACTTGTTATTGTCTATATTAACCGTTCCAGGGAGTGCATGGTCACCTAATTGTGTTTTCATTGTTTTTGTAGAACAGTTTTTATGTGAGCAAATTCCGTAATTTATCTCTATGGTAGTTTGAGTGAAAATGGTTCCCATGGGCTCATTTATTTGAACCCTTGGTGTCCGGTTGGTGGAACAGTTTGGGAAGGATTAGAAGGTGTACCTTGTTGGAGAAAGTTGCAGAAGGTAGGCTTGAAGTTTCAAAAATCACATGATTCCTAATGTTCTCTCTCTCTCTCTCTCTCTCACTCTCTCTGACATCAGTGAGCTCTCAGCTGTTCCTGATGCAATGTCCATGCTCCACTATCATGGACTCTAACTCCTTGTAAGCCTAATTAAATATTATATATACACATATTACAATACTTATGGGGCTAGAGAGATGGCTCAGAGGTTAAGAGCACTGACTGCTCTTCCAGAGATTTTGAGTTCAATTTCCAGCAACCACATGATGGCTCACAACCATCTGTAATTTGATCTGTGCCCTCTTCTGGCATGTAGACAAAACACTGTATACATAATAAATAAATCTTTTAAAATAATAATAAT
This sequence comes from Cricetiscus sungorus, assembly GCA_030556225.1. NCBI lineage: Eukaryota > Metazoa > Chordata > Mammalia > Rodentia > Cricetidae > Cricetiscus > Cricetiscus sungorus. The sequence goes on along the minus strand of JANBXA010000369.1, from coordinate 1,254,443 downwards.
AGTAATAATAACATATTATGCACACATATTATATATATATATATATATATATATATATATATATATTATATAGGTTTCCTTGCTGGTGTCGTTTTGTCACTGCAATAGACAAGTAAGACAATCCCTGTCACTGTGATCTCTGGAAAAATCTGCTAAGCTGTCTTTACAGCCCTATGAGATAGATCCTGTCCCATTTATCCACTGGCACTCTATCTGAAGACTGCAATGTGGAGTCAGTTGAGGGAAAATTATAATCTCCAAGAGCCCCAAGACAAGTAAATCATCCTTTTCTTGGCTCATGGCATTATTACCAGGTCATTTGGTCAGGGATGAGAAACCAGACAGAAGACTCCGAAGAGAGCCTCTGAACTGAGCCCACCATTAGAATATCTGAATCTAAGGGACCACCTGCACTACAATATGTCTTTTGATGATTTGTCCCATTTGCTTTTAAAGCCAGGAAGATGACAATAAAAAGACTCTGTATCATGTAAAATGACATGTTTTATTTTTTCATATTTGTTCCCTCAAGAAGCAGCATTGCAAAGAAATAGCACCTCTGAAAGCCAGGGCCTGCATCATTCATGAGCTCTGTTATATTAGATGCCTGGGCCATAAGAAATGGTGACGTGTTGCTGTTTGTCGATCAGAAATCCTGGGTTTTAAAAGGAGGTTCCTTTTGATAAGAGAAGCCCTAGGATGACAAAAGGCCATCCTGTCCCCAGCTAGCCCCAAATTCCTAGCATTCGAACACCCAATGCATTAGTTAGCCATATGACATCCACCCTCAGGGAGGTGGAGAGACGAAAGGAACCTTATAAATTCAAGTTAACACTTATATAGCTACTTTATTCTCTCAGGAAGATATCACTACTGCTCTTTATTTAGTCTAAATTAACTAGTTGTCAGGTCTAATTTCACCGAGTTTCTAGATCTAATCAATTACACACATGGCTCGTTCCTAGGGCTCTTAACGTACAGCTTTGCCGAACACACACCCAGTATCCAGTGCCTGGCAGGATACCCTTCCCTCCTTGGTCTACAGCCAGCTAGAACTTCCCTGTTACCTGGACAAACCTGCTCCAGGAGAATGCTTCAGCCAAGTGCTCCTTTGCTTGAGCCCTTCACCTACGAGTGAAAATCCCCCTTCCACATCCCTGTTTGCGACCAGCTGTTTTATTGTCCTCCAAATACTCTCTCCAATATCATTGTCCCCCCCCCCACACACACACACACACTCTGCTGTAAGAATGGCCGGGCTCTAGAGTTCTGGTCTGTTTTCTTCCACTTGGATATATCTAGGACCCAAACAGGTTTTGGCTTGTGGTTTTTCCAACAGTATTTTTGAATGTATGAAAACGGTTGCTGTTCACTGGTCTCTACTTTTTACTTCTCCAGGCCTTTCATTTTTAAAAGAATAAATGCATTAGCTTCTTTTGAAACTGTGAGACTGGAGCAAGTCTCCATACGTCCTCTTCCTTTCCAGCCACTTCTTCTTCATTCTTTGCTGATGCCATGCCATTGGACACCAGTGCTGGTCCCTTTCCAAGAGAAATGATCATCTCCCCTGAGTACCTACCACAGATGTGTAGGCTTCGTCTTGGTTTTTTTCTTAAAGGGTATGTATGTACTTATTTATTTTTGAGGTGCGTCTTCATGCAGCCCAGGCTCACTGTGGATGCTCTGGGTAGCCAATGTGATCCTGGGCCCCTGATTCCCCTGTGCTGGATTATAGGCATAGGCCACTGGGCCCAGTTTATGTGGTACTGGGGATTAAAGCCAAGGCTTCCTGTGTAGTCTTTTGGTCTAGGCAATCCTTTATCAACTGGGTAAATTCCCAGAATCTTGGCTCCTATGTGGATGATGTCACAGTCATCCGTGACACAATTTGACAAATTCTCGCTCTCAAACATTTCCTGGCTGAAGCGCCTCACGTCCACGCTGCCCAGCCGACCAGCTAACTAATGACCACTGCAACATTCATGTACTGTGCCATGAAGCATCCGGGAAGCCTTGGACTCTTACCACAACCCCAAGCTACTTTTGCAGGAAAAGGACTTAAATGGTGCTGGGTGAGGTGGGACAGCTTGAGTAGAATCCATGGGGTGGAGGGTGCCTTGATACCATATTAACATTGCTTTTTTTCCCCTGAGAACACATGTTAATATGGTACAGCACCTCCTGTCTATACCTGAAGCATTAACAGTCTGTACAGGTGATGGGAGATGTCGTTCTGTGTATATGTTTCTCTTATTGGTTAATGAATAAAGCCCTGTTGGCCAATAGGGGAGCAAGACAGGCGGGACTAGGAGACAAGGGATTCGAGGAAGAGGTAAGGGGAGATTCAACATGTAGGACCAAGAGAGCAGAACTCTGGACCCTCTCTCTGGTAAGATAAAACCAGGTGGAAATACTTAGATTAATAGAAATGGGTTAATATTTAAGACAGAGCTAGCCAATAAGAAACACTAGTAACAGGCCAACAGCTTTATATCAAATACAGTGTCTCTGTGTGTTATTTGGGGCTTGTGCAGCTGTGAGACCAGGCTGGAAGGAAAACCTACTCTTAACAGTATAGGTGTACTCCATATTCCCCAATAAGGGTGAGAAAGGCAAAGATCAGGAGCCAAGAACAGCCACGATACAGAATTATTTAGTACCGTTACTTTCAAGTGGCACTAGACCAATTACTTAATAGTAACAAAGTGTCAATAATCCTAACTACTAACATTTAACATTATTAAGACCTTGCTAGTCTCCATGCTGTATCTTTAAGTATTATTGAATTCTCCTGACCATCTTGGAAGGTGGGATTGTTACCTTCTTTACAAATGAGGGTAGAGAGAGACAAAGACAGACAGACACACAGAGAGATACAGACAGACACACACACACACACACACACACACACACACACACACACACACACACACACACACACACTGTCCCAAATCATCCTGCTGGCAGGCGGTGAGGACAGCATTCAACCTGGGCTTTCTCCTCCAACCCTGCACACAGACCACTAATCTGAAGCGTCTTATCTCTTAAAAGAATGCCGTGGAACTTTCTGTGAGATGGAGTTCTTCTGTGTTGCCAGGCTTGAGCCTGGGCTCACTGCTGCTCCCATTTTGCAGGGAAAACGGGTTCCTGTTAGCAGTTGTGGACCCTTATGGAGACATTTTGGGGAGGTGCAAGGGAACCACTTACTCCAGATAGTGAACCAGCGACAGACCAAAGTAGCGAGTCCACGAACGTCCAATGAGGAGGACCCACGAGCTTTTGAGGGTTGCTTACAGAAAAGTATGGGTCGGGCTACTTCCGGGGGCATGAATGACTTTAAGACAGCTGCATCGCTAAAGTCCCCCTGCACGGGGTCATAACTCGGAAAAGCTGTCGCCCCGGAGCTTTTTGTGGGACTTGCAGGGAGCTCCATCGGCCAGGGAGCCTCCTCCCGGCAGCTCTGTCTCCTGTCTTCTCCCTCGCACTGCTTTGACAACCTTGGGGAGCAGCAATATCTTGCCAGTGTTCGGCTCTCCAGACTTGAGAAGTTTGTATCCTTCCTGTATCTCATGAGTCTGCCTCCTCCTTCAGGGAAGGAGAGCTTCAGTTTGAAGAAAACACTCACACAGCCCTGATGCCCAACTCAAGTCTCCACAGGGTAAAACGGGAGAAAAATGAGAGCTTGGGGTCCAGCTCAGTAAAGTCATGGCAGCCAGTCCCTGAGCATGTGGTCAGTGTGTATGAAACCACTGAACATATTTTAAACTGATGTCATGATCCAAGAGAGAAAAATTAGAGGTTTGCCAACTCCGTTTCGTATTTTCCCTGAAGTACTCAAGTCTAGAAAAAAAGACTAATGAGGTGATTTGGGTGGTGTCTAAAATTAGCCACTAGTGTCTGCCTGGATTTAGATCAATTACGTTTAAAATAAAAGTGCAACATGACTTGGAGGGACTCTCTGCACCTCACATCCAGTAGCCACGCCAGGCTTGCCTCTGCCTCCCTGCCCCTTCCTGCCCTCTCATGAAGGGGTGATCCCTCCCCGTCTGCCTTTCCATCTCAAGTTCCTGACGATCACCCACGTTGTGCATTAATCTCCCTGCCATCATTTTGGTTGATCGGAATCTTTTACTTCAATGCTGTTTACAGCACTGAAGACATAGTAACAGTACACCTACAATACAGCAGTTGGAGTAGCTGTAGAATTTTCAGGTGTTCAATAAGGAGACATTTCCATCCTCGGTGTATGGCTTCTATCTTTTGGTCCAGAGTGGCTGCTGTACCACCGTCATCCAGTGAGTGGGGAGAGGGCCCAGGAGGAGAGGAATCACACCTAGACTTTAAGTGGGGTATAGATCCCATCAGTCACTCACTTTGGTCCCATGACCACAGCTATTTGCAAAGGAGCATGGGAAATTCAGGGTTTAGCTGGGTGACTGGTTAGTAAGGAGTGGAGAACACATTTCTGGGAAAGTTCCAGCTTCAGGTGGAAAGTATAAAAACTGCCCACCCGTATCAAATTCCAACTCTACTAGGTAAAAGCCGGGACAGTGGAAGAAACGCTTCTCCTTCATCCCCACTAGGCACCTGTGACTTTAGAATGGACGTGTGCATGCTTAACCAGTGACCTGGTGGCAATATAAGAGTTGTAGCAGAGGGACCACATGCAAGGCATTGCTTAGTGACCCTGTTGAAGTACTCCGTGTAGTGCCTATCTCCAGAGCTCAATCAGTACCACCAAGGCGAGAGTACCTAACCAGCCTTGGCTCTCATCGGTGAGCAGGTCCTATTTAGCCATGTTGACATCTGCATGTGTTTGCTTGGTGGCTCTTCCGTGTGTGTCAGCAGCGGGGGAAGGAGCAGGCAAGTCAGGCAGTTCTGGCCCAAGACTTGCAATCCAGTGCAGTTCTTTCTGAAACACCCTATTGAGGGTGATCAGGAACTCAATAGGCATTAACTTTGAAATAACGTAGCCTCTCATCTGCTTCTTATGAAATACGTAGGACTTTGGCTGTGTAGGTTCCTAGCTTTCTTGTGGTCTCATCTACAGACATATAGACCCTACAACAGAAAAGATTTTCTTAGATGACACACATATTTATTGCATGAGCACCTGTTGTGTGTGAAACTATTCCAGGAGATAGGAAACTGGTGAACACCGCCAAAGTTAAACACGGTGAACCAATGGCGTTACTGGGGATACACAAAGAAAAATAGGTTAGTTAGAAAAGCATAAACAACCCAAAAGAGCAAGATTGGGCCTGGCATGAGCATGTAAATCCTCAAAGCCCACCCCCATGTGATAACTCATGAAAGCTGGAACCTTGTTGCTCTCTGCAGGTTTCTCTACAGGTTAGGTGATTCCTTCCTTGCTCCTCCAAATCTCCACAAGTCTCCTTACTGCTCACATGACCTTTGGGAGGGAGGGTCCGCGTGCATCTGGTCAGTTCCAGGGACATCCTGAGATTTATGAGTTGTCTTCCTCCTGAATCTTAAGAAACTCTTTAAGGAGCTTCCCTGAAGCACAGGGTATTTTAGCTCTCATCTCAGAGGGTATTGCTACACTAAGGATGTCAATTGTAGTCATGTAGGAAGAGCAAAGACAAACTGTCCCAGAGACATCCAACTTTTGAAAGGAACATTACTTGATCAAGGAAAAAAAATGACTGTAGCTATAGTCAGATAAATAGATTTGGACAGGGTTCCTAAACTTGCCTGAACATTAGATTCTATAAAGTGTTTTAAAATAAATACACCACTTTAACAATGACAGCAACAGACAGAACTATATTTCCCCAAGACAGTCAAGTTCTAATCCCATGAGAATACTCCCTTAGGATCTGGGTTGGGCACTTTCCTCCTTATTGGGATCAAATACCCAGCAATAAAGAACTTAATGTAGGAATGTTTTATTTTTTGATGTGCAATTCAAGAAGGTTTGTATCTTCTCCATGGTGGCAGAGAAGGCATTGAGGCAGAGCAGGAGGTGGCTGGTCCTAGGCTCCTGCAGTCAAGAAAGAGCATAAATAAAAGGACAAGGCTATCAAACCTCAAAGCTTGCTCCCAGTGAGGCCCTGCTTCACGAGAGGCTCTACGAGCTCTTCCAAAGCAGAGCCACCAGCCAAGGACCAAGTGTTCAAATATACATGCCTACAAGGGACACTCCATTCATATCACGGAGTTTTCAGATGTCACCAAGGGTTGTTAAATGGGAAGGATACACTGGACTACTTTAGGGATTCCAGGTCATCAAAGGTGCCAAAGCAGAGGTTCATTGATGCAAATCAAGAGAGGCCGGGAAGGCTGCAGCTTCCAGGAGTCATAGAATCACAGAACTGATTCTCCTAAAAAAGTTCCAGAAGGGATCCGTTTGCGACTGACTACTGGCTGTTTAAAAATACATCTTCCTATGGTCTTACTGTGTATTTTCAACATTCATGTGATACTGCTTGTTGCAAATTGGTAATCAAATGGTTACTCTAGTAAAATAAATGCATGAATCTATACCTCACACGTAACCTAGTTATGTAAATTGCCTACTCATTTTTCTTTTTTACCCCTGACCTTCAGAATTGTAAGATTAAAAAAATAAGTCACCAAGTGTGTAATTTATAGCAGTAGCCGGGGGAAGCTAAAGCATGTGTTCTTGTTAGAGTCCAGTTCACAAATCAGAAGTGCAACTAGTCGTGCAACAAAGTGAGACAGAGATAAATAGGAAAAAGAGCCTCGCCTTCTCCGTCCTATTTGCCCCCAAGTCCCATCTGCAAGTACAACCAATGCTAACAATCTTGACTTTATCCTGTCACAGCTTCCCCATGCGTGAACAGTTACAGATATACAAACACACAGAGGCAGCAGGGAGTTCATGGAGTTTGTGTTAAGGTTATTACACAATGGACTCACGGCTGCACACGCCCTTCCTTATGTACCCATGTCACATTTATATAGACCTACTTTACAGAGAGCTGCTGAAAACTGTAGAAGGAGCGAGGGATTTTTGTTCTTTGATTTTTTTTTTTTTACAGGTTTCTTTCTTTTTCTATTAATGTAAGTTCCAGTTATTTTGGGACTTTTATTACTGTAATCAATGTTGTCAATACCTAGAACATTAAGTGGACAACTGGAGTTCTTTTTAAACATCTATGCATCTATCTATCTATCCATCCATCTATACCTATCTGTCACCTATCATCTATCTATTTATCTATCTATCATCTATCATCATCTATTATCTATCATCTATCTATTTATTGTGTGTTTATCTTTGTACACACACACACACACACACACACACACACACACACACACACATCGCCACAGCACCCATGTGGAGGTCAGAGAAATGGATTCTCATCTTTTGCCATGTGGGACCGAGGGATCAAACTCAAGTCATCAGGTTTGGTGGCAAGTGCCTTTACTCTCTGAACTATGTCACTGACCACACTAGAATTTTACTTCCATAGAATCCTTAAAGGGAAAAGTGTGACTATTAGATGCAGAGAAATATGTGCTTTTGAGTGTCTGTTACCTACTTCTTTCTAAAGAGACAGTGTAGTGTGCTGCCCCCTGTGGCGGGCGTTTGAATGTGCTCATTTCCCGGTGTCCAGCCATCTGTAGCTCAACACTGGGAAACTTGTTCAGATGTTGGCTCAATCTGGTGGATGTAAAATGTTCTCTTTGCTTGTGTTAGCCGAGATGTCCCTGACTGCTGAAGCAATATCCATACTTTTCCGCTTCAGTAGCTTTTTGGAATTCCTCTTCTGTCAAATGTCACCCGTTTCCCATTTTCCTGTCCTTATTATTGTCATGGTACATCTTACTTGTTTCTAGAAGTTAAAACCTCGACAGTAGAAGAAACCACCTGCCTACCCAGTGCCTCATAACACTGGGCATTCGGTGTCACTATGGTGGAGTGTGGAAGACAGAGGGAGGCAGATCAGAAGAAGCAGAGTTAGCGAGGAACAGGCTGATGTGCGGGCTCTGCTTGCCACCCAGGGCCATGGTGATGTCTAGGCCTGACCTGCAACCTAGGACCATGTCTGGGTCCATGGCCTTACTGAAGCCAGGGTCTGTGTTGATGTCCATGCCCCCTGTTGCCACCAAAGTCCACCAGGATGCCCGGGGGCCGGGCCACTTCCTGGGAGCCATGTTGGAGTCTGGGGACCACATTGCTACTGTGCCCATGCCAATTTGAGAGGCCTGTGCTGCCACCTGTGACCATAGTGACATCTGGTCCAAGTTGCTGCTTATGCTATGTCTAGGTCTGTGGTCCTGCAGCAGCTGGGGTCTGTGCTAATGTCTGTTGCCTGTGTTTCCATAGGGGCCCATGTGAAACATGTGGTGAGTGGGCCACACCCTTCACTGACCTGGGGACAGCTGGCCCCCGTCATCAGAGAGCTAACCCATCCCCGCTCTGGCCCTGGGATAATGGACCCTTCTGATGACCCTGGGCATGGGAGAGCTAGCCCTGCCCCTCAGCTCAGGTGTGGGAGATTCGGAGAGCTGGCTCTGTCCCTCACCAGAGAGGAGTAGTCCCTGCAGCCCGGCTGATGTCTACCACCCAAGCACATGTCCAGGGTGTTGAGTTGGCATTCCTCAACAACGTATACCCCATGTATGGCCTGCTGGAGCTTGTGAAGAAACTGGTCCTGCAATAACTTACCCACAAGATCTCTATGACTTGGGACAACTGCAGAATATCCAAGAGTCGTTTCGGCAGGGGTCCAGTATTGATGGTGCACCAGAAGCCAGAGGCCTTGAACCTCACCAACCACACATTACACAACAAACATTTGCAGGTGAAGCTGTTTGAACAAAAGGGCGTACTGCACGGCAACTCGCAATGCCACTAAGACAGACGAGCATGCAGTGGAGAGGAGCAAAGTGATTTTGTTTGTTTTGATTAATATTCTTATTTTTATTTTATATCGTATTTATTTTGTTTTTATTGTTCCTTTTTAAGTTTTACTTGGTGGGGGGATGCTACCTGGGTGAAAAGGCAGGTGCAGAGGGACTGGGAAAATAGTTGGGTTGGGATCCATGATGTGAAATTCCCAAAGAATTAATAAAAAATTACATTTAAAACAAGGAACAAAAGGAAAAAAAGACACTATAAAACATGGAGCCCCATTTGTATAAGCTATGCACTCCTAATCGTGGGGTCTGTTCCAGAGTGTAATTGATATCCCAGTGCCACTCCACGGGAGGGAGGGGGACCCAACAAACTGACTTTCTCCCATCAGCCATCGTCAGTCCATGGCGTCTTGACCAGTGGTGGGATTTTGCGACAACTTCCCCTCCTACACGATGGGATTTTGTCTGGCTAAGTTTGTGCAGGTTTTGTGCATGCATCCTGTCATGGCCTCTGTGCATCTGCCCTGTTGTTTCTAAGAAATGCTGCTTTCTTAAAATCGTCCACCACCTCTGGCTCTTACAGTCTTCCCGCTGGGTCTTCCACACAGATCCTCGAGCCTAGAGGGGAGGGGTATGACAAAGACGTTCTGTTCAGGGCAGAACACTCTACCCCCACTGCCTACAGACCTTCCAGTTGTGTCTCAGCGTTAATTACCTTCTATTACATGAGGAAGCTTCTCCACTGAGGGTCGAGCAATGCAGTGATCTCTGAATGTAGCATTGTGCCATTAGGAGTCATTTTATTGCTATGTCCATTTAGCAGAATGGACATAGTAGTAGGCTTTTCCTTGGGTCCACAACCTTCTGTTCTTGGCTTCATTAACTGTATAAGATATGAGTTTCATCTCATTCAGAGGGCCTTAAATCCAATCAAAAAGTGATTGGTTGCTTCCCTAACATTTGGGCCATTATTCCACCAGTGGGCACATCTTCAAGGCTGGGTCATTTTTATAGTTTTTGGGATTTACAGGTGGGTGAAATCGATGAACTCATTAGCATAGGAAAGATTTTCTGAACAGTACTGTGATAGTACAGAAATTAAGATCAACAACTAATAAATGGGACCTCATGAAACTAAAACGCTTCTGCTCAGCAAAGGACGCCATCATGTAAGAGGCAACCTACAGAATGGAAACAAAAATCTTTTCAACTATACATCAGAGAGAGGGTTAGAATCTAGAATATACAAAAAAAAAAATCTAGCACATCTAGAAAACAAACCAATTAAAAGTGGGGCATAGAACCAACAGAGTTCTCAAAAGATGAGAGATAAATGTCTGAGAGATGTTTTTATAAATGTTCAAAATCTTTAGTCATCAGGGAAATGAAAATTACTTTTAGACTTCACCTTAGTCAGAATGGCTAAGATTAATAAGTGACATCAGACGCTGTCAAGGATGTAGGGAAAGAGAAAAACTTACTCACTAATGATAGGAACGCAAACGGGTACAGCGTCTATGAAAATCAACACAGAGGCTCCTCACAAAGCTAAAAGCTGATCTACTGCAAGCCCCAGCTATACCACGCCTGGACATATACTGAGAGAACTCTATCTCATTTATGTTTAGCGCTGTTCTTCCACAATAGATAGAAGCTGGGAACAGCTTGGCTGTCAATCAACTGATGAATGGATATGGAAAATGTGGTATGTTTGCACAGCTATTAAGAGAAGTGAAATTTCCGGCAAATGAAGGGAGCTAGAAATATCATCCTGAATGAGGTAACTGAAACCCAGAAACACAAACAGTACACGCTTTCTCCTTTATGTTGATGCGAACCGGTTTTTATAATTATGTGGTACCATACCAGACTTAATCTCCACTTTTAAAAATTACTAAGTGAATTTATTTATTCCTCTCTCTCTCTCTCTCTCTCTCTCTCTCTCTCTCTCTCTCTCTCTCTCTCTGTGTGTGTGTGTGTGTGTGTGTATGTATGTGTTAATGCAAGCCTGTAGAAGTCAGAGGACAACTTGCAGAAGTTGATTCTCTCTTTCTACTATGTGGGTCCCATTATCAAACTCAGGTCAACAGATTTGGCTGCAAGTATTGTCAACCTCTGAACCATCTTTCCAACCTAATCTTAGTTTTTTAAATTAAAAAAAATTTCAAAATTGTGTTCATTTACATATTTATCCATCACTATATTTTAAAACTATTATAAAAAAGTTTTTATGGTATATATTTTTACTGTTCAAAATTAGTGATAACTTCCAGCCAGTCTTGAAAGTACACACCTATGATTTTAGCACTCAAGGAGTGGGTAGAGGAATCAGGGGTTCAAGGCCAGCCTACACTATATAGCAAATTCAAGCTCAGCCTGGGCAACACAAGATTCTGTTTTGAAAAATCAAAACACAGTATCAATTTCTACTCATTTTTGAGCATTTGGGTGTTTTACTTATGTTTTGTATCTGACAACTTGGCCTACATACAATAATAATAACTAGTAATAGTAATAAGTTTGTGAAGAGCAGCCTTTTCTTTCTCCTTTTGGATTTTAATTGAAATACCTGTGGCATTTCACAATCAAATGCAGTATTGCCTCTTGGTTAAAGACACAGGGTTTTTTTTTTTTTTTAACCCACATTAAGGAATTATCCATTTAGAGATTTTTTTTTAATTAAGCAGAATTAAATATTAAATTTTAACTATTCCTTAAAGCAACTAGAAAAGATTGGGACATATTTTTAGCACAACTTGCTCATGTCCAATTAGGTTAGAACTCTTTAGTAAGTAGTGCACAGTGTAATTTCTCCACAACATGTAATAATTTCATAATGAGTAGCAGTGTGTGTGGGGCCAACAGAAAGTTTGCCTTCCTGTTCTTTTCCTCCTCATTCAAGCTTAAGTAATAACTCAAAATCACGCTTTTTAATATCGTGCTTATTCAATTATTTTGAGTTTCTGTCACAAATATTTTCCCCCCCGTAGGTTACAATACATCAAATCTGATTAATGCAGAAAGCTCTGACAGATATTTTAGAGAGGGTTGATTTGTACCTCTAAATGTTTAGAATTTATGCAGTTGGTTGACAGCCAGGCTAAGGCAATAAAATACTGAGAAGTAAAAATGCAAGCTTGTTCTTCGTTAGCATATGCTTTTTGTATCAGCACCATAAACTCCCACATTTGCAAATTTCCTTCACAAGATGATGCTTCGTGGTGTGGATTTCCTCGAGTTTTAAAAAAAGAAAAGGCCTAGTTCTCTAGGGAAGTGTACGTCAGTTACTAAACAGTTCTCTTAACATTATGGAAAAACGATGCTCCCTCCAGCTTCCATCCAGGGGCAGCACAGCCCTCGGGAAAGCTTCCCTTAACACCCAGAATCAAGTTGCGTGCCCCTCCTTTTTGTGAAATCTCCCAGTTTCTCCACTGCCCTGTATAGAGCAAGCCTTGTTCGTCCTGTGGATTCTCGGCTCCACAAGTGAGGTAGCTGCCTCGGCATATCTGGCATGTATCTACTGCCTGGTAATCTATATAAGAAATTGGCAACGGACACGTAGATGGTACCCTACATTAATGGCCCAACATTAACAGCAAAACCTGGGCTCCTGTTTTCCAAACAAACATTTTATAATATGTACAATTTCCCTTTCGTAAAGACAAATATGCAAAAGACGAGTCAGGCTAACAAAACCGTAAAGAGACATTTTTCCTTCTAAGTCCAAACGTAGATACAGTTTTCGTCACTAAATACTCATTTTATAATTGTATAAAAATAATAGAACCTAGAGGAAAACGGACTTGAAGGAAATATTCCAAAATGTGTGCCATGCTACCTCCAGCCTCAGGCCCGATGCGCTCCTTCAGGAAGCTTCCCTTGACATTGAAAGTGTCCTACATCTGTGTTTTAGGAACGTTCTTGAAAACAGGAAAAGGAAAATGCAAGAAATGCTTGGCCATCTTAATACTGCACATTTCGTGCCTTCTGCTGTAGTGGACCTACAGTTCCCGGATCTCTGGTGCTTTGGTGTGTATTTCATGGGAATGAAGACCACGTTCATGGGAATTCATGAGGTATCCTGACATCCGGCCTTGAGTACTACTGCTGGTCTGAGTCCCACCGAATGAAAACGCTGTTTCAGAGAGTGGCTGTTTGGCCTCTTAGTCTCCGTGAGTACCACCTGGATCGGGTTCCTTCCCCCACTGGGATGGATTCAGTTCAGTGAGCAATTGCCATGTACAAGGCGGGGTCACGGGGAGAATTTAGTGTTCCCTGCCTCGTCCTCTGCAAGATGAAATAAGGAGCTGGAAAACTGAATAGGCATTTCTGCCATGGTTCCCCCTTAGGCTGTCTGTCACTCAGAGATCTTATGTAACAGGCAGGGATGCACTCCTTCGATGTGACATTTGGGGCCATTTGAGCATTTTAAGTTTTAGGGTTATTGTGCTTACAAAGAAGAGAGGATGTGACCAATCATGTCACTACAGGGTTCTTGGTTTTTAAAGCCCTAAATGCCAGTAGCTGGGGTGATCCTTATCACTCTCTCAAGTGCTGGCAGTAAAAGCAGGAGTTATAAATGCCACTTTTGATGTGTGTTTTAGTGCCTTCCACCATCCCTGGCTGTTGGAGGAAACAACCCGGCCATTAATACATAGGGGAGCTCCTGGGCCTAACCCAGCTCCTGACTGATGGATTTGCATTTGTAGGTAGCTTCTCAAACATTTTCGAAGAAAGCAGACCAGGTCTTTGAAAAATCCCCAGACTTAGCATGAGCAGAAACGTTGTCGGCCTTGCCACCCTGTGAATTACACTGCAGGAGGATGGGCTTTCGAGGGTCCCTACGAATCCAGCCCTTGTTTCTCAATTGCTGTATTTGTTCAAGGCCACACACGAAGTGGATTAACTTCTCTTCTCCATCAAGGACTTGACTGGGGAGAGTTCTGTTATAGTTACACACAGAGAAATGTCACTGCTAAATTCTGCCCCCCCTTTCCCCCCAAAAAAAAATTCAAAGGGTTGATGAAATACAGTTCCTTCCTGCTGTTGGCTCAAAGGGCTCTCTGAAGAAAAAGTGGGTAAGTAAATACTGTTGCTCAACTAGTGGGCTGCCCATTGGCATTCACGCTCAGGGATTGAGCCAGGTGTCTGGAGGCAATACCTTTGCTCTGGGACAGGGAGTGGCTCACAGCCTTCCTGGTTTGGGCCTTCTGAGAAGCACTTCCATAGTGTGAATGGCATTTATGTTTCTGACTCTGTCTGACGACACTGTTTAGTAACACTCCTCCACAAGCTCTCCTCTTAAATTCCGACAGTCACAGCATTGGGCCAGTAAATGCTGGAGACTTGAGTTTGAAGCACAAATTATTTTGAGGAACTAAATTTGGAATTAGCATCTTGGTGTAGGATCTAAGCAAATGGTGGTCATGCATCGGTCATTTAGTCCATTGCGTTACACGTGCCACGTTTCCATGATTTAGTATTTATGGAGACTAAGACTGTCTAAGAGATGGTAGCAATGATCAGAATGGGTTGTTCAGCCTTCCCAGTTCCTAGTTCCTTACGTCTTTATTGACTTGGCTGACCTCCCCCCAAAATAAAATCTCCCAAAGACATTTTCAATTTTCTTTCAAATTTGATTCGCCTGGAAGTTCTCATTCAAATATATGTAAGAAGGGGACTCATTTCTTTTCATACAGATGTGTCAAATAAGGATACTATACCTTGCAGTTCTCAGATTTCTGGGACACTGACATCTAACATTAAAATATGAATTGGTGGGCTGGGGATAAACCAGTGGCAGAGTACAAGGTCCTGGGTTTGATTTCTATAGCAATGTAAGCTCCCTCATTTTCCCCAATTTTGGCCTGTAGTTGGTCAACTGGACAAGGGAGCATAGTCCTCTGCCACATTTATTAAATACTATGTCTCAGGTACTTTTCATATTACAATAAGCAGACCTCAGAGGTCATTATTTTATCTCCATTTTTTTTTCTGATAAGAAAAAATGTGGCCTGAAGATATTCCAGAAAGTTCAACAGTCCCTGAGACACAGCAGCCACCAGGCGGGGGTCCTGTTGGAAGTGTCTGCTGGGCACACGCCACTGCATACAGAGGCACCTTAAGGGCACCGACTCTGATATCCGGAAAGTGGGTCTGAGTACGTTCTTTTAGCAGAGGAAAATGGGATGTTAAGAAAGCGGTAAAACAAGAAAAGATGAGAACGGTTTGCTGTATGTCTGTACACTCCAAAGAACACAATCTAGTATGGAGCTGCCTACGCTGGTTAATTTTTTTATACACTTGACACAAGCTACGGACGTCAGGGAAGAGGGATCTGACGACACAGCAATCGGAATCGGACCAACCAAACCGAATTAGAAAAAGCCCATGTTTAATGGATACAACGATCCCGGGTGGCCTTCCAGTCCCCCCACTCCCAGAGGAGACAGGAAAGGGAGACCGGAAAAACCACGAGTCTGTTCGCTGGGGTACAGTTTAAATACCCTGTGGGAGTGGTCTTGGGTATCTCTGGGGGAGGGATCATCGCTTGGTGGACTTTCAAAGATGCAATAGGGTTTGGAGAGATGGGGGAGAGGGGCTTGGGCGGAACCTCCACCATAACATCCCAGACACTTCGCGAAGAAGGATGCCAGGGGCTGGGGTGGAGCTTCAGCCTTAACCGGAACCTCATCTGAGATAATAGCCCCACCAGACTGGCATGTAGGCAAGTCTATTGGACATTTTCTTAATTAATGTTTGATGTGGGACACATACACACACACACACACACACACACACACACACACACACACACACACACACACACACCGCACCTGTAGCTACTGCTACCCCTGGGCAGGTGGCCCTTAATGGTAAAAGAGAGACGACTGAGCGAGCCCCGGGGAGCGAGCAAGCCACGGGGAGCGAGCCAGCAAGCAGCATTCCTCCATGGCCTCTGCATCAGTTCTTGCCGTGGCTTCCTGTGATAATGGACTGTAACTTACAAGGCCAATCAGCTCTTCCCTCCCCAAGTCCGCCATGGTGTTTGTTAGGGCAACAGAAAGCAAACTAGGACAGTGCCTTTGCAAGAAACATGAAGCTGTCCCGTAACGGGAGAGTCTTACAGGGTGAACGGTATAGTCCTACATCATAATCTAACACTGCTCATTCAAGCCACAGGATTAAGATATGGGGGTCTATGTGTTGTTCAGTGGTCACTTGACTCTACAATGGGAGGGAAATAACAGTACTTATTTTCCAATGGTGGCCTAAGTATGAATGTCCTGTACGACTTTGTGTCAGCTCAGATGCTATTGGTTTTTCCTGTCCACAAGTACTAACGTGAGATGTTCCTGGCATCTTTCAGATCGTGTGACTAGAAGAGGTCATCAAAAGGCAAGTGAGATTCTACCTCAAAATAGAGATTTGTGCATCAGGCATATCCGCAAGTATTGTATCCTCCTGTTAACTGTATTAGCCTCTGCGAATGTCACATCATTATCTTCTTAAAAACGTAACACTTTTAGTGTTTAAAAAATGTTCGCAAGACCGGAGAGAATGCTTAGCAGTTAAGAATGCTTGCAGTTCTTCTAGAAGACGATGACCTGAGCTCCGTTCTCTGTACATACATCAGGTGGCTCACCTGCCTATAACTCCAACTCCATCTGGCCACTTTGGACACTTGCCCTCATGTAAGTGCACATACAGAAAGAGGCAGGGGAAAGAAAAAGGAAAAAAAATGTTCCCTCCAAACAATAAATCAAAAATAAATGAGCACAAGGGGGAAATGCTCCAGGACGCTGGTTTCTTCCATGGTTCCTGAATTCCAAGGCGAGTTAGCAAGCAGAGCACGACCCTGTCCTGGCCTGGCTCTTTTATTGTAGGCAAGTCATTTAGTGGAGGTGTTCGGCTTAAAGGATTAGTACAAACATCTACACCCTCAAAAGAAAATACCGTCTTGAGTGTCTCACTAGTGTCTCCTCTACAGGCTTTGAAAGGAGTATTTAACTCCCAGAGCTCGGAATTGTGACAGCCAGAGCTTTGCACACAATCACAAAGACAACAGCGCCATACCATCTAACATCAGGGGTTTGTTCTGTCTGCAACCTCCAGGCTGGCCTCCACCTCACATACTCCTGCCTCAGCCTCTAAAGTGCTAGGATTATCGGCATCTGCCTAGCTCGAGTTCATTTTAACCCAGGCTGTGTGCGTGAGGGCACCCAGGTTCTTTTGATCATCTAAATGAGCAACATCACAACCAATGACAGAGGTGTCAGGACACTTAGTGGCAGCAGGATGGCACCTACTGAGAAAGGAAACTCGGGTGTCCCCAAGCCCCCTTTCATGTTCAGAATGTCCACCACATCTTTTGTCCAATATTACAATATTAAGCATACTATTCACAATTAGCACTCATACCACACTCATTCAGGAATTAGTATTAATAATTAGCATTAATATCCCAGACAGAGGTGTAACTGTCTCTCATATACCTTCTCAGCGGGGGCTTTCCTGAAGTCTCTGATGACGGAAACATATGGCTGCATCCAAGTCACCTCAAATCAGAACCCTGGTTTTATAACAAAGCACTGATACCACAATAACCAAATAAGGGTGTATAAAGAGCAAACGTTAAAATGCTTGGAGATTCTTAATCAGAATGATTAAAGCCTTAGACTTTGCCACCATAAGCCAGGACTTTATGAACTGGAGGAATTTATGCAACTTTAATTCAAAATTCAAGCAAGCATGCCAATAAATTTATTTCAAGCATGTTAGACTAAAAGCTGACTGCCCTCTGGTGGGCTGTTTCTAAATACTTAGTGTCTCTTTAACTGAAGTGCTTAAAATACTGCACAAAGGCATGAGATCATTTTACAATGCAATTTTTGAGAATAAAATTATTCATGAAAGGGATAAAACTAAAGTGTTAAATATTTATTATTATGTAATTTGAGTTTAACTGTTTTATAATTTATTTGATTTTCAAATCTCAATTAAAACAGGAATAAAAGAAAACCATTTTTCTGGAGGCTCATTTTCATATTTGAAAGTGTTGACATTCTGGTAGTTTTCAGGCGCTCGGAGCAATGGGGAAAGAAAGGTATGTGCTTTTATCACAGGTAAGTTCTATTTCCTGGTACCATGTCTGTGTAATTTTATTGTCTTGAAAAAGAAGTAGCATAATTCTATTCCCCATAAAATATATATTGACTCAAAGAAAAAAATCTAAACATATCACATCAAACTACAAGGGCCGAGGCGGACGTAATATAGGGAGGGAAGGCTTGGGGGTGTCGATGGATGCTCTGGCCTTTCTGGGATCTGGCAGTATCTCGTCCTCCTCTGTTTGCAGTTCCTCCCTGAAATGCTGGGGTGGACAACAATCTCCAAATGCCTCCGAGTCTGTCAGTTTCCATGTTTCATATGGATTTTGCATGTTAACAGCCTCCCAGGCTCCGCTGTTCCGTCCGTCAGTCAGACCGGTAGCTTTAGATCAGGATTCTGACTCGGGTCATACATCACTTCCTTAGCACCCATGCTCCATCCCACGAGAACAAATCTTGTGAATCATAGTTGAGTTCCCATTAATGTGGGTACTTCAAATAGCTAAGATGGGAGACAGAAAGAAAATCCAAAGTCATACTACTTAAAAACTTCTCATCTCTGTGAGAAAAAAAAAAATGAAAATGAGCAGAGTTATCGGGTGAGTTAGGTTGAATGCCGGCAAAGAACTTTGAGAATCCTCTTCCGTGTCCCTCCTTCCTGTCTTCCTGGTGACTCTCTTAGCCAGGGCTAAGTTTTGTCTCTCGAATTCTTTTGCATCCAAAATGTCAAAATGGAAACTGAAAAAGAAAGGGAAGTCTACGTTTGAGACAATGGAATTAAAGATTGCAATCTAATTATGAAATCCGGGTAATTTCCTTGGCTGTAAATACTCAGCTTTAGGTAAACGGGGCGCTGATGGAATGTCTGAACTGCAGGTCTCCAAGTGCAGTCAAGTCTTTCAGAAGCATTTGAAACACTCAAAAGTGCCAGGCTGCAATAGCCAAGAAAGCCAGCCCAGCCGGGCAGAACAAGGTAACTTACAACACCTACGCTTTTAAAATTAATTAACATATGCAACGAACTTAAAGTGTAAACACATCACTTCCTATGGAAAAAAGAGAACTGAGGAAGAGTTTTTCACAGAATCACTGCTTTAAAATTGTGAATCCTCCCAAAATAAAATGTACCCTGGCTTGCTGTTTTTTTTTTGTTTGTTTGTTTGTTTTGTTTTTTTGTTTTGTTTTTTTAGGATTTGTGGAACTTAATTGGAAAGCTACAAAACACAAACCAGAGCAACATCAGCTAAAGTCAGCTGCCATGGTGGTGTGTGGTATTTTTTTGTTTTTGTTTTGTTTGTTTTCTTCTTTTTTTTTTCTTGGTCTTTTTCCTCTTGTAGTTCTCTCTGTGTTCAATGGAGAGTTAGTTGGTCTTTCATTTAAAATAATAATAATAATAATGTGTAGGTCCTACGTATTTAGCATCATTGCTCACGCCATGTTTTCTGGCAACTCCAAAATACATGAATGGAAACAAACGCTTGTATAAATGAGTGTCCTCCGGGGGAAAGGCAGCCTCCCCTCACCGGCTTCAGGTAGGCAGGAGACTGAGATGAACATGCTGTGCATGTATCTCCTTAAATACATACCATCCTACCCTTCTGTCAGAGCCTACAGTCATGTGTGCTGTCTGTGTCCAGCAAATCGATGTTCTTATAGTTTTAAATGGGTCCAATTGCATTACAAATGGGACCGGTTAATCACAGCATTGCGGCTTCAGTTCCCCAGGATGAGAGCCGGCTGCCTCGCTGCGCGATGCCTTTTCCATCAACAGAGGGCGCTCTGCGGTTTGCCAAGGAACCCGGCTGGGCAGCGTCGAGCATCTCTGCTAGCCGGTTTGCAGAAATACCAATGCCAGGCAGAAGCTCTTCCAACTGGCCAGTGTATAATTTATCGGAAAATGCTACTGATCATTGAAACAACATACGAGAATGAAAGGGAACCCCATGATTTACAAAAGTTGGATGCCCGTGACATTTAAGGCTGCTACTGTCCCAACCGGTTAGTATTGGAAGTGATCATATGCATAGAATTGAGACGCAGGCTCAGATGCCTTCACCTTGGGAAGCCAGGGCGACAGCTTTATGTAATCTGCCCAAGCCTGGAGCACGCGAGCATCTTTAGTGTGCCTGGTGGTGTCTTACTTTAATATATTATAACCGTTTTATACCTAATCCCAGACAAATGAAATAATTTCTCCTGAAATAATATGCCTGGGTCCTAATTGACACATTAGGATGGCTCCGGGAAGCTTTTTCTCTGCTGCAGGTAGAGAGAAGATTCCAGATGCCGATGTTATTAATTTCTCGCCAGCCAAAAGCACTAAATTTCAACTGAAACTTGAGAGAATGAAAAAAGATGTACTTCAAGAAAATTAGATTTTCTCGGAGTATTTGTCCAAGATCTACATTTATGGGTGTGTAATTTATTAGATGTTTCAACACAGCGAAGTAATCATAACCAGCTAACACGAAGATTGCATTCACTCTGCTCAGCGGCAAAGTTTTACCAAAAAAAAAAAAAAAAATGCTTTAAAGCCACAGTGAAAGCCAAAGCAGCAACGCCAACAGAAGCCGGAATCAACATATTTGACAGACGTGTACGAGGCGTCGTAGCCCATTATTTCAAATGAGAATGTTCCATCTCAAGAACCAGAGTGATACCACGGATAATAGAATAAACGGGATGTGGAAGTCATACATCATGACAGCAGCTGCACCAAACTGGAAAATACGAGTGTTGTAACATACACATATGTTCAGAGACCCTCCTCTGAGAAAATGTGCTCTGCGGCCACAAAAAAAAAGAAATTCCAGGTTTCTTTATGTTGGGTGCATGTTTGTGTAATATGGATGATGAAACAAATATTTAACAGCTAGGACAGTGCAATCCAGCTAACCCATCCCTTTGTCGTTTACCGACTGGAAGATAAGAGCCATTCTCTTTCTTTTGCAAATATGTTTGCCAGCAGCTGTTTCAACATTTATAAAGACCATTCCCACTGATTGCCAAATAACCATAAATTTATTTACGCATATTTTTGAGTTGGAGGCATAAAAATAATAACATGTCTGATTAAATCCACTTACGCTTTCACGTCTTGCTAAATCTATAATAGATATGAATTGTTACAGTGTCCCACATCTAAGTGCATAAATAATGCCATACTCACGTAGAAACCATGCAACAGAATGCATGGCAATCATTTACACAAACGTAGTTTGGACTGCATCGTGAATGTCATTTATTTTAAAAATTGGTATGGGTTCTGTGAAATAGGACTCTGGCCCCAAAGAAAGCTGAAATGCCCATGTTTACCATTAGTTCAGTTTCTTAAACTATATGAAATCCTTTTATAAATTATCTCAGTAAACACGTCTTGAGGTAAGAACGATGGACAGGAAACCCCGTGCTTTTAAATGTGCAGCTATGGAAAAATCATGTATTTACTTCCAAGTTGACTGAATGCTTTAACATGTGAGTTGCTCCCTTATTCATACCCACCTACTTCCCACCCTTTCCCCATCATTCTGTCCACCTCCACCCACCACCTCTGCCACTTTGATCCAAGGTGATTTAAATGATTATAGTATTTGGAGAAGGCTTTAATGGACGTTCAAAGTTAAGAATCACTGGTTTGATTCCACTCTCCGGTCCCTGCCATAGCCATGAAATTTTGCTTTCTTTTGATTGAGACTCAGAGTATAATAACTTCAATCACATGATGTTTAACTATATTTGTTATACCACAACACTTGGTAACACTTCATTTTGAGCATTCTAGTGTTATTAATTCATTGGTTGGTATTCATTGTAATAACGTAGATCTTAATGAACTCACCTGGTATTCATGTCGATGTCATAAGTACTTCCATAGGAATTCTACTGCATTTCAGTATTAATTAAATGCATTCCCTAATTTTCATAGGAAAACAGGAATATTCTGTATTTCCCAAGTCTGTGTCTTTCGATGGCATGTATACAAGGCTGATTATTAATATGATTATTTGGATGCATCTTTACGAACATGGCTTATGTGCAAAACAGATAACAAACTAAGATAAATGTCTAGGGGTTTTTTTGTTTTTCTTCTCTCTCTCTCTCTCTCTCTCTCTCTCTCTCTCTCTCTCTCTCTCTCTCTCTCTCTCTCTGATCATTAAATAGTCTTAGTATCAGCATTTCATGCATACACAGAGTGATTTGCACCATATCTTTCATGTAAAGAAAGGAAGTAGCCACGCTCAAACACAGATAAAAAGCCAGAGGCAGCCTTACAGGGTGGTTTTCTTCCCTCTACTGCTGATGCCTATGCCCCAGGTTGCCACTGTGCATGTACATTATGTCACTTACTAGGTCAGTCAAAATACCATCCCCATTTGCACCCTTGGCTGGAAACTTGAAGTGACTTACGGAAGAAGAATACAAACCCATTTAAAAGAGAGATCTAGAATTTACAAACCTTCAAGCGCCTCAAGGTCTCTGAAATCACAACAAGGGCTTTTGATGTGTTTGCAGAAGTAGCCAGCCCTGCTTTCTTTTCTGCTTGTAGATATTGCGTGTCTCAGCCCCGTCCTACCCATCCTACCCATCCCACCCCATCCCTTATGCTGAAGAACAATAATGGTTCTAGACTCTTGCAAGAGCCTTTGGGAGTTGCATCTTTAAGCACCAGGGAAGAAGGGGGAGGGCAGGTTAATGGGAGTAGTAAGGGGGTGAGGAGATAGGGGTTCTGTGTTAGCATGAGGATTTTGTTGCTGTGTATCTGGCTTGGTTTTGCGGGGAGGGGTCTCATCACTGACTTTGGAAACTGAAATCAGGCAATAGCATTAGGAAGCCAACCCTTAAGGAAAGCTCCATCTTCTGATCCTGTGACTTTTAAGGGGGAGCGTGGCGTTACTTAACTCTTTCAGCATCCCAGGGAATCTTTAAATAGCACTTACACCTCAGCATTATTTGCTCACTATTTCTATTTTGTAATATGAATGGAAAAATCACTAGTTTCAAAGCTCCACCCTTGCCAGAGAAACTGTCTCAGCCCTGTGCTGGACTCACAGCGGTTCTAACAGCTAATATAAAACAAAACAAAACAAAACAAAACAAAAAAAAAAGCAAAACAAGCAAACAAACAAAAGGATGCCTTTAAAATGTTTTTAAATCAACCTTGGCTTCGTAAGACTCCCAAACAGAGACATGTGCAGCTGATGAAGATGCTTATTTTTTCCAGAAGAAGCAGAGACAGTGCTGTGATTTTCTCCCATACCCCAGGCACTGAGAAGAGAAAATTCAGTTCACAATTCCAAATGTGAGAAAGCAGACAGATGAGGGTTTTTCTCTTATGGTTTGTGATTCCTGTTACCTTTAATAGAACCATACACCAAGGCATGGGGAGACAGGGCAGGTTTCTGTGCTGTATCTTGAAGAATCTCGGACTATTCTGACTCTGCTTGACACCTGGTTATAGTGGAGAGAGCTAAAATGTTGCTTCCTGTGAATGCTAAGCTTTTGCTGATCTCGACATTCAAGGCAGACCTCTCATAATGCAAAACGTTCTTCAAAGGTAGGCAACACGTTCGTTTGCTGTCCTTGCTCAGAGCTCAGTGTCTTTGTGCTGCAAGTCTGCTACAATGCCAGTGCCGCTTACCTTGACGATGCCTGTTAAACAGTGGCAGATTCTGTTTTGCCACTAGCAGCAAACAATTTAATTAGGAACACAAAATAGCTGCCTGCTCTATTTCCCCCTGCAAGTGGCGGCTCCTTGTCTAAGAACAAGAAACCACGGCTATAAAAATCTCTTTCTCTGAGCTGTCTCAAAGGAAACTTCTTGGTCCCACTCATTTCACCTAGCTTTCTTTCCCAGCAACAATTTAGTCTTTCTTTCTAAAAAGACCTTTAGGTATGCAAGGCCGTTTGTAAATTATACGGTACTGGCAATATCATGAAATATCATGACTGCAGTTTATGGGCAGATGAAGGGGAATGAGTTGTAACAAGAATAAATTACACAAGATACACTGGAGGAAGAAACACTGGAGCCAGGGAAATTATTAAACTTTAGAGTGGCACTTAATGAGGACACTAAACAAAGTGACCTTCCGAATGGATAGCCACAGTACATAGGATTCTCAGGGAACTATCTGCCATTTCATTATCTGATGAAAAGATTAGAGGCCCCAGCGTCACAAGCCCAGATTAGAGAGGAACAGGTGAGTGGACATCAGCAAATTTGGTGGCTTCTCCGACAAACAACGCCCCCCCCCCAAGAACCACGCTGATTGTATGACATGGAATGATGCGCTGTTGAAACTAACATCGTCTGTGGTTTGGGGCGACACATTTCAAACCTCATTTTGCCTTCTTCCATAAAAGCTTGCATCATCCCTACAGCTGATGCAAAGCTATGACTAGTGATAAGAACTACAAAGCCAGTAACATGAAATAGCTCTCTCCCTCCGCTGTGCTTGATCTGGGAAATGGGGTGGTAATTTCTGATTGTTCTATAGCAACCAACTAACCAGCTACGTCCTTTTGATTGAGTTAGAACTCGCATGCAGGAATACGCTCAAGCCTGCCACGGACAACTCCAAGTGTGTTGGCTATGTATATACTAGCGCTCAAATCAATGTCATCATTGACCCAGAAAGTTCTCTCCTGTCCCATCTGGTTCACTTCCCCTGTAGCTAGTTATGCTAACTTCTGTGATTGTAGACTAGCTTTGAATGCGCCTGGAACGAATGTACATGTACATACACAACCCGGAATATGTGCTGTTGTATCAGCATTTTTTCATACTCATCATTGGTTGCAATCATCACCACACTGGGGGTGGAAAGAGTTGGGAAAATGGGCTTATCTGCATTCTAAATACTGACCACAGTGTCCAGTTAGCTCACTTTCGCTGTTTCTTTTTTAACCCTGTAGTGTTCTGAGTGCTTATACTTCAGAGGTAGCGTGCTAGCTCTGTGATCCTAACTGGGCAGTGACTTCAGCCTCACCATTACTACCCAAGGAAAGCAGGTAGCCCCCTTAAAACTGCCACGGCCCAGATTCTAAAGAGAAAAAGCGAAATCAATAAGCACTTACAGTAGGTAAGTCCCCACAACCTGAGTTCCATCCATGAGACTCACAGAGCTGACCCCACAAATCGCTCTTTGACCTTCATACACCCACCACAGCACATGTACAGACACATAACAAAGAACTGAATGCAATTTAAACCCAACCATTTCATGTGTTTGCCATGAGGACTCAGCGAGGAAATCCTCCTGTGGCACTGAGTGTCTGGATAGCTTTAGGGAAGGAGACAATACTTGAGGCAGTAATGGTGGCTCTGCCTGCAACCCTAGCCCATGGGAGGCAGAGGCAGGAGGGCCATCAGTAATCAAAAGCCACACAGCGAGTTCCTGGCCTCCCAGAACTGCATAGCGAAACCCTGTCTCGACAAATGGACAAATGGCAACAAAGAGAGCAGCTGAACGTCCTGTCTTCAGAGAAAGAAACACTGTTGTGAGCCGGTGTGCTGGCACGCATGTTTGCAGTCTCAGCATTGGGAGGGTGCAGGCAGAAAGAACGGCGGGCCAGGCCAGTCAGGGCCATATGAGATCCCGCCACAGAAAACAAATTCAACTGGAGACTGCAGACAGAGACGGTTTCGTGGTTGAGTCTTCTTGGTCTAGCAGAGGAGCCAGGTTCAGTTCCCAGCACCCATTTTAGGTGGTTCACAACTGCCTGTAACTCCAGCACTGGGACATCTGCCTTAGTTGGCTTTTCTATTGCTGGGATAAAACGCCATGACCAAAAGCAACTGGGGTAGGAAAGGGCTTGTTTCAGCCCCCGTTATGGAAGGAAGTCAAAGCAACTCAAAAAAGACAACGTGGGTGCAGGAGCTGACGCAGAGACCGTGGGTTATGCTGTTTTCTGGTTTGCTTTACACAGCTCTCTCTCAGCCTGCTTTGTTACACACGATCACCTTCCTAGGGGTGGCACCATCCAGAATGATGTCCCCTCCCACAGCAGTCGCTAAGAAAATGTCCACACAGCCTTGCCTATAGGCCAATCTGATGGAAGCAATTCTTCGGCTGTGATTTCCTCTTCCAGGGTATCTGCATGTTTCATATGGCAAGAACTAACGGGGCAGAGAGGCCCTCTTCTGACATACATAGTCAACTGAACACATGTCAGGTACACACATACATATAAATGAAAATAATTTTTAAAAAACAGCATGAAAAATGACAACAAGAAAAAACATTATTGTCAGAACATGTCTGTGTCAATTTCACAGTTGCTATGGTATCTTAGCGTGTTTAGAAAGAACTGCCAGAAGGAGAAAGATCTGAGAACTAGACAAGAGATGGAGTCTCACTCTCAACCATGCTCAGGCCCCCAGATGGTAGTGTTTTGAAGTCTGTGCAGCCCTTAGAGAGGCCTGGCTGGTGGAGGTAGGTCACTGGGGTAGGGCTCCTGTCGTGTCCCTACCCCTGGTTCTGCTCCTGCTTCATGCTTCTGCCTGGATGGGTGAAGCGTCATATGCTACCATGCCTTCTCCAGTGTGGTGCACTGCTCTCTCAGACTGTGAGCCAGATTAAACACCCTTCCTCCCTCAAATTGTTTCTGTCATGACTTTTGTCACAGCCCTGGGAAAGGCAGCTCAGGTAAGAGTTTACAAATTATCATTATCATTGTTATTATTATTTTAGACAATGAAACTAAAAGAAGTCGTGAAATGTGCTACTTGCCAAGTGAATACAGGAGGATTAGGAGACTGAGGTTAGTCTGGGTTAAATGAGCCTGTCTCAAAAATAAAAATACAATAGATATTTGAACAAATAAAATGATGACAAAAAACCCAATATTTCTGTTTCAGAGTATCAGGCAATTGCTTCTTTGTGTGCTGCCCGAACCTGAGGACGCAGCTTCTAAGAATGCTGACTGAAATGACTAGAAACACAGTTTGGAGTTGGTATCCAAGGCTCACTAAGCTAGAAACTCTGGGGGTAGGGTTAGCATCCTGTACTTTAGTGGTGTATCGTCCAGTATGTATAGTGTATGTGAGTTATCTTGCTTACATCGGAACTGCTGAAGTCCAGGCACCAGGGTGTATGCAAAGCTATCAGATGTGCGGTTGGGTTCCATCCTGAATGGCGAGTTAACACCAGGAAGCACTGAGACAGGCCAGCCATGTTCCTTTCTCTAAAAGGTGGTAGCAGATGTAGTCCTGAGTGAATGCATGTGACTGGCACCAGCACCGCCATGCCCAGGACCGTGGAAATCGCAAAGCCTCCTCTGGTCCAAGTATGGATCTTAGCAAGGACTGGCTGTTAGTTACGGCCAGTGTGTGCATAGACTGTCAACCATAGCTTCCTGCTTCCAAAGGACTGCAACCTCAAATTGCTCCCCTACAGAGACCTCCTACCAAGATTGCCAGACTATATAATAAACACTGATGATGCATCTCCGGTAGGTGACATCCCCCACCTGATCCCAGCTTTTCTGTACAGAGGTCTGTCTGTCCCTTTTTCCCCCAATTTCTGTTGCCTATTCCACGTGGCACTTAGTCTTCTCTAGCAGAGCTATGAGAACTGTCATCTCTAACAATATTGAAAACTATCTGTTGAGCCCGTGTGCCTCTGCTAAGCATGACCCGTGACAGAGAGTCATTCTCAACCTCTTATTATAGAAATAATTAGCTCCATTTTACCTGGTCTCAGAGAGCCATCCCTCACCCCAAATTCTGCCACTGCTCCATGGAAGCATCAGGGTAAGGTCATGGCTACTTGGGCTGTGTTCCCTGATACCGTGATACACTGAGGCATTGCCCGCTTGTTGTCTCCGGGATGAGCGTTACACTTGTTATCTAAACCTGGATTTAGATAACATCTGAATCTGCCAATTTCAATTTACAGGAATCATAGAAACTCCCAGGGTATCCACAGATCTCGAGCATTAACCTTGGTAAATTTTGAGAGGAGAGATAATGGCAGCTGCAAATTAGCTCAGGACCCCTCAACCACTGGTGACAGTGACAGACTGTTCTCTTCCACCCCCAACTTTTCATATATTTATGCTTTTTTTTTTTTGGGAAAATGCAATGAAATGAATCTTAAAACACAAAAATACTGGCCATCTTTCTTTAAAAAAAAAAAAAAGGGTGACAAGTTATATTACAAATCATGCAAATTCTTGGTTTCTGTACTTGCATTGTCATAGCCTAGCCACAAACAGTTATGGACTGATGCTGGTTTTAAAAATATGATGGGGCATGTCCTTCTGTACACATGTTTCTCCTACTGGTTGGTGACTAAAACACTGATTAGCCAGTAGCCAGGCAGAAAGTATAGGCAGTGCTACCAGACGAGAAGAATTCTGGGGAGAGGAGACAGAAAGAGGCGAGAAGAGATGCAGGATTATGGGTAAGCCACAGCCTGGTGGCAATACATTGTTTAATAGAAATGGGTTAATAATTAAGGGAGAGCCAGTCAGTAAGAAGACTAAGCAACAGGTCAAACAGTTTACAATTAATAAAAGCCTCTGTGTGTTTATTTGGGGATCCATGACTGCAGGAGCAGGCATCACAGAAACTCCATCTTCAAAAATACTCTAGCAGTAGCAAAAAGAGTAGACAACCCCCTAAGGTCGAGGAATAGTCCAGATCAGCTTTAAGCTACCATAAAAAAAAAATTGATCAACACATTCAACAACTCAGGAGTGTCCATCCATGGGCAGGTATGGAGGCCTCTGACAAGCTTTCCCTGAGTCCATCCTGGCAAGCTTAGTACACCTTATTTCTTCATGCGTTCATTTACCCAACTAATAATTAATGTAAGATCCCTGGGACCTAATGCAGTGTGACGTGGGGCCCCTGTTTTCAGGAGCTCATATGGCTCATCCGTGGCTTCCACATACTCTTCTACTAAGACATTTCCATCCTTCCTTGGGACTCTTGATGCCTGTCGCTCCTAAGCACTGTGACCACGGGACTGTCCTGGCATTGACAAACCCTCTCAGGAACTTCTCTCTATGGCTCCTTGGGCCCCTTGGTTTTGCTGTTCTTGTCCCAGACTGAAATACATCACTGTCTGGTTCTGACTCTACACTGGACGACCGCAAGCCTCAGGCCACGTAGGTGAGTCTGTGAAGGTGTATCCTGGAGGGATTAACTGAGGAAGGAGGACACCACTCTGCCTCCCAGAAATGGGCAGAACCTTCCCAGTGGTAGCGCAGATACAAAGGCATCGTAGGGGGAAACAGGGCTGCTTTTACCTGCCTGTGTACACTCCTGGACGGTGAATGCATCCGCTCTGTTGCTGCCTCAGCCGCTTCAGCCTTTTAATAAAGACCAGAAGCTCTCAGTTTTCAGTGCCAGAATAGAATCACAGAGACACCCAACCTTGTGGCCTGAGCATCTACGGGGCTCCCCATTTCTCCACTGTACAAACAGGTGTTATTGGATACTCAGACTGTTTGACCAACAAATACGCTCTGTGATATACACCTGTGTAGCTTGTCCGTTTTCCGCCAGTCTGGTCCCGCCGCCACGCCAGCCCCCAATAACACGCCAAGACTCTGTATTTGATACAATCCTGTGGGCCAGTGACTATCTTTGTTTATGGGGTAGCTCTGTCTTAATAATTAACCCATTTCTATTATTCTAAGTATTTCCACGTGGCTCATCTTACCTGAGAGCAGCGGGCCACATCTTGCTTCCTCCAGGCTCTCCATGCTGACCCCTCCTAACTACTTCCTCTTTCCTCCTCCTTGTCTCTTAGCCCCGCCTATCTTGCTTTCCTATTGGCCACAATGCTTTATTCATTAACCAGTATGAGAAACATATTTACAGAATAACATCTCCCATCTTACCTGTTGTGTGTATATCTGTCCCTCTGGAAACCCTGATTAGTATATTTGTTAAAAACTTTTGTTACTAGGTTGGTTTTAATAAGGGCACTTATGTCGGACACATGCTGAGACTTTGTTAGCTTAAAATTTTTAAAGCTACCTCGCAGCTTTTATTTTAGTGTGAACTTTATAGTCCAGTCTTATCTGACCTAACTTTGTCTCAGTTGGGTCTTTAATAGTGTCAGTTCCCTATTGGAATTTTTAAAGCAATGAATCATAGTTTTAAACTTACTCCTTAAATATAGATGTATGGGCAAGTCCAAAAATCCTACGCAGTTCTAGCCCTTACTTCATTCTGCCTTTTCAATTCAGAAAATGAAATGGATATTTGTACTTTATTTACCACAATTGACTGTCCTATCTACAGTTGTGAAAAGATAAACAAATAGGTTGTCGTATTTGCCAAAGGAGAGCCATGGACATGTACATGTGTGTATGTTTAAGAAGTTCAGGGTGCATCCATGCCACACTGTACTTAGCCATGCTGGCAGGGATGAGCATGTAACAAAGGACTTCAGAACGGTAAGCATCAAGTCAGCATTTCAGGATTAGGCATTGGTTTCTTTCTTTAAAAAAAAAAAAAAAAAAAAAAAAACAACAACGAAAGAAAAGAAACTCAATTATAGAGACAAGCTGTACAGAGGATAATTTGGTAAGCCAGCTAGAGAACACAAAATATTATCTCTCTAATCAGTTGAAGTTGCCTTAAATTGGGTTACATATTTATTATATTTTGAATAAATACGCATAGGGGTCGTTGGGTAGCAGATTTCTCCAATATAAACCACTCCACCCTAGAAGTAAGCTCACTAAGAAATCAGGATATTTCAAAAGGAAACTCCTTAAGACAGGAAATAACCAGCTGGAAAGTCTAAACGTATCAGATACACAGAGCTCCTTCTTCCCCCGAGGTTATATAAGCAGTAAAGACTGCTGACGAGGAGAGTCTCTGATTTGTTTAGCTCTCTGCAAGTTGCTGAGAGAACTCTAGGTTCCAGCTTTCATGAGTTAGCACCTACGCTGGGATGAGCTTCTGGTGATGCTGCTTTGTGTAGTTTCTGCTCCTGTGAGTATCTCCTCACCCTCACCCCTGTAAGTAACCCCTCACCCTCACCCCTGTGAGTAACCCCTCACCCTCACCCCTGTGAGTAACCCCTCACCCTCACCCCTGTGAGTATCCCCTCACCCTCACCCCTGTGAGTAACCCCTCACCCTCACCCCTGTGAGTATCCCCTCACCCTCACCCCTGTGAGTAACCCCTCACCCTCACCCCTGTGAGTATCCCCTCACCCTCACCCCTGAGAGTAACCCCTCACCCTCACCCCTGTGAGTATCCCCTCACCCTCACCCCTGTGAGTAACCCCTCACCCTCACCCCTGTGAGTAACCCCTCACCCTCACCCCTGTGAGTATCCCCTCACCCTCACCCCTGTGAGTAACCCCTCACCCTCACCCCTGTGAGTAACCCTTCACCCTTACCTACCCCCGTACAGAACCCGTTGGTTAACCACACTGGTCTTTTGTGGTATGTCAATTTGGTCTGTCATCATTTCTTCATCTAATCATCTGAGGTGAGTAGACATGTTTTCATGTTCCCCCAAGATTAGTGTCATACAACAGAATGAAAAAACTTAAAGTCTCCCTTAAATGGGGAGAAGATGGAAGAAATATAAATATGACAACCAGAGTTGGAGAGGACTAGACTGGAAAAAGAAACATGGGACAGAAAAACCAACTTTTCTTTCCTCTTTTTTGTTTTCTTCCCTCATGTATAAATCCTTTATGTATAAAATTTGGAAATTCCTTTTTTGATGTGTAGTGAAGTTTTATACATAATCTCAGCAATGCAACTTAACTAGATTTTTATCTAAGAATAGTTTTAACTTTAAAAAACTTTTGGGATGACTAAGTTGGAAAAAAATAAAACCTTCACCATGTTCACTACCCAGGAACATATTTAACCTTTGATTTTGGTGAGGATCAATTGGGGTGAGAGTGTGAATGACTGAGCACACTTCTGGTGGCACTGGATTCTGCCACAACCTTCGCAGACGGTGAGTGACCTGTGGTAGCTGTCAAGATTCAAAAGGCACATAACCTTTAGCCTCTCAAGTCCTTCTCTAAGAAGGACTTAACTTTTTAAATTTTTAAATATTTAACACGAGCTAAATATCTAATTTCTTCCATGTGTAAAAATGTGTATTACTATGATACTCAGTGAAATGTCACTTGTCAATATGTGAGTGGCTGACTTTTGTTTTATCTATGTAATAGAATACTACACAGCTATTAGAGTCAATGTGTATCGGTGTCAGATAAGATGACATTAGGAATAGATCATGTCTGTATTAGCTTCATATATAATACCTCTAAAATACTATAGGAAAAGCTGATGCAGTATGAATGAACAAAGAGCTCAAGGTGGGAGGGAAATTGTCACCGTATTCCTTTTGGGGCCTTTTGAATTTTGTACTCTTAGGGTCTATTTAAAGATTCTTAGGAATCTTTAAACAAGTAAGTCCCATGGGAATCTCATATGAGAAATAAACCCAAAACAAACAGGGTTAGTTCAGTTGCACTCAATGGTTTTATCAACCCAAGAATCAAAAGTCTAAATTACTCGTTTCTGAAT
This sequence comes from Cricetiscus sungorus, assembly GCA_030556225.1. Taxonomy (NCBI): domain Eukaryota; kingdom Metazoa; phylum Chordata; class Mammalia; order Rodentia; family Cricetidae; genus Cricetiscus; species Cricetiscus sungorus. The sequence continues at coordinate 1,221,957 of JANBXA010000369.1, read as the reverse complement.
GTAAACTTATTATGTGTTGGGGCTGGAGAGATGGCTCAGTGGTTAAGAGCATTTATTGCTCTTCCAGAGAACCTGAGTTTGGTACTCAGAACCCACAATAGGTAGCTCACAACTGCATATAACTTCAATCCCAGGGAATTCAACACCGTTTTCTGCCCTCTGAGAATACTGAACCAATGGGGTGCACATACTAGCACCCAGGCATATACACATACATAATATAAATAAATACATTTTTTTTAAAGTATGTGAGCCAGGCATGGTGGCACACGTTATGGTTTTAATCCCAGGAATGGGGACACAAAGGCAGGTGAATCTATTTGAGTTTGAGGCTAGCCTGGTCTACATAGAGTTTCAGGCCAGCCAGGGGTATAAAATGAGACTATCAAAAAAAAAAAAAAATCAAACAAACAAGCAACAACAAAAGAGCAAATTATCAGTTTGAGTTCACCTTATCTAAAATGCTTAGGACCAGAAGTGGTTTGGATTTTAGACTTTGAGATATTGGTGTATAAAGAATGATATATATGTTCTGGGGATCAGACCCAAGTCAAAATACAATGGTCATGCACGTTTTATATATGCCTTTTACACAGAGCTTAAAGGTCATTTTGTAAAATATTTCTTAAACCTGAATTGTGCTTTCTGCCCATCCTACACTCCCGACACAATGTTAACACTCAAAATATTTTGACTTTTGGAGCATTTCTGATTTGTACTTTTTAGAATAAGTGTTCTCAGTCTTTATATAACATAGGCAAAAATATTATCACCCAGGGCAACACAAATTCAAGAACAAAAGACCACTGCCTTTAAGCCACATAATTAAAAGAAAAACTATTAAAACAAAACGTAGCCATTTTTTTTTCTTTTTTTCGTGTTTAGTAAGTTGAAATCACGTCTCAGTAGAGTTAGATAAAGGAAGCCTTGTAACCATCGTTAAATGTCTTCACTATAAGATTTATTGCCATAATTGTGACAGAGCAAATGATTTTTTTTTCCTGGAAGCAAAAATAGTTTTAAAAAGAAACTAGGTATTTTTTTCTTTTCCCAGCAAAGTGTAGATACCCCAAAATTACATGGTGTCACAGAGCATGCCATAGTTAGGAAAAAAATGATGCCCTGCCTTTTCAGTCTTATTAAGAAAATTACACACTTAACTCTTTGTGCCTTTGAAGGATGCCTCTGTCTGATGAACTTTGTTATTAGAACAGCATTCAGCTGGAAATTGTGTATTTAAACCAACTCATTTCAGAGTTAGCAAAGCAAGTTCTAAAATAAAGCACAAATGTCATAGCAATAGATACACACTCTGCAACAGGGGCTGAGCACTCCCAGGAATTTAAAAAAAATTTTTTTAAGGTTTATGTCTTTTGTTTTATGGGTATGAATATTTTGTTTTCTTGTTTGTTTGTTTGTTTGTGTGTTTATCACACACATGCCTGGTGCACACATTGGCCAGAAAAGGGTGTTGGATCTCCTGGAACTAGTGTTGTGAATAGTTGTGAGCCACCGTGTACATGCTAGGTAGGAGTTGAACCTAGGTCTGTTGCAAGAGCAGTAAATGCAGTAGCTGGGCCATCTCTCTGGTTCCACATCCCAACTTATAATGGTGTGTGCAGCAGAGGGAAGAACACGAAATGCAAAGGTTTCTACTAGAACAGTGGTTCTCAACCTTTCTAACACCGCGGCCCTTTAATACAGTTCCGCATGTTGCGGTGACCCCCAACCATAACACAGTTTTTGTCGCTACTTTTTAATTGTGATTTTGCCACTGTTATGAATCATTACATAAATATTTTCAGAGATAGATGTTTGTTAAAGGGGTTGCTGCCCACAGGTTGAGAGAACCACTGTACTAGATGCTTGACATCTGGGTCACATATGTACTATTGCCAGTGGAAACCATTCCATTTTCTGCATCGCCATCTGCATACCTGAGAGGTCCCTACCACCCATGTACTTGCAATCTCTTATTTTTCCTTTCTTACATGCTTTCCTTAGCCACTGTTCGTGTCACCTACTTCTGGGCTCATTACTAGGTGCTGGGGGATAAAAGTGTAAGTGGGATGCAGCTTCTCCCTTCCAAGAACTTGGAGGTTTGTAGAAGGAAGGTTGGAGGGTGATAAACACCAAAACAGATCAAAGCAATGACATATACTAAGTGGGATAAAAGAAGAAAAACTAAGTGTCCTGAAGTCCAAATGGAGGTTGTGTAATTTAGCCTGAAGTGCGGCTGGTTTGTATGGAGAATCAATACAAATTTTCAGGGAAGAACTGTAGCTCCATGACAGAAGGAAGGTAGTATGGAAAGGAGAAAGAAGGGAGGCAGGAGGGAAGGAGGGAAGGGGGAAGGGAGGGAGAGGGAAGGAGGGGGAAAGGAGAAGAAGGAAGGAGGGAATTGCTGACTGGAGGTAATTTATTGATGTGTAGAGTCTCTCTCTCTCTCTCTCTCTCTCTCTCTCTCTCTCTCTCTCTCTCTCTCTCTCTCTCATATATGTGTTCATTGGGGCTTGGGCAACATCAGCAAAATTCCAAGTGGAGAACACAATAATGAACTGACTTGGAATTGGAGAATACCCCTCATAATGCCACTACTAAAATGTAATGTTAAAGGCACAGGAAAGCTGTGTCAGACGGAGAAGCAGGGTCCACACAGGAGATTCCCAGCACCTCAAATGCACTGCGAGCAGTACTCAGCAGCAACCACGGAGCCTACTCACACCAGAAGGGTGCACCGCACAGTTTCAGGTGCTAGCTACAGGATGCGTGTTGTAACAGAGTAGCCAGAATAAGGAATCGAGACTGCGGTGGAATCAGGTTGTTTACTCAGAAGTTGCTTGTGCAGAGCCGGAAGCCATGACCCAGGCTGCATCTGGCAAGCACGGCTCATGGGAGAAACATCGGGGATACAGAGTTAGAAGCCTTACTGTGAAGCCCCCTCTCTTTGTGCTTCTTCTCTTTGGAAATACTCCCCAAATACGGATATTTTGTCTCCAAAATAAAATACATAGAACAGACAATTAAAATTAATTATTAATGCCTCATGGCGTAAAACCGCAAAAACCAGTGATTGTAAGAAAGTAACGCAAGCGATGGAGAGGGCAAACTGTAGGCAGCCTTTCAGCACTGTGGGGAAATTCCTGGGCAAAGGAAGAAAGGACGATGCCCCCCTCCCAGTGGTCAGACGTGCCATTCCACGGTCGCCTGCCTGCCTCGTGTCTGAGCCTGTGTGTGGGCTGTGTGTGGTTGGGGGTGGTGCGGGTCATATGAGCAAAGTAGATAGGGCGCAGAGGGATGGGATGGTCAGGAAAAGGGGTGTCTCTCCCAAACACACCTCCAGCCAGACTATGCACTCCATAGTGATATCAAGTAGCTGACCCTTCAATGGCTTAAGGCAGAGCCACCAGAGTCAACCAGCTTCCAGTGATTGGGCAGCCAACTGATATGTGTGTTCCTCTTAGGGAATTGTGTATATCCACACCGCACGGACAGGACTGTCACTGGCTTCCTCAACTGAAACCATGGCCATTAAGAATGGCTCTCCATTTGTTTCTGCCAGCCCAGAAGTCACTGTGTTCTCTGCGAATTTGACAGAAGGGAATATTTTTCTCTTTTATTAATTTTGGTGTAAAGTTTCTAAACTGCCTTTGATTTTGTGCTCCACCGAGAACCCTCACGTACATTCATGACTAGATTTAGACAGAGCAGATGAAATCTAAGGGTGCAACTGTTTCTGGGTCTCAAAGTTTGGGCCACAGAAAAGAAGCAGGTAGTTAAATTTCAAACTTAGCAACTTCACATAACTTAGTTCCTGGGTGGAACGGATCTGCCTGTGTAGCCACTTTGAAGAGCAGGAACCTTTCTTGCTGGCTGCAGGAACCTCTGGCGTCCATTGTTGATATCTATTTTCCCCTTTTCCAGGAAGGACAAAGTGGCCTCTTGTTATTAAATGTGTGGGTACTAACCTTACTCCCAGGAAGTGAAGGGTCCATGAAAATTGATAGTACACAAAGAAACAATTTCACAGCTATTTCTTTTACAATACAAACTGTGTGGCTTCCAGTCTTTACTGCCTCCAGCCAAACAACACTGTTACAATTATGTTGCAACCTGAGTCTGAACAACAAAATGCCCAAATACTAAGGAAATGGAGGATTTAATCTGCTGATTGCATGTGCTTTCAATCTTTCTGGTTTTTCTTTTTTATGCAAGAGTTACTTACCTGCTTGTGTTATTAATTCAGTTCAGTTAAGCAGAAAGAAATTCTCTAGAATAGTTGTTGCCATTATTCTAATTAGTGTTTAGCCTCTGCATCATTGGGGGAAAAAAAGTCTTTTGATGTATTTCTTGTGGTTGAAAAATAATGCATGTAAATTACTTCAAGTACAGATATTTTAAAGTAGAAAATTTAGGAATTATTCATAAAACGTTACCACCAAGGGATAATGAATGCCGATTTTGTGGCATTTTCTTATAAATATATACTAAATATGCATACGGTATCCCTCTCTTTGTACTAAAATACATCATATTTTCCCAAGCCACCCATTGTTTTTAGATGTAAAAAAATTAGCTACAATAATGTTCCACAATGTGGTTTATACTCAATTATTTTCCTGTCTCTCCCATTTTAGAGGATTACTGATAGGTAGAGGCCCTGATTGTTCAGAGAAAAACCCCAGCGTCTTCCCTGCCTTCCTTTGATCACCAGGATTCCAGGCCAGTCTACAAACTGTCTAACATCCACAGTGCTAAGCCACAAAACAGGACAGATATCGCTTCAGAGAGCCATTTGGGGATGGACCATGAGTGCGTGTTGATCAGCTTTTTGTTGGTTGCTATGGTGAAGTGCCCACGACAATGAAATTGAAAGGGGAAGGAAGGCCTGTCCTGGTTTACTGTCTCAACGGTTTTGATCTGTAGTAACTCGGATTGTCACATCGTAAGCACATGGTAAAAGAAGGCTGCTCGCCTCAGGGTGACAGATGAAAAGAGGATGTGCCCGGTGTCCCCATCGAAGGTATGCCCCAGTTGCCAAAGTCTGCCCACCAGAGCCCACCCCTAAAGAACTGTGACTTGGAGCTGAGGGTGTGGTCACTGCCTCTCTTGCACCAGATAGTGTTCAATTATTGTGCTGTCAATACCCAACATCAAAGCAAATCCGCATGCTTTTTTTTCATAGTTTTCTTATTTAGCATATCTATGTCTCCGCATGTATCGCAGATTAATCTTTTCCTACTTGTGTTGTGTGTGTGTGTGTGTGTGTGTGTGTGTGTGTGTGTGTTCAGGAGAAGCTCAGTTCTTCCATTTGCTCAGATCAGGAAGAAGTTGTCCTTGATGTTCCTCATGTTTGGGACTCTCAGGGTCCAAGAAGTCCTGAATTGTGACCAAGGGCATTTGCAAATAAAAGGCAGTTCAAGTCTAGGGACAGTTGGGGTATCATCCCTGACACCCTTCCTGAGGTCCTCCATGAACTCTACTGTCTCCAGTTTTGCTATACAGGAGAAGTCATGCTGTAAGTTTGAGAGCAGTGTTCTCTGTTTCCGATCACTGTTAGAATTGCACCTTAACAAGATGTCAAGCCAGGAGAGCAGAGCTCCCTTGTGAAAGTGTGAGAGCCTAGCAAAATCCATTTGATTCAAATAAAAGGCACGCGAATGTACTCTGCCTGTGTACGGAGGCTGCCTAAGAGGCAAAGTACTGTTCACAAGCAGAATGAAGCTTCTGACAAAACAAGCCAAGTGACTCCATGCTAGAATACTTTCCCAGCGAGCACACGTGAGGCCCTGGGCATGGTCACCTTCAGTATTAGAAATGTTATCTCTACTTTAATACAGGGATGAGGGCCCTGAGGTTCTGTTTCTGGACCCTGGGTGGAAAAAAAGAGCTTTAGGAAGAAAAATCTTGAGCACAGGTGCATTGTCATTCTCCACAGTAGCTATGGCGCCGTCTCGATAAAGTTTACAGAAGGCTTTGCTTTGAGGGCTGCTGTTCTCTACCCTGTGAAAAATCAAAACAAAGCCACAAAAAACAACAAAAGCCATTGCTTAAGGATATTTAAAACAAACGGATAGCTTGATTATTAAATGCCAATGTCAGAACTTGGGAAACATCATGGTCACGTCGAGTACCCCAGTGCCTCAGACCCATGGGGATGGCAAAGCCTTCTTCTGGAACAAGGACAGACGTTATGCATGATGAATTTTAGCTAACACCAGTGTGCACAGAAAGTGTCTACCACATCTTCTGCTGCCTAGCCTGAGTTATCCCGCTACAGAGACCTCCTACACAGATTAGCCAAACCAGCCTCATCATTTGGCCATATATAACGAGCCAACCTCCTCCGCTTAGATGCCTTTTTTACAAATTTAAAAAATAAAAAAAGTTTCCGCGCTGTTTCTGGTGCTGTGGGGGGGTGCTGATAAAGGCTAGAGCTCCCATACCCACTGACTCACAAGGGTGTTTCAACATCAGAAGCCCCACTTCCCATATGTATACTGTCCAAGAACAGGAAGACACAAAAGGGAAAAATATCTTCTTACCTAAGCAGGGGCTCAAAAGACCCAGCTGCAGACATCAGCTTAGAATGTTTTACCAAGAAGGTATGGGTCCTGAGAAGAGCCCAAATTGTAGAATATCACCAAGAAAGAAGGACAAGATGAAACAAGAACTTAGCAATAAGGCAGCCTGGGGGACACACGGGCTCTAACATTGGAATATACGTTTCTAAAGGGAACGCTTCTCTCGTGTGTGGACCAGAGCAGATAGAAGTAATTTTTTTTTAACAATAGTTTAATTTTTAATTCTGTTTACATGTATGATTGTTTTGCCTGCGTGCATACTTGGCCAGCACATGGCTTCCTTGTGCCCACAGAGGGTATCACAGCCCACTGGGACTGGTGATATATAGATGGGTATTGGAAATCGATCCCTGGTCTGTTGAAGGAGCAGCCAGTACGCTCAACTGCTGAGCCATCACTCCGGCACCAATGAATGTGATTTTAACAAGGCAGAATCTCTCAGAATAGGAGAATGAGGAGTGCTTTAACAAATGCCAGTCACCAAGCATCCAACGGCAGTTCCCAATACTGCCTGAACAGTACTCTCAGGCAGATAACCCCCTTCCCATTATTCCTCTGGGCTGCAAACAGATAGAAATCTGATCACGGGGTGGTGGATGATTTTTTTTTTTTTTTTTTGCAAGTCGGCTCCACTTGGTGTTGTAAGCACAAAGTGCTAACAGTCATGCAGGCTTTGACTGAGTGATGCTAGTTCTCACAGTCTCACCAGACAAGGAGCCTCAAGGAGGGCCATTCCCTCCCACTTGGGGTTGTTTAATTGCAACAAGTGTCAAGGAAATTAAATGTGTCATGTGCTGGCAAAATCAGCTAAGTGGGTGATTTCTTTACTTGATGTCTCCGGTCTTAAAATGATAGATAATATTGAATGCTTGCGGACTTTGGTGAAAACATTAGGGCACAGAGCTGGAGAAAATGCATTCTGATAAGAATGTAGCCTATTTAGGAGTTGAGATCTTAAAACTGCATAGACTTCCCCTCGGAGAACCACGCCCATATACATGCAGTGATTAAGTCTTGCCTACCTGGAGGGACAAGGAGCTGGCACTGGGCTCTGGAAGGTGTATTTTGTAAGTAGGGATAAAGGGATGCAGTTCCTGTAAGAGATGAGAACAAAGGCTTACATCCCAGGGCACCTGGCTCTGCCCGTATGTAATTGCAGGAACACCACCTGTTCTCAGAGCTCTCTCCATATACAGGCCTTACGCTGTTAACTCTATAGCACGTCTTCATTAGGCTCTTTTAATCCCTACAAAATGGCTAACAAATAGAAAGTCCAAATAAATACCAACTGACTATGGATCATGCTGTCAGGTTCATATCCTACGTCCACCAATTATCCATCAGATATTTGACATTGGACAAGCTGCTCGGTCTCTCTGAATGTCAGTGTTTACAGTAACAAGAAGGGTACCCTGGACTAACTCAGGGGTAGCTACCAAGAGGCCACTCAACAAAGGACAGCTGTCATCTTGGGATGTGACACAGTGAGGAGTGTTTCACACAAGCACACCAAACATGACCAAGTTGATGACCCATTTGATTATGTGGTTTCCACATTTCTCCTTAATGTCCTTGCTTTAATTTTCCACCCAGTCTCTACGGCAATCATTCTCAAAACAACCTAGTGTGGAGTGATTTGACTAGAGAAGACACAGGTGTAGGGTGAGAAGATGGGCTCTCTGACTAGACAAACACAGTAGACAAATGAACTGTAGAATGCTTAATGGGGGGGGGGCTTGGGTAGGTAGGCATCGAAATCCATTTTCCTGTTAAGTGAGATCTCTGCAACCATGATTTTCTTGGCTGTGACTGGTTATGATCCATCATGGGTTAATACTAATCTTCTGGGCACCTTTTCAGATGGCGCCTTGTACCTATAGCTAGCCCTCTAAGCACATAGGCATATATGCACGGGGTGTGGAAGGTTTCCTTCTGTTGTGAGTTCCACACGCTTATGATAAATTCTGCCCTGGATTCCGCATGACATCGCTGGCAGAAGGACACAGTTGCTAGATAAGTGTTTGAGGCACTAACGGCAGCCCCTGGATCCCAACGTTGATTTGCTGGTCTTCTGCCACCTTCTATAAAGATCCTGTTCCTTGGCATTTCTGATAGAAAAGACGTCAAAGGAGGAGTTGGTTAAAAATGAACATTTTTAGTAAAAAAAAAATACTTGCTATTCCTCTGTCGCTGCCCAAGATGAGAAGATGTAGAGTCAATTTAGTAGCTTCAATTGTAGCTGACTTTGGAAGGAATAATATACACCGGTCTCTTTAGATGCATACTGCATAGGGAGCTGGCACTAGGGCTGTGATTTTTCAGATTGCAACCCGGTCAGACTTCCAAACACAGGCTTCCAAACGGGGGGAGGCAAGGCTCTGCATCTTGGTGGCCTTCAAGGGCTTCCCAGTTCCTTTCTGTAATATATGTGGGACGATTCCATTTCCCTAATTTTCTTGTCACACTTGATGTCCAGAACAGGTACAAAAGAGGACAGCTAAATGGCAAGCAAATCTGGCTGCTGCCTCCTCTGAGGAGGGAGACCCCACAGTACAAGGACAGTCTCTCATCCCCAGTGTCACTGCCGGATGTCTACAGTGGAAGCTAGAAGCTGTCTTCCAGAAGTTCAGTGTCCTTGAAATCATAAGCTGGTAGGGAGGAGACCCAGTCCCTGAGTGAGGTGACTGAGGGGACAGTGAACACAAGTGTCCCCTCTACAGCTTTGTGCAGAGTAGGCTTTGATGATCCTAACAGTAGAACTCAGGAAAAGCACCACGTGTGTTCAGTTAATATGAACATTAAATTGAAGAAGTCTGCATGTCTAATTCATTTATAAATTAGTTCACTAAGCATTTACTTAGCATCTGGTATTGGCCAGGGGCTATCTAGGTGATCCATTGGGTGTGGTGGCATAGACCCGTAAACTTGAAGCAGGAGGGTTGCAAGTTCAGGACCTACCTGAGCTGTATGTAGCCTGAGTTCAGGCTCAGCCTGCCTGGGCAAACTTAGTGAGACAGGGTTCTGAAAAAAAAATACAAAAAAACAAAACCAAAAGGGTGGGATGCCTGTGCCTCGCCTGACCCTCACCAGCAAGGAAGACGCGACTCCGGGAAGATCTTCTTCATGCAGTTTTAATCAGGATCCTTGAAACATGTTCTTCTGACCTGCTGGAGCCTGGGGGACACCTGCACAGGCTTAAATACCCTTGCGTTAACCAACCCCCATGAGCTACGTGGACCCTGCAGATAGGCTACTCTAACGAGGAAGCAGACAGGCTGAACAGACTTAGCCAAATAAGGGCTTGTTTACGCCAGAGAGCGCTCGCCCTCGGGGAGGTGGAAGGCGAAAGCCAGCGCCATCTTTAAGACGCAGCACTTCGCAGCTCTCTACAGATGCCTTTACTGTTTGGAGGCTTATGCAGCTTGTGTATGGGCCTGGATTTTATCCTCAGTGTCACCCACATCGCAAGTCCTATAGAATGCCATCGGTGATGGCAAATTCACCACACTCTTGGTGCTGGGAAGCAGGAGAATGCTATCATAGTGTAAGTGTAAAGTGTAGGCATCTAACATTGTCTAAAGAACAACAGGCGGCTATTCAAGAAATCAGAGACCCCAACAGAAATCTAAAGTGCATGTTGCAGCTATTTAGGAGGAAAATTGCGGGCACAGGGAAACACAGGAGCCTCAGTGACCGCCGTAAACCATAGGTAGAAATGAACCCTGTACATACTGTATATAACTCATATACATACTCTACATGCAGTACCAGGAAATCGATCTAATATCTAAGATGGTGCTAAGTGGCCGGTGCATGGATTGCACAGACAGCGTGGATACATGGGACAATCAGATAGTCATAACCCAAGCGTCAAAATAGAATGGCACTCAATTCAAAAGTTCTGATCTTTGGAATCTTCTATGTAATGCTTTTAGACTGCAGATGACTATGTGTATATATAAAGCATGCACAGAAAGCCTCAGCTAAAGGGAACTACTGTATGCACACATGCTTTTAGACAGGATCACCACATTTGAGAGGCAGAAGGGGATAGGAAGCAGAATGGGTAGCATGAGGAATGTAGCTGGCCGAGCTCTTCCAGACCCTTCTGGCTTCTTAGGTCATTTTAAGTGTCTTGCTTGCCCTGAGAATATGTGTGTGTGTGTGTGTGTGTGTGTGTGTGTGTGTGTGTGTGTATGTGTGTGTGTGTGTGTGTGTGTGTGTGTGTGTAGTATGTGTGTGTATGCAGTGTATGTGATGTATGGTGTGTGTAGTGTGTGAATGTGATGTTTGTGTGTGTAATGTGTGTATGTGTAATGTGTAGGGTGTGTATGTGTGTGTGTGGTGTGTGTGGTGTGTGTGTGAAATGTATGCATGTTGTGTGTGTTTGTGTGTGGTATGTGTGTTGGGTGTGTTTGTGTGTGTGTGGTATGTGTGAGGTGTGTGTATGTGGTGTGTGTGTGTGAAATGTATGTGTGCTGTGTGTGTTTGTGTGTGGTATGTGTGTTGGGTGTGTTTGTGTGTGTGTCGTATGTGTGTGGTGTGTGTATGTGGTGATGTGGTGTGTGTGTGCGTAGAATGTATGCGTGTTGTGCGTGCTTGTGTGTGTGTGTGTGTGTTGTGTGTGTTTGTGTATGGTATGTGTGTGTTCTGTGTGTTTGTGATGTGTATGTATGGTGCCTGTGTGTAGTGTATGTATATGTTTAAGAAAAAAATTCCAAAGCAAGGAGACCATGGAAGTCTCACAATCAGTTGCCTTATTTCTTTGGTATGGTGAAGATGTCAGGCAAACCTCAGGTCTAAAAAAAAAAAGCAAATTTCATGCCTTACACTAGGCAGTACCCAATTTATTGTTCTTCCTTTTAAAAACTATACAAGTCATACCCATTCTACGAAATGTAGAAAATCTGTACAATCAACCAAAAACCTTGTAATTCTGCAAATGGTTATTTTTTTCTCTCTCTCTCTCTTTCAGGGAAGTTTAGGAATTTACTAAGACAGTATTACTGAGTGTTTGGTATGTTCATTTGTCATAGGGAACCCACTTCCCATTTACAATGGAAACTGACCTGGAGGCACCTGGAAATGGAGGCAGCTGCTCCCGACGACACGTTTCCCTATGAAACCGTGGCTCACAGCAGCCTCAGCATCAAACTTTCGACGGCATTATTTCCTTTCAAGCTGTCAGTGATTTTAAGTGGCGATGAGGGTATGTTAAATGTGCGTACATCACGAGGAAAGGTGAGTGTCGATGTTCTTGGGAATGCTGAAAATGAAGAAGAACTCTCCAGACAGAAAGTGAGTGTTTCCTACCTGTACCTCTGGAGGGTTAAACCAGTACAAACACACTTTTTCACAGTTCAAGAAGCCCCAGATCCCAGACCCAGGGTTCTGTAGGCTTGAGGAAAGAGACCAGAATCTGCCTGATGCTGTTCTTTCTGTTGTCACCAGCACACATTGGTTTGTAGCAGCACCACGCCCATCTCTGCTTCCGTCGTCACACGATATTCTCTCTGTGTGAACCCTCTGTGTTGAAATCTCCCTCCCCCATCTCTGATCTGATCAGTCACTGGAGTTACACTCTAGAGCAAGTGTAGACATACTGTATAAGTGTAACTCCACTGTCATTTCATAGAGAAGACCCTATTTGCAAATACGATCACACACACAATTATTAACTGTGTATTGTATGCGCATATATATGTATATATACATACACACTCACACACACACACACACACACACACACACACACACACACACACACACGAGGATTAACCCCCCATTGCACTGATGCATTGTGTGACTCAAGGTCTCCGTTTTGCCCACAAAGTCTCACAGACTCAATCCCCTTTCCCTTCAAAGGATCTCAACTCCATTTTGGCTAATTTCAAAATAGCCATAAAGGCCTGAGTACTTACTACAGTGATTTTCAGTTTAAATTTAATTTTATGCATGCGTACGTATTTATGTCTGCGAGTTTAAGCGACCACGTTTGGAGATCAGAAGACACCCCTGAGAGCTGGTTCTCAGCTTCCATGGGACTATCTATAGCAATGGGAGTGCTAAGGTGACACATGTGGAGCATAATGCCCAGGGTTACGTGGCTTCTGGGGATTGTGCCTACATTACAAATACTTTTTACCTTCTGTAACATCTCCCCAGTCCCTACAGAGTGAACTTAATCCCCACTCACCGCTAACAAGCGTAGAGGAAAAGTAGCTGGCATACCTCTGGCCCGTGACATACAACAGAATGACACCATCTCCTTGTTCCACTGTCGCAAAGTGGACAAGATGAACCTGCATCACAGGGTCTTGGAGAATACCAGCATAGCTTTAGAATATGTGTTCTCTGCTGTCTGGTTGGTCCATGGCAGAGACTTAAAGTCAACTTGGGGCCCTTCCTGTTCCTTCTCCTTGTAAATGGCGACATGTCAAAGAGAATGACTGCAGTAAAATTCTTTAAACACAGTCTCCATGGGCTCCTTTTCTTTTCCCGGCAGGGGACAGGAAAACGGCATCCCGTTGCCAGCAGCTGAGGTTTCATGGTTGTCTCTTCCCCATAAACCATTAATCGTTTTTTGTTAGATCACATAATTTATAGTATCCGTTCTGAATGTATAATGTAATAGTGTATACTGGAGGGTAGTTAGTCTTTCTTCAAATGGGTTATGGAAAATGAAATAAATACCTAGATTAAATTACCATATGAGAGAGAGAAAAATGAAACAATTTGCTGACTTGCAAAAATATGTAATAGACATTGTAGAGATAATCTAAATTTTAAAGTATCATTCATTCTTCTCCTCATTGCAGACGATCTCATGGTAAAAAAGCAATTCATGAGAAAATTTTTTTTGCAGCAGCAGTGTTGAGCAAAGTAATTATTTCTAAGTAAAAAGACCTGATAAGTAAGCTACATAGATAGGGGTAAATTCATTTAGGAACTTAAAATGTAACATTTAAAATTGACCAATTTAGTTAAGTGCCTCTAATTTTGTGAATGAAGGGCTCACAAAACACTTAAAATATACTACCAGCAAGAAATAATTGTTTTTCTCCCCCTACTGATAATATTTGTTTTACTTTAAGAAAATGTTCCTATAGTTTTATTTCTAAAAATCAATTTGCATCTTTAGAGATGAGATTGTCTGTATTTGAAAAAAAAAAATCCACAGTTCGTGTTTGCTTCCTGTTAGTAGCCTGTACTAAAATGACTGCAGTTTTTCCACACCACCATCTGCTCCTTGCTGGTATGGATTATAAATCAATCACATTATTCTTGCTATTATTATTATCATATTTTTCATGGGTCCAAACCCCTTATTATTAAGCTTTTATCTTCCTGAGAAACTATCAAACTTCATCTGTGGGACTGAATCCAAGACCCTGTGGGAATCCCAAATAGAATTTTAATTTTCTCTGGGCATTGGGCACCATTTGTTGTTTATGCCTCTGAAATGGTATCATTTTCGTTATGATAATAGGATTATGTTCCTTGGGATGTGTGGCCTGCTTTAGTATATGTTCACTTGTGTCCTTCTGTGAAGCAGGGACCACAGGATTAGAGGAGGGATGTGGGAAGTGTGGAGTGGTGAAACTCAAGTATGAGACCAATGACATTGGGTGTGTTAGACAGGAGCACAGCGCGTGGTAAAATCAGGAGGGAAAAATCTGACCTGCGAAATAGTAAGTCTGGGTAATACACATAAATGAACTGTTCCGTAGAATTTCTTTCTTGGTGAAACATTTGCCTGTACAGGGTTGCTTAAAGCATCTAATTTACCATTGTTTCGATATTTCTATTTAACTGCCATGCTCTCAAGCAGCAGGGCCGGTCTGGATTTTTGATTTAACAACTGTAGTGAGATATCCTCCACGCCCGCACCTGTCCCCTAAACATCCATCTGCCTAGCATTTCCCAGGTTCTTATTTACCGTGCTTTAAACGACATGTTGAAAGTTGTCTACCACTGGTTGGAAGTTCAAGACTTCACCACTCTAAAGTACACTGGAGGGCAGCAGTAACATCAAAATAATTAAGACTCTTTAAGATGGAGCTCCAGGAAAAAAAAAATTAAATGTTGAATCCATCTAACTTTTTAATTTTCCTTCCTAAGTAGCAGGTTGATTTACAAAGCCTTCGTAATTTGCTGGTGCTTCTCCGCACTTAGAAAATTCACTCTATCTCTAAATTTAGAAGTCATTTGCTAACATGATTAAGATGGTCCTAGTCCTCAGCACCACCAATCTTATCCAGGTTGTGCACAGAATAAAGGGCCTCACGGGCTCCAGCCGGAGCGCTGTTACAGAGCCATGATAAGCTTCGTAATGCTAATGCTGTTTTGATAGAGAAAACCACAAGTCACCCAAATAGCAACCTCCACTCTCCAGTACAGGTGTGTAATAAGCACGTGTAATTAAACCAAAGATACATAATGGTTTGTTGTTGGATACGCACTTGCAGCAGCTGACTACGCTTTTAATGTGTGCTTCATGAGTTAGGTAATTTTCTTCTGTCTCCACTTCTTGAGCAGAATATTCCTCATGGACTCATGTACGAAATGATCCTGCGCCTCTTACACAGCGGATTCCCACCGCTGCCTGTAATTTAGCGTCTTTGCCATCTCAGCATTACCTAAAGATGATTAAAAAGAGCATGCAAATTCACAAACAAGTCATTTTATTCTTCAACTTAAATAATATAGAAATGCCCCCCAAAAAGAAAGTTATGAAAATGTAAGCCCTTTTGCCATGGTTCTCATCCCAGTGAAATATATCAACCCTGCATTTAATCACTGTTATGCATAAAATATGGCTTATGGCTCTGCTCTATATATCAAATAAACTTCTTTGTATATCATGGATCTGGGCCTTTCCAATGCCGTAAAGCAAATGTGATAAAGCTAAAGCTTCTCTGGAAAAAAGAACAGTGCAGAAGGAAGCAGCAACTCTAGGCTGTTTCTGGAAATTTCAAATTCTCTATCCCCACTGGGAAATGTTTTTACAAATTTAAAACATTCACACATTGCCTTTTAAAAGTGAGAAATTTGTGCAAATAGTACTTGTATTTCTTTGTTTTGTCCTCTTTAGTTCTTTTCCTCCAAGCGTGACTCTACAGTACCATGTTATTATAGGACATGTTTTTTGCGTGTGTGTGTGTACAGTGGGGGTGCCTCTTCCTCTCTGGAGTAGTTAAGAGAATCTGTCTACTGAGGTTCATAACACAGAAGAAAATAGATAATGTAAATTTGTTTTGTATTTTCTAGAAAGGGTGATATCTTATACATGTATTGAACGATAGTACGTGGTAAAAATGGTCATGGTAACACCCAGGCTCAATAGCATTTTTCCATAAATTACTGTATGGGGTTATTAATCACTGCGTTCGGGTCCTGGGCATTGCCTGTTTAATTCAGCTGCTTCTTATTTACACATCATTTTGAAGAATGCCACAGGAACAGAAATGAAAAGTTTGACTTTCTACATTGGCTGCACAGATCACCTACCCCAGGCAAGAACTAAATAATCGACTTCATTTACATGGGTAACTTTCAAAGCCTTGCTTGACTCTAATTTTGGGCAAAGATTTTGTTTTAATTGCATCACTTTTGTGAACTTACAGGGATGGAACTCACTCCCTGGTGTCTTCATAGTCATGATGGCATAGTTTATTTTTTGTGTTTTGCTCATGAGATAAATGAGTCATCTCCCCTTTTTGTGACCTTGAGTTGGTGTGATTATAACTGAATATGTCAGAGAGGGCAGGGTGTCCTTGTTCAGTGTATTTTGTTAATAACAGATGTGGGATGTGTCCTTTAAAAAGAGAAGTCACCAAAGTGAGCTCCAGTTCCTTCCTGTAATTCACGAGAACCCACGTCTGTCATCCTTTACCACCACTCTGTCCTCCTTTCTAAAGCCAGATATGGATATGCACATTTGCCCCTTGCTTTCCTCTTCTCTCAGAGACCTTTCCTTCAGGAACCTCCCCACTCCCCCCTGCATCCACCCCATCCCTCTCCCTGCATCCACCCCATCCCTCCCCCTGCATCCACCCCATCCTCCTCTGCATCCACCCCATCCCTCTCCCTGCATTCGCCCCACCCTCTCTCTGCATCCACCCCATCCCCTCTCTGCATCCACCCCACCCTCTCTCTGCATCCACCCCATCCCTCTCCCTGCATCCACCCCATCCCTCTCCCTGCATCCACCCCATCCCTCTCCCTGCATCCACCCCATCCCTCTCCCTGCATCCACCCCACCCTCTCTCCCTGCATCCGACCCCATCTCCTTCTCCTGCGTGTTCTGCCGCCTTCTTACCTCCCATCAAACATGCTCTCACCTCTTTCTGGTTAGGAAAATGCATATCCTGCAGACCCATATCCTGCCTTCTTTTTTTATTCTCCTTCAGAGTTTTCCACACCGAGCTGTTCTACTTCACATGCCAATCACTTGCCGACTGAAGGATCTAGTTTCAGCCTCCCCGATAGTGAACTGAACTTTTCTTGCTTATGTCCCTGTCTCTAACTCTCAGTGGCCTTTTTTAGTTCTCTTTTCTTGTGACATCTTGTAAACTCCCTAAATAGTGACCAAACTTTTCTTCTCTGCAGCCATCTGCCCATAGTCTCCAGTCTTCACTTCGCATCTCTGATGACTCCTGGTGGTTTTATTTTTGTTGATCTTTGTTTAAGACAGGGAGGCCTTGAAATCTCTCTGCTTCTCATGTGGTAGCACTTGAAGTATTTTGATGGCTCAGGACTTACATTTGGGGAGGGAATGACACTTTTGGGTAGTATATGGTTTTCTACAAACTTCAGTAGTTAGTAGCTTCTTGTAAGTCAGCAGAACTTTCCTATTCACTCTAACACCTTGTTCTGAGGGTTGAAAGAATAACATGTGCATTGCATTTTGTTAGGTAGTAAAGGTAGGTCCAATTCATGACTAATGATTGATGTCTTAGTCAATGTCCTATTGCCATGAGAGATACCATGACCGTGGCAACTCTTACATAGAAAAACATTTAATTGGAGCTAGCTTACAACTCAGCTATCATCATCATGGTGTGAAGCATAGCAATGTTCAGACAGACATGATGCTGGAGAGAGAGCTCAGAGTTTGGATCAGCAGGAAGCAGGGAGAGAGAGAGAGAGAGAGAGAGAGAGAGAGAGAGAGAGAGAGAGAGAGAGAGAGAGAGAGAGAGAGAGAGAGAGAGAGAGACTGGGCATGGCTCAAGCATTTGAAACCCCAAACCTCCCCATCCCAGCGACACACTTCCTACAACAAGGTCAAACCTACTCCAACCTCTTAGTCCCTGTCAAGTAGCACCATTTCCTAATAACCAAACATTCGAATGTATGAGTCTATGGAGGCCATTCCTATTCAAACCACCACAATTGAGAAAGGAGGTGCTTTCTTATAGTTTTTTTTTCTCAAGTTACTAATTATTTGGATAGACTCAAAAAAATATGAACTTTCTACTTAGCTTGATGAGAGCCAAGGCATCCTCAACAGCCTGATGGTCTTAGCACATTTCTTCGTGCCCCCTTTCTCTAGCTTTGTACACGTTACAGGTTGAACACTCTTAATCTGAAAGAGCTAAAATTCTCCAAGATCCGAAACCTTTTCAGCACCAATTTGACTCCTCAAGTAGGACATTCCACACCTGATCTCATATGATTGACACAGTCAAAAGGCAGGTACAATAAAAAAAAACATTATGTAAAATTACAGTAATCATACACTATATGTGTGTAAGGGTTAGAAAACGCAGATGAATTTTGTGCTTAGACTTACACTCCATCTTATATCATCATGCATATGCAACTGTTAAAGAAAAAGTCCCAAATCTGAAACACCTTGCACCCTAACCTCTTCAGAAAAGATAAACCAATCTGGTTTTGATTGGCAATAAGAACCATCTCAGCTGTCCTATATCTTGGCATGTCTAGCTTCCATGATGGCTAGCAGCTTCATGACCTTTGGCTCATCTTCCTGTGGCAGGGGTTCAGAAGCAAAGAGAAGAAGAAGTGTTTTGCTCACAGCTCAGCTCAGGACTGCACCAAGGTTTTCATTAACCAGGGGTCTGTGGGTGCTACACACATGTGTTATGAGCATGTTTCCCCCCCCAACCCCCCCCCCCCGCTGCTGCTGGTCTGGTCCCACTCTTTGTTCTTCCCCATCGGCCGCCCAGTCCCATCGCCACGCAAGCCCCAAATAACACTCAGAGACTCTGTATTTGATGCAATCCTGTTGGCCAGTTACTATTATTGTTTATGGGCTAGCTCTGCCTTAATTATTAACCCCTTTCTACTTATCTAAGTATTTCCACATGGTCATCTTATCTGAGCACGGCGGGCCGGCATCTTGCTTCCTCCAGGCGCTACATGCTGACTCCTCCTCACTACTTCCTCTTTCCTCCTTGTCTCCTAGCCCCACCTATCTTGCTTTCCCATTGGCCCAACAGTGCTTTATGAGAAACATATTTACAGAATAACATCTCCCATCACACATGCCTGAGTGCTACGGAGGAAAGAAACTGTAAGACAGTCAAAGAGTCCTTTTGTTCGCTGATGACTGCGATTAGAAATAAAATATTCAAAAACAAAGTTACAGTTTACATTAGCTGATTTCTAAAGTTGCACTTTAACATACATGTCTTGTTCATGTGTCATAAAGACAAATGAGATTATTGAACCCTCAACCAAGCTAACAAAAAAGAGAGAGATGATCCAAATAATAAAATATCTAACGGCAGATATTACAAAAGATTCAAGTAAAATTAAGAAATTAAGCACAAAGCTTAAAAACTTATATTCTTCCAAATTGGGAAAATCTAAAATAAATTAAATCATAGGTGTATAAGACCTACAAAAATCATAGGCCAAAATGAGATTATTTAAGCAGATATATAGTAATCAATGAGGTTGACAATGTAATAAAAATTCTTCCAAAAAAAACCAAAAAGCCCCAGGTCCAGATGGATTCACTGAAAGATCCTACCAGTATTAATTCTTTTCAAGTTAGTTCACAAAATTAAAAAGAAAAGTAATGCTTTCAAATTCATTTTATGAAGGCAGGATTGCCCTGATACCAAACTGAGATAAAGAAAAACAAAATAAAATTACAAACCAATCTCCATTAAACACTTGCAAAATGAATTTAAAACACATCAAAAAGATCACTCATTATGATCAAGTTGGCATTATTCCAAAAATGGATGGTAGTTCAAAATGAAAATCAATCAATTTAATATTGAATACAAATGGACTGAAGAACAGAAGTTACATAATGATCTCAATCAATACATAAAAGGCCTTTGACAAAATCCAAAATCCCTTCATGATAAAAGTTCTGAAGAGGTTGGATGGCAGCGGTGCACACCTTTAATCCCAGCACTCAGGACGCAGAAGCAGGAGGATTTCTGGGAGCTGGAGACCTGCAGATCTAGTTCCAGGACAGCCAGAGGTACACAGAGAAACCCTGTCTCAAAAGAAGAGAGTGAGAGCGAGAGCGAGAGAGAGTGAGAGAGAGAGAGAGAGAGAGTGACAGAGACAGAGACACAGAGAGAAGACTAAGAATAGAGGGAATATAATAATTAAACATAATGAAGGCTCTTTATGTTAAGCCTAGCTCCAGCATCATAGTAAATGATAAAAACTCAAACCTTTTCCACAAAATCCAGAACTAGGCAAGGCTGTCTTTCTGCACACCTTTCAAGGTAGTCCTTGAATAGTAGCTAAAGCAATTCAATGCGCTAAGAAAGAAAAAAAGGACGCAAACAGGAAAAGAAGAAGCTAACATACCCTTGTTTGCAGATGGCATGACCTGGTACATGAGACCCTAAAGACCATCAAAAAGCTGGGAGAGTCGATAATGCTTTCAGTAAGATACAAAATTAACACACAAAACTCAGTCACCTTCCTGTGTAGCTATGACACACACTGAGAAAGATCAGGACCAGGGACAGAAAGAAGGTGAAACTAGCATCTGGAGGGATTAGTGTGGGTTGCTGACTTCCAGCAAGACATGGTGTTAGTTACACTCTTCAACTCACAGCAGCTGTGATTACCCACCTAAGATCTGCACATCAGATCCAATAAACAGTGTCATGGAAAGGGGGGGTGTTTGGAGAGTCCTTCTGTGCCCCTGAGGATTTATAGCAAGTTAATAGCTGACAGCAGAAGCAGAAACATTTTCTTCAGCGGTGTGACCACTGGCGTGGTGCGAGTTCCTATGAGCAGACCCTCGCCCACACTCCTGTGGGCAACCCTGATAGAATTCATTGGGTCACAATCTGTAAAGATAAATAGATAAATAAACAAAAGAAAAATCGTCAAAGGACATAAAAGTAGAAAGGAGACTAACTGGAAAGATGGAAAAGACTAGCAGGGTGGAGGGGACAGGAGAGGTGGAAAAGGGCGATTGTGTTTGAAACGCACTGTGAACATGTGTAAGACATTCTAACCAAATCCGTTAGCATATATAGTCGATAAATGGCAACACACACATTTAAAAAGAGCAAGTAAATTATTTTAGAGCCACACATATGTATTTGAACATGCAGAACTGTTCCGGCCTCCTCACTCGTATTTTGGATAGTTATGTGTTCTGCATGTGCCACTGATGTGGGTCACAGCTTTCACGTCTAAGACACCAGGGCTTAGAGATCAAGAACCAGAATACCATACAGGGTTAAGGAGCCTCTGGCTGACGTCTCAGTTATCTCTGTGGGGGCACCTGGGAACCCCTCCAGACAGCTGAGTACCCTGCTCCTGTAGGCGCTTTTGGGGAACTGACCTGATTTCCTCTTGCGATTCTACATGAAGGGGTTGGGGAGGAGAAGGCTGAGACCTGACATAGTTCCCCATGTCCGGCCAGCTTCTCCCATATTAAGTGAATTTGAAGTATCTGCCCTGTTCTCTAACGGCTATTCTACTTGATTACATTTTATCAAGAATCTTGGGTGCTCAAAGCTACTAAGAGTAGGCCAATGAAGTATTATTATTAATTATTGTTATTATTACTATTATTTTGCTACAAAGAAGCACCAGAGTTGCCAGTGAGCAGACTAGCCACGGTCATGTAGCAGAATGAGCCTCTGTCTCCATTTTGAGTTCAGTTTTGAATGACTAAGAGTGGTTTAATTACATTAATCATTCCTGAAAAGAGCTGTCTTTTAGTTCTGTGAGTGTGTGTGTGTGTGTGTGTGTGTGTGTGTGTGTGTGTGTGTGTAGGTATAGGTGATATGTACGTGTGTGCTTTCAATAAAGTCTTATCAGACATCCCTAGCCCTGTGTTCTTTTTTTATAGTGGATCAAAATTATGGTCTTTTCCACTTCAAAAGTTTTCCTAGAGCTGTAAGAATGTCCCACAGAGGGGTATGCCTGCTCCTGGGGGGCATAAATCTCTGCTTGTCCAGATAGGGCACTGAAGACAGACTAAAGAAGCAGTTCTGCCCACGGCTAGATTATTGAACCAGTGGGATTATACAGAAGTGTGGGGAGAGGTCACTTCCAGGAGAGTGGATGACCTAAATCTACCTGTTGCACCTAAGTCTCACCCTAATGTGGTGACAACTCATAAAAGCTGTATGCCGGGACTCCTACATGCCAGGACAATTTGCAGGCATCTTGGTCACGATACTCTATTCTCTCTAAACATTGTAAACTTTTGTAAACTTCTTTTGCAACCTTGGGAGGGACCTTGTGAATCTCAACATTTTCTGGAGCTTCCTGTACCTTCTAGGTTACTTCCTGGGTCTTCTATGTTTTCAATATTTCCTGAGCTTAGAAGAAATAGTCACAAACCAAAAGTAGAAAGATCTCTGAAAAGATGGACATTGGATTCCAAAGGGGTGAAGTGGTTTGCTCCATGTCACATCAACATGAATTGTAAAGACCAGAACTAAAACCCATACTTACTAATTTTCATTATTTTCATTTTCTTTTATTTATGTGTACGGTCTTTTGACCGTATGTATGTCTGTGCACCATGTGCATGCCTGGACCACTCTTAGACCAGAACTTGAGTTACAGATGGTTGTCATGTAGGTGCTGGGAATCAAACCCAGGTCCTCTGGAAGAGCAGCCATGCTCTTAACTGCTGGGCCACCTCTCCAGCCACCTTATTTTTAAGCGTGTATCTCTTCCACATCATTGCAGAAATGCTGAGGAAGTTCCATGTCTGTGGAATCTTCTAGAACTAAACAACAGGTTTCAACTGTGGTTGCCTCTTTCTGTGGCTACATCATAGCACATCTCTGTTCTAACCTGCAAAAAGGAACGTGCCTGTATCATAGTCACAGCCATATGTGAAAGTTAACACTCAAGTTGCTTTTGTAAGTTATGTTTAGGGGAGAGTTTTAGGGAGTAATGTTCCAGCTTATTAAAAAAAAAAAACAAAACAAAACAGTCTTAATATAGATGTAAGTATGGACCCGGGGAAATGGAGAGGGTCAGGAAGAGAATAATAGCCTTGTGCGCCATAGAAGTGTGTAGGCTTCTCAAGAGAGAAAAATGCCTGCTTTTGTGACTTTTAAGGGGCAGCACTGGAGATAGAATTTTTGACAGATGAGAAACTAAGTGAAAACATAATAAAAATAATAATAATACAAATGGGTGATGGGAGATATTATTCTGTAAATGTGTTTCTCATACTGGTTAATGAATAAAGCACAGTTTGGCCAATGGGAAAGCAAGATAGGCGGGGCTAGGAGTAAGGAGGAGTCAGCATGGAGAGCGTGAAGGACGCAAGATGCGGCCCGCCGCGCTCAGATAAGATGACCACGTGGAAATACTTAGATAAGTAGAAATGGGTTAATCATTGAGACAGAGCTAGCCGATAAACAATGATAATAAGTGGCCAACAGTTTGTATCAAATACAGAGTCTCTGCGTGTTATTGGGGGCTGGCATTGCGGTGGGACCAGGCGGGCTGGCGGAAAACATACATGCTACAAAGGGGAAAACACTAGCCAGAAGCTGAGAGTTTAGAGTATCTACAAGTGGAGCTGCAGCGCTGACACGGCTGGGACTCCTCCCCACTCTCCCTCCCTTCAACCTGAGCTGCAGGTCCACATTTCACCTCTCCAGGGAAACACTGGAATTCTCACTTGGGTTTCCTTGGGTGGGCATGGGGTGGGAAAGTTTCAAGCTTTTCAAAGTTAAAATTCAGTCTCTCAAAAAAACCAAAAAACAAAGTGTAGTCACACACACACACACACACACACACACACACACACACACACACGCCAAAATGGCATATAGACATAATATATTAAAATGAAGCCTACTGCTTTGTATGCTAACTACATTTTTAATAAAAATTAAATATTGTCTCTTTTCTATTATCATCTTTGCTCTGATGTAAAACTATCCTTTCCTACACTCACAAGAGAATATAAACACATACATATATGCACATATATATATGTGTGTGTGTATGCATGTATTCATACACATGTAGCCAGTATGTATGTATGTATTTACATATACATATATACCTCTGCATTCGTGTGATCCACATGTGTTTTGCATATATGTGCATACATGTGTGTACACATATACATTACTATAAGGGATTTTTAAAAACTGAGCAGGAAATAAGAAGAGTAAGAAATGGCTGAAAAGGTGGCTCCACAGTTTAAAGCTCTTGCCCCCACTGACATGGCAGCTCACACGCATCTGTAACTCTAGTTTCAGAGCATCTGACACCCTCTTCTGGCCTCTGAGTGCACCAAGTGTGCACACAGTACACAGACTACACCTACACACATGCAGGCAAAACACTCGCACATGTAAGTAAAATAAATCTTTACAAAAGAGCAATAGTACAAAAGGGGAGTCCTTAATGCTATAAAGCATAAGGAAAAATTAACTTCAATTGGAAGATACTGCAAAAAGCAAAACCAAAGATAATTCCCTAAATTAGGTAAACCCCCTCTCACCCCCCCAAAAAAAAGATGGCATGAAATTTCATGGAAACCAGAAAAATCCAAGAAATCAAAAAGTTAGTATTTCTTAACTCAGAAAAATAGAAAAGCAGAAATTGACAAAATAAAGACTCCTAGAACCGACAGAAAGACCCTGCAGGTTAAAAGCATTCTGGGAATATCCATGCCAAAAGGAAGATTTTTTTCTGTGATTTTCAGAATATTAGGAATAAGGAAAAATTTTTTCAAGTTTCACAACAGGAAACACAGAAGAATCTGAAGTCAGGATGGTGCCCAATGTCTGAAGATTAACATAATCCTGGATAGCTAAGGCATACCTCCGACTCCCACTTCTGAGTAACAGAAACACTGACTGCATTCTGTAGTCCCCTAGGCTATCGAGAACAGGTACTGGGCACGTGGCTGATGGGTAGATGAGTGTGGATTGTGCACTCATAAAATCAGGCATGAGGGCACATGCCTGTAATCCCAGTACTTGGGGGAGGGGAGCGGTTGATACAAGAAGATCTTGAGTTTGGAGTCCTCCTTGACTATCAAGTGCATGGCCAGCTTAGGTTACATGAGCCTGTCTCTCAAAGAAAAAACAATAACAAAAAACAAAAACAAAACAAACAAACAAACAAACCCAACCAATCAGAACTGAGAATAAAGTGTTCATGATCATAGAAGAGATTGCTTAGCACAGTGCAGATCTGGAGAGCTGATGGTCCCTGTCACCTGAAGGGGAATTCCTTAAGGATGAGAACATACACTGTCGTTGAGATCAGCCTTTTCAGGTCATTCATTAGAAACAGACATCTGCATTTGGAAATGTGCAGACCAGCCAGGGAGCACCTCTAGCCTCTCTATCTCAACACATCTCTGTGTTGCTTTCTAAGAAGTTATGGAGGTTTTGGCCAGGACAGAAATCACAGAAGTTTTCTCTGTGAATGGTCACCAACCAGACAGCCACTGGTGTTGGCTGGCTGAGGACAGAGAGCATCCTACAGCAGCACCTCCTCCTGCTGGTCTTGAGAGAGTGAAGTGCCCTGTTGAAGAGAAACCACTTGTCTGGGAACAGCAAGTGTTCCCAGGGAGCTCAGAATTGCCAGTAACAGCTCCCTGGTGACAGCCAGTAAGAGAGGGGACCATAGGCTAAAATTGCACATCCTTCAGGAGGAGCTGAAACCCCAGATGGGATTGGAGCTCCAGAGAAGACTTGGTTTCAGACTAATAATCTCCTGCGCAGAGGATACAGCAGCTGGAGTTCCTAACCCACAGGGACCATGACAGTAAGTTAGTGGCATTATAGTGGCTGAGGTGGTAATTTAATATGCAGAAATAGGAAAGGGCGCACGGCCACTTCCAGTGTCATCTGGAAGAATCTACTTGTCATGAAGACACGGTTAAAATGTCTATCTTCTTCACGCTTGCTCTGACATCCCAGTACAAAAATGACCTCTTTACATTTCTGCAGGAGTTTCTTTTATGATACTCCCTGTTTTCATCACAGCTGTCCAGAGCCAATGTATTCCTCCTCCTGGATTATAAATTCCTTGGAAGCAGAGGTGGCATTGCTTATGAACTTGTGAAGACATTTCAATAAACCACGGAACCAAGAGTACACTTCTGACGCTTCCCCAGGCATCTAGGAGTTAAACATCGGCATTCAGCTTCACCCTGGTATGTCTTGTGCATATGAGTAGCTAAGGCTTAGCACAGTGCAGATCTGGAGAGCTGATGGTCCCTGTCACCTGAAGGGGAATTCCTTAAGGATGAGAACATACACTGTCGTTGAGATCAGCCTTTTCAGGTCATTCATTAGAAACAGACATCTGCATTTGGAAATGTGCAGACCAGCCAGGGAGCACCTCTAGCCTCTCTGGGCACTGTGCAGGGTCTGATGTTGGGTCACACCACACAGTGGCTGTCTAGAAGAGACAATTCACAACATCCATGTGCCTTACACTTGTTAGCACTCAGGTGGGTTTAAATAACAAATACCCCGGAGCCCCAGGCTTAGAAAAGAGCCTCCTGCAGTAGTACAGACATTGTAGCCAGATTTGGTTAATTGAAATCATGCATCGAACTAAGCCGCCAGTCTGATGTGATCTGACAAAAATGATCATAGGATGAAATTGCCTCTTGCTGGTCCCCACCTATCTTACATTTCAGCTTACAGCAAGATTGAAGCAAACTGCTCCAATTTACTGCTCCCGACCTGCTGATAATGGACACTTTGCCGTGCTCTCTCCCTTCATTACTGCTCAGGTCAGGCCTGTTAACAGGGACTCTTGCCACTTTTGACAGATAGTCACTACCAAGATAAATGGCGGCAGCCACATGACCACTTAGGACCAGGCCTCCCCTCTTCAGCACCTTCAAAATGCCTTTTAAAAAAAAATAAATAAAGATAAAAAGCCACACTGCTCTGTTTAACTCTTTATTAACTATCAGAATCGATAGACACCAGGCGTCTGTGACCCTGTGAGTCCTTCACTGCTCAGCGCTGAGACTATTTCAAAGCCACCGCTTAACAGCATCTTTAAAAGAAACTTTCTAGCGAAGCTGCCTGGGTCACTTTGCCCCCATAGGGACAGAAATTGGGCTGTAGATTGAGGAAGGATATTGGCCAAATGTCTCAACTGCGCTAATGACTGTGAAACAGCAGTTAGTGGTCAAAGCTTAAGTGGGGTTACTTAAGAGCCAAAATCGTTTATTAGGAAAACTATGCCATGTTCAGTACCAACGGAAGGAAGCGGAGGATTGACTCATTCCATCCTATGCTCTTGATAGCCTTTCCCGAAAATCTTTCTTTTTTCACCATCACTACTTCCATGTGATCTTATTTATGTTTAGAAGAGGCAAATACGTCCATGCTTCCGCGCTGTTGTCTTGAGTGGACAGGCTCTGCTTTAGAGGGTATGTAACAAAGGAGTTTTAAAATAAACGGGAGGGGCTCTTTTCTGGCCTTGGCTCCAAGATGACCAAGAAAAGGAGGAACAACGGGCGTGCCAAGAAGGGCCGCGGCCACGTGCAGCCCATTCGCTGCACGAACTGTGCCCGGTGCGTGCCCAAGGACAAGGCCATTAAGAAGTTCGTCATTCGGAACATCGTGGAGGCCGCTGCCATCAGGGACATATCCAAAGCAAGTGCCTTCGACGCCTATGTGCTTCCCAAGCTCTATGTGAAGCTGCACTATTGTGTGAGCTGTGCTATCCATAGCAAAGTAGTCAGGAATCGGTCTTGAGAAGCCAGGAAGGACCGAACAACCCCACCGCCATTTAGACCTGTTGGTGCTGCTCCACGACCTCCTCCAAAGCCCATGTAAAGAGATGGCTTCATGAAGACAGAAGTAAAAAAAATCACCTTGGGAAAATAAAATGGGACTTATACTTTAAAAAAAAAAAAGAAAGAAAGAAAGAAAGAAAGATGATGGGAGATGTTATTCTGTATATATGTTTCTCATACTGGTTAATTAATAAAGCCTGTGGCCAATAGGAAACGTGATAGGCGGGGCTAGGAGACCAGGAGGAGGAAAGAGGAAGTAGTTGGGAGGAGTCAAGATGTAGACGGGGAGGAAGAAAGACACCCAGGGCTCCCCAATATGATGACCACGCGGAAATACTTAGATAAGTAGAAATGGGTTAATCATTAAGACAGAGCTAGCCCATAAACAATAATGGTAACTGGCCAACAGGATTGTATCAAATACAGAGTCTCTGAGTGTTATTTGGGGCTGGTGAGGCTGTGGGCCCAAGCAGGTTGGCTGGCAGGCTGGCGGGCTGGCAGGAAAAACCTGACCGTAACAGAAAGAAACGGGAGGGGAAGTGAGGTGGTTCATCAGGTAAAGGCACCTCACCTGTCTTAGTGTCTGACAACCTGAGCTTGATGGTGTAGCCACGTGGTGGAGGAAGGTGTTGACTCTTATGAGCAGTCCCTCTGACCTCTGTGCCTGTTCACAGACACAATGCAAAAGTGTAGCAAACACTAAGACAAAGAGTCCATAGCCTTACTTTCCTCAAGGCTATGTTACTTTGTATATGAACTAAACACAGCATCTATACATTGTAGCTGACTCCTGATGTGCCTGTTCACTTTTGCTTTCAACAGTCGAATAAGCCCCCACAACTCTTACTAGATTTACATCACACTGTCTTGTTCGCTTTGCCTCACGAAATCAGATGAACTATTAAATACTGTAATCTGTTATCCACCATTAAAATTAATTGATTTTTCATGTCATTTTAGAAGGAATGAATTGTCTGATGAGAGTCTCATAAACAGCACCCTTCGTGGGAAGGCCGTTTTATTCCCCATCATTTCTAGCAAGGTTCAGCAAGGTGCTGGCTCTGCTGGGTTTTTTCTCTACACAGAAATCTCAAAAAAATATAATTATTCCAACACCGTTATTTTTATTGCTTCATGATCATGCTTACAAATGGCATGGCTGTATTCAGTAATTAGACTCGATGGATAAAAGTCATACCCATAATAAAGGCTCTGAAGATGTGCAGGATGCTTCATGCTGTCCTGTAAGAGGTTTGTCTGCCGTGTAAGGACTTTCCCAGTTACAATATGGTCCCGCCACCATGTTACTATAATTTGAATGGGCCTGTCACTAAGAAAACATAAAGTACAACCAGATAGATATCAATATTCACAACTAAAATGCACACACAGCATTTTATTGTGTTTTCTGAAGAAAAAAAATGCCTTATTTTCCATTTTGCTTCAAACATTACAGTGGTAGGTGATGATGGTATCAAGTATTTTCTGGGAAATTCTTAGGTTCCAGACACTGCACAAATATATCCAAAAAGCATCATTTTCGTAGAATCTACAAAGTGCTACCATAAAGCAGGCTTTAGTTTTACCGTCATCTTACAGGTGGGGAAACTGAGGCATAAAAGGGCTAAGCAGCTTGTCCAAGTTCATGTAGGTAATGACGAAGCTGTTGGGATATGAGGCAAAGCAGTCATACACCATGTCAATCAAGCTCCTGACAGTTGTGTACCACTGCCATTTAGTCATCCTAAAAAAGTCACTGTGTCACTTAACACGAACCATATACAGGTTTAATCAATTGTTCACTGTTTTATCACTTTAATGCTTATTGAAAAATGGTTCTGGAGCTGGGGCTATAACTGAGTGATAGAGCCTGTGTCTGTATACTTGAGCCCAGAGTTCAATCTCGAATGCAAATAGGAATTATACCTCTGCTTGTAAACAGTTGGTCCATGTAAGGTAGATCATTACTGTCAGCCAATATCAATGAAATATCTCCAGGAAATTATGCATGTATGTGTGCTGTGTGTATTTATGCATATGCATGTGTGTATTCTGTGTGTGCTTGTACATGGGGCCCAAAAATCAGATGTTGTATCTTCCTAAACTGCTCTCCATCCTATTTTTAAATTTTTACTTTTTGAAATATATATATCTGGGTGAGGCAGGGTCTGGGATCCATCCATTTCTGTTGCACGTATAGTTAGAGCTAGACATGTCCTGTGGTACCTGGCTTTTTACATCTGTTCTAGGAGGTAGGAATGCACATCTTTAATCCCAGCACTCAGGAAGCAAAAGCAGGTGAATCTGTGAGTTAGAAGCCAGCCAGGTCTACAGAGCTAGTTCCAGGCCAGCCAGGGTTACACAGAAAAACGCTGCCTCAAGCAAACAACAAACAAACAAACAAACAAACAAATATAAATTTACACTTGAGGCTGGGGAGATGGCTCAGTGGTGTAAAACCCTTGCTGCATAAACCCAGCAACCTGAGTTTGAGTACACAGATAGAGAGAGAGAGACAGAGAGAGAGAGAGAGAGAGAGAGAGAGAGAGAGAGAGAGAGAGAGAGAGAGAGAGAAATAGCCATTTTAAGAATATTTGTAAAGTTACACCTGGGGGAAGAAGCGATAGCTAGGTCTGTAAAAAAGCATGTAACTGTGAAAGCAAACCCACCTGGCTTCAAATCCCCAACATTCTCATAGAAAGTAGCATACCGTCTCAGTGTTGGGGATGAAGACAGACAGGTTGTGCCAGCTTGCTGGCCAGCCAGCCAAGCTGAAAGGGCAACCTTCATGTTTGGTGACAGACTGTCTCAGACCATAAGGTGAGTAGTGATAGAGAAAATGCTCAATATGCCCCTGACCTTTGCGTGTGTGTGTTCATGGGTGTGTGTACCTGCGCACACACTTCTGCCTACCCATTCACAATCCAACACACACTTTATACAAGAAATAGTGTTGTAATTATGACTGGCTAGGTGCAGTGGTGCATACCTACAATCTCAGCATACAAATGGAAGGAAATCACCATTCAGGGCCAACCTTGGCTATATGGTAATATATTGTTTCAAAGAATAACAAAATTCCATCAACATATGTACAGTTTTCTTCATCATTAATCCCTAAAAATGTGTTTTATTTACATTTCATTTACATTAGATATAATAAATACAGAGGTGATAAGATGGTGTTTGATGTAGTTTTAGTAGAAATTTTATTTGAGGAAGTGAAGATCTGGGGATCTTGGTGTCTATGAGGAGTTAAACCACTCCCTAATACTGAGAGAATGGAGAGATGAAGCACAGTTATAACTAATTCATTTCTCCTGACAATTGAAGTTGATACAATTGTTACTAGTTTTTCCAGCTAGTTACTGGGTGAATGGGTGGAGGACAGCTCACGATAAGAGACCAGAGTCTGTTCCTCCTCTCTCCAGCCTGAACAGCCTTCCCCAGCACACAAAGCCATTGAACCTGAAGGTAGGTATCAGGAACCTAAGTTTCATATCAGAGAAAACTATAATAAAAATACCACCTCGGTCATGTATTTTATCTGCATGGAATTATTTCTTATTGAGCACGTCCTCTTGAAATTGCCGCTTATTGAGAACAAATAAATCCCATAGAAAAGTGGCTGGGTGTGGAAAGGGTGGTTCAGCTTCATTGCAATAGTTTTTATCAGATACACCCCGGACTCCTTCTATGCCCAGCACTGTTCATAGTGACACAATGTCTGCAATTACAGAATGACGAGGGTCAGAAGTCCTAGGCCATCATTGGCTATATAGTGAATTTGAGGCCATCCTGAGCTACATGGAATCCTGTTCATTGTTTGTTTTTTAAATTTCTGTGTAACACATCTGGACGTGTAGAACACCTCACTGAAGACTAAAGGTGAAGGAGTCATGTGTGATATTCTGATCCTCATTGTACTGATAATGAAGAAAAATAAAGCAGGTAAACCCTAAGGGACATCTTTTGATGCAATTATGGCAAATATGAAAACTAAACAAAACCACCACCACAAAACACCAACAAGCTTTCTAGAGAGAATGCAAAGATGGCCTTACGGTGATGGTATCACAGTTAACATGCATTTGTTCCTCTGGTGCCCACTCACCACATGGAGGAAGCCTATGCCTTTCAATGGGAGGGGAGGGAAGATGCAGTGTATGTGTGTGGGGGGGAGTTGGTTCTGACATCCATATCAGAGAACTACACGGGGCAGCTGTGTAATCGGCTGCCGGCAGGAACAGGGCAGCGCCTCACAGACTGTGGAACCCTCAAGTGAGCCTGGGAACTGTCCTCAGAGAGAGAGCATCTGTGTTTTCTTCATGTCCTGACAAGCATGCCGCTGTTTTCAAGAAGGCTCTGACTCCTTCCTTAGCAATTTTTATTTACTAAAATTACTAAACTTTAACTTTGAAAAGATTCCTCTAAATCTTTCCAGTGAAGTAACTGATTGAGGTTTCCTTGTAGTTACTACCTACACTCTTGCAAATATCTTAGATCGATTTCTATGCCAGCACTTCTTAACCTTAGAGCCACTTACACAAGATCATGAGTCCTGGAGGTTGTCCTGTGCCTTGCTGCTTGACTCCTACCCAGCAGTTAGTAGTCTGATAACAATGCCCTTCTACCATTTGATAACCAGAACTATCTCCGGGGTTGAAGATGTAGCTAAAATCACAGGCTATCTGCTTAGCAAGACTAAAGCCCAGAGTTCCACCCTCAGAACATTGGAGGGGGAAGGGACAATGATTTCTACAACTTGCCAAACATGACTTGGTAACTAAAGTTGTGCTTTGCTGAGGATTTGGTGCTTTGTGCAGATGTCTTGCCGTAGTAGTCTAAGGACCTGATTTCAGATCCCCAATCTTTATGTGAAAGTTTAGCATAGTCGTGTGTGCCTTTAACCTTAGTGTTAGGGAGGCAGAGCCAGGCGCATCCTCGGGAATTTGGTACACAACCTGTGTAGTTGAAAAAGGAAGCCCCAGGTTTAGTGATAGAGCAGGTCTCAAACAATAAGGTAGACACCTGAAGTAGACCCATGGCACCTGCCTGCACACCTGCACACACACCTGACACATCTGTGTGAAAGCCTGCACGGACCCCTGCGTGCATATGGGCACACTGGTGTGTCCACCACTTACACAACTGTACTTGGTTCACAATCATCATTCTAACTGCTCAAGGGCAAGATTCTGTGTGACCAGTTAATGGTTGCTAGAAATTAAAACAACCAACACTGTATCCTCTTACTATTCAAAAACATTATTCATTTCTTCTTGTTCTGTGAGGTCAGACACAATGTGCTTGTTCAAATCAGGTTAAAGTAAGTGACAGGGAACACTGTTTGTCCATCATTGAAGATAACCTGGCATACCCCCATCTCCCCCCTCTGCATCAAGTGACCTGTAACTCTATAGATCATACGAGTTGGGTTTACTTTTGAAGCTTTATGGACCTTCATTTTGACTCAGACTGGACTCAGTGGTGTGAAAGGGTCTTGACGGCTTAGAGGTGAGGCGCCCTGCACAATGATTGCGGAGGCTTGGCCCAATTTTAAGGTGGCAGACAGATGAACATGAGTTGTGCTTTTGTCAAGTTTTCTTCTCCAGCTCTGTGCTTACAGCTGCAGCAAATGTCCAGTGTCGCTAAGTGAAGGGGCTCTTCCAGTCCCGTTTCCTCTAACAGCATGCAGCACTAACCCCAAGGCCGTGGATGATTCCGTATCAGCACAAAGGCATCCTCTGTATCAGCACAACCCAGACTTCCCTTCTTAACCTTTCAAGAAAGACCCATCTCACCGAATGTCTGCATCTCCCTCTAAAAACACATGCTTTTTTGTTGTCTGGGGAGTGTCCCACTAAAGTGGTGAGTACATTGAACCCACAGAAGCCCCAGGACAACTCAGCAACATAAACTTTTCCTAGTTACCAAGAGATGAACACAGAATGAAGAGTTCTAAGGCATCCCTTTCTTATGCTAACAACCCTTGCCATTTCCCACCAGCCACCAGGAGCATTGGGGAAAGACCCACCTGTTTAAGAAGCGAGAGGTTCTCTGTGGGGATGTCCCTAGCTGGATTAAAGCAGTCCATGACTTCATACATTCCCTGATGTGGACAAAACACTGGAGTAAGTCCTCGGCCTCTGCGTTAATGTCAACACTCTCCACAGCCAGCACGTATGGGGAACGGCCTGACTGCTGATGCTGGGCACAGCTAAATGATGAGAGCATCTGCTGACCCATGCAACATATATCCCAGGGACCTCCCCTGAGGGAACTGGGTCACAGTGCAAGTAGGCTAAGTCAACGCTAAGCTTTTCTACCCCCTTCTAAAGTCAGCACAGCCACCTGTGGCTCCCCCCATGGAGATGGCTGTGCAGAGGAACACAAGGGGTCAAGTTGTGCATGAACTCAACCAGTTGTCTAAAGTAACCATGAAGCTAAGCATGGATCTCTAGGGAAGTGAAACCATAGGTTAAGAAAATTAAGTATGCACCTGCCACCTGTTGCATGGTGCCTTTAGGGCATCTGTTGAAATGGATTCAGGAAAAGTACTATGCTAACATTATTGCATGTTAACACGATAAGGAGAAACCAGGTTTTAAAGTGTCTTTGAAAAGCCAAGGAACCTGGCTCTCCTAAGTTTCTTGGGAAAACAAGTTTTCTGTTCCCACTGGTTTCAGTACATTGCACACTACCAGATCTTAGATGTTTACAGATCTCTACACTGAGAGGCTATAGCAGACACTCCCATCTCTGCGGCTTAAGAAACCGCTTCAGGCAAAGCAATATTGAGCAAGAAAGCAAGCAGGCCTGTGTGGATGCAGGCTGGGGTCACTCTCTTTTCAGTGAGGACAAAAGAAAAGCAAAATGGATGATGTGAGTTGGGCGCTGTATTATGAGTAGTTGTGGATAATATTTGAAGGGGAAGCACCCGTGAGACCTATCTGCTAACTCCTCTACAGATGGGTTCATAACAGGACTCCAGGTCCTGTGGAAAGCTGATGGCTTCCTTAGGCTGGGGTCAAGTTTCTTTGATAACTTGACAACTAGTGCTGAATGCCTGCAGTAAATACTGCTCAGCACCATATGACTTGTAGATATTTAGATACCGCAAGGAGTAGAACCTTCATGGAGGTGACAGTCTAGCAGGGGACTGACAAGGCCCTCTGAGCTCTTCCTTTGGGTCGCCAGGACTTTAAGCCTTTGTGCTGCTATATTATTCCAACCCAGCCCACCAACTCTGTAATGAAAATACTGTTGGTCCCATTTCACAGGTACGGAAACTGAGGCTAAGCAAGATGCTTGAGTTGCCTAGGGAACCTTGACTCTAGAGCCAGCTGTCACAGGCACGGTCTTTTTTTTCTAGAGGACTGGCCACCCCAGCAATCATGAAGACAAGGCAGAGTCAGTGTGCGTTTGGAGACTCTGGTGCCAAAACCATAACAAGTAAGGGTGGTCACTGAGCACAGCAGGAAGAAGCACACCTCTCCTCCCCCTGCACAGCACCTGCGTCCACCGGCCATGGGAACCGAGTCCCCCTGTTCTGCCTGCCACCTGATGTAAATCTGCTCCTGACACTCTACCAGGGAACGTAATCTGTTCACTCTATGCCCAGGGAGGGGAGTTTAGTTCCCAAGGCCCAGTCCCTGTTAGAGTCCCTTCTCAGGGGAACCTGCTTATCTGGAAGCCAGGCAGACAAGAGTTTTACATGATGTAGCTGCAAGAGAAAGTGTCAAGGAGCCAGGGAACCTTGTAAATGGCTGAAGCCGCAATGGGAAGATAACAAAAGAAGTGCTTATGCCAAGGGTGCCACCCAAACATCAACACACGCTATCTATTTCATGTCAAATAGCAACAACAAAAACAACAGAAATGGCCACACACAGCCAGAGGTATACGTTTGCCGTGAGAACAAAGGCAGCCATAAATATTCCAGGGAGCCAATAAAAGGAGATGAAGAAGGAAGAAAGAAAAGAAAAAAAAAGAAAGAAATAAAGAAAACAACCCAAAAGTGGTTAGCTCTCCAGTGTAATGGGCTCCATAAAAGCTTTCATTGTTAAGGGAGTGCTTTAGTAAGAGGTATATGAGGCAAGCCGAATGAATGTGAAAAATTGCATGCAATAACCAGAGCCCAAAGATGATTATCAACCTCTGAATCCTGTAGTTTGGAGCCAGTCAGTGCTGCTATTAGAAGATTGCCATTGTGGGTTAAAGAAAAAGCTTCTGTGGTCCTTCCTCCTCCTTCTGGGGAAACAGAAAGTCAATATAGGCTTCTCCTCTGTGCTAAGTCCATTTATGTGAACAATTATTGCACAGATGTAACCCAGTGTCACTGTGTTTCCCAAAGGCTAACTCCTGTAAACGTCCCAGCACATACATTCTGCACATACAACTTGCCCAACCAAGACCTGACCGGATTCCAGAGAGACCGATTCCCTCCCCCCCAGCCCCCATCTGCCCTCCACCCTCCAGCCTATTCTTCAGCCATCTGTTTGCTCTGTCCTCAGCTATTGACAGGACAGTGGGTGACATTTAAGAAAGCTGACCGGTCTGAATCTCAATCATTCTGGGACTAGTCAACTAGGATTGAAAACAAGCAAACAAACAAATAATAAAAAAAAATCTGGAAAACTGAATTTTTTTTTTTTTTAAACATTGGGCTTTTAGTGTGTGTTTCTTGTATTCTATGGGAAGAAGGCTTCCCTGTGCTTTCCTCAGCAGATGGCGGCAGCAAAGTCTTGTAGAACATTTGTATACGAGGGTAGGGTAGATTGTTGAGAGGTGGCATTGCTGAACAGATGCCAGTGGCTGATAGTCCCCAAGTTCTGTTTCATGAAAATGAGATGTTCAGGAAAATAGTTGCCTTTGCTCAAGTAGCCCAAGCTGGCCTTGAGGTTATGTAGCCCAGGACGACCTTGGCCTCCAGGTCTCCCCTCCACCCGCACCTCCCACGCTGTGAGTTCAGGTATGTGACCCATGGCTGTCTGTGCTGTGCTGGAGACCGAGCATGGCTTCCTCCACAATAGGCAACCCTGCCAACCGAGTCCTGTCCCAGCCTCAACAGTTGCTTCATTCTTGCTTGAAGTTGGCCCTGATTGGGAGTCTCTCTCTCAGAACCAGAGACCCGAAGGCCATGCCACAACGAGGCTTGAAACCTGACCGGTCCCTGTGAAATCACTATGGAACTTATTTGGTCAGAGAAGCCTTAGATGCATTGTTTCCAAATCTTTCCTAAAAGCGCAAAACAGCAAGGTGGCTCAGTGGTTACCGTGCTTCTGGGCAAGACTGATGACTGGAGTCGACCGATATGATGGAGAGAGAAGCGCTGTCAGCAAGCTGTGCTCTTACCTCCAACAATGTTCATACACACACACACACACACACACACACACACACACACACATATACCACACACACCACACACACACACACCACATACACACACACTACACACACACCACACACACACACACACACACACACCACACATACACACACCACACATATACACACACCACACACACACACACACACACATACCACACATACACACACTACACACACACACCACACACATACCACACATATACACACCACACATACACACACCACACATACACACACACACACCACACACATACACACACCACACATACACACACCACACACACATATACCACACACACCACACATACACACACCACACATACACACACCACACATATACACACACTACACACACACACCACATACATACACACCACATACACACACCACACACATACACACACACACACACACACCACATACACACACACCACACATATACACACCACACATACACACACCACACATACACAAACCACACACACATATACCACACACACCACACATACACACACCACACATATACACACACTACACACACACACCACATACACACACTACACACACATATACCACACACACCACACACCACATACACACACACCACACATACACACACCACACATACACACACCACACACATACACACACCACACACACACACACCACACATATACACACACTACACACACACCACACACATACACACACCACACATACACACACCACACATACACACACCACACACATACACACACCACACATACACACACATATACCACACACACCACACATACACACACCACACATACACACACCACACATACACACACCACACACATACACACACCACACATACACACACATATACCACACACACCACACATACACACACCAAACATATACACACACTACACACACACCACATACACACACACCACACATACATACACCACACATACACACACCACACACATACACACACCACACATACACACACATATACCACACACACCACACATACACACACCACACATATACACACACTACACACACACACCACAACACACACACCACACATACACACACACACACACACACACACCACACATACCACACACCACACATACACACACCACACATACACACACACACACACACACATACCACACACATATACATATACCTCACACATATATACACCCCCCACACACATACACTACAAACTCACACTATACACACCATACCACACACATTATACACACATTACACACAATACACACATACTACACATACATACACCACACACACACACAATACCACACACACACACCACACATGCACCCCACAAACACACCACACACACATATACACCACAAACACCCAGATACCACACACATACCGACACACACCATATACACACATACACCACAGATACACCACACACACACACACACACACACACACACACACACGTAATTAAAACTTTCTTAATTCAATAATGAAAGTACACGTGCCACTTCCTCATCATAGATTCCCTCATGGGACTCCTGACTTCTCCAGCATCCTGTAAGCCTGAGCAAAGGAAGCGCCTTGAGGCCTGAGGGTGCTTAGTTTCACCTAAAGTCTGTACTTAACTAATTCTTTACATGGTGGGAACCCAAGACAGTGGCACAAAGGAAGAATTTATTATTGCTAAGGAGCGATAGAAAGAAGTTAGCCAGTGGATACTTGAAAAGAAGTATCCGGGAAAGAAGACCCGGATGATGCAGCCTTGTGGGGTATCAATTACTGTTAATTACTGCACTGTGCATTTCAAAAAGCTAGAAACACACACTTTTAATGCGTTCCCTACAAAGGCATGATAAATGAGGTTGAAGAAGTATGTAGCATGCATGAAACCTAGCTTCAGTCTTTAACACCGCATAAAACCCAGAGCTCACACCTGTAGTCCCTGCATCGGAGAGAAAGGTGGGAGGCAGAAGTCACAGCCATCCTCATCTACACAGCAAGTTTAAGGCAGCCTGGGCACATGGACAAAACAAGAGGAGGAGAGAGAGATGTTAGTTCTGCCCTGGCCTAAACATTTTATACACACACACACACACACACACACACACACACACACGCACACACGCACACGCACGCACGCATGCACACACTAAAGCAGTGTTAGAAACCCAATTAATATATACAACTTTTATATTTTTATTGTCAGTGAAAAGTTAGCTATGAGATGAAGTTTGAGCTATAGAGTTGAAGGAAATGTGCTAGGGAAAGACCCCAATAAAAGTGACCCGGGCTGTGGATTTCCTCGTGTGCACACCCTCTCATGGTACGGTGTGCAATGGGGGGGGGAGCTTCCTTTAAAGGGGATGAATGACGACATGGGCTCTTGCTCCTGTGTGTGAAGGTGGTCCACTGGGAGGAGGGAGAATGAGGGATGTCTGCTGGGAAACAGCCATCCTTGCCTTCCTCTCTTGGATGTCAGGGTAGCCTGTGTGACAGACCTGTAAGTCTATGCATCCTAAGGAGTAGGCACTGCACGTATCTCAGGCGTGTGCCTGCCTGCCTCCCTGCCTGTCTGTGTACATGTTGATCCGGGGCTGTCCACATGTTAGACAAGAGACTTGGGCTATGTTTTGAAGGTAAAATAAGTAAGATGTGCAAATGGGTTGGATACATGTGGTGACACCTTGCTTGTACAAATAAAGCCTGTCTGAGGGTCAGAGCTTGCCACTAGCTAACCACAGAGGCCTGGAGGTCTGTACAGACAGACAGGAAGTAAGGTAGCTGGGCAGAAACAGGATATAAGCAGGGAGAAACAGGAAATCGCTCTCATGTCTGCTGAGATGCTAAGGAGGTAAGGTGTGCCGCGGCTTTGTGCCGCGGCTTGCTCCTGCCTCTGCCTCCTCCAGCAGATACCTGCTCTGAAAATAAAACGTGGAGTCCAAGGGGAACATTAAAAAAATTTGTTGATTATTGTTGATAATTTGATACACTGAAATATGATCATATCCACCCGCTATGCCTCCTTGCTAACTTCCTTTATTTCCCCTCTCCCAGGATCCTCTTGTTCGATTTGATAACCCACTAATTGGAGCCTGGCAACCTTCAAGTGGCCCCACCCTCAGAAGAGAATGCTTCTTCCTCCTCCAGCAGCTACAGATTCCCAGTAGCTCCTCAGTGAGGGGTTGGGACGGAGACCAACCCCTCACCCCCACCCCACGCACACACTAATGCCAGAAGGTGTTTGTACACACACATCTGGAGTGCAGTAGGAAAAATCGGGAAAGAAGAGTGTACTGGATAACAATGGGCTCCAGGAACTGGAGGCAGGGCCCTCAAATGAAGCATGTGTCTTTGTTGTAAATATTCTACCCCCGCTGCCATGAAGTCCCCAACATGAAATTGCTGTCACGGGTGACCAGCACTAGATGGCGGCATGTATGGAACGGAGAAAATAAGAGAAGACATTCTAAAAATGGAACCCTGGACGGTCCTTGTGGGAAAGCGAAACCTCAATGAGCCTGACAGCTGGCCTAGAGCGTGCGCAGTAGATACCTCCTCACAGCCAGCCTGGGTCAGCCAGAGGGCCTTGAGGACCGCAGATGAGAGCGACCACGTCACCTCAGTAGATGCCAGCTCGGTGGCTCTCCTCCTCTGGAGCAGGGTTGGGGACCATATAAGGCTCACCCCTGCCCGGAATAAACTGAGCTTGATGTTTCAATTTGTTCCTGATGCCTGTGTCATTGGTGAGCATTGGAGAGTTGTCCCCGACCCCCAAGGGACACCTGTCTGTCGGGACCCTGCAACAGGTCCTATGCTGAGAGTTGGGGAGATGAGGAGCTAAAGACGAGGGATTCCAGGAAGGAGGAAGTGGCCTCTGGCAAAAGCTTCGAGCATCGAGTTTGGCAATATGGAGAGCATTGTGACCTGGCAGAAGCAGCTCAGGGTGGTGCCAGGCAAACAACGCTTCAGAACCACCCTGACCCCTCCGAATAGCAGCACCTGGAAGCAGCTGGCTCTGGCAGCTGAACCCCATATTAGAATGCGCTTGGAGCCTTTAAATTAAGTACCTTCCAGATTCCAATGGTGTCAACACTATAAAAGAATTAGATGGGTCTTTTGGCTCAAAGGCCTTGGAGGAACAGAGAGGAAGGCAACCTACCTCCATCATTTGAAAATGTGCGTAATGCTCTGTATAAATCCCCAGTCTGGGTAACGGCCTGCTTCCTGTGGTTTAGGAATAAAAGCCAGGGCCTTTCATCCAGAGGCGGTGACGGGCACTTCATTGTGTGTACCAAGTTGTGGAGGACATTTTCTGATTAATATCTGAACCCACGTGTTTCAGGGGCCCGTTGCTTCCCACTGCTCTACGCTTGGGTACAAAAGGGACATCTGGGACACATGGGGCTGTGGGTTCCATCAGTGTCCTCCATTTTAAGCCCTCAATTCTGGGCAAATACGGTGGTGTGACATTTCTGCACAGGCAGAAGTAGCTCCTTGCTACCACTGATCATTCACTCATCCATTCGAAAACCGGCAAAGGGGCTGAGGATGGAGCTCAGTTGGTAGAGTTCT
Source organism: Cricetiscus sungorus (assembly GCA_030556225.1). Taxonomy (NCBI): domain Eukaryota; kingdom Metazoa; phylum Chordata; class Mammalia; order Rodentia; family Cricetidae; genus Cricetiscus; species Cricetiscus sungorus. Next base: position 1,180,173 of record JANBXA010000369.1, on the reverse strand, counting down.
TCCATCCTCAGCATCTCATAAATGAACTGGGTGTGGTGCTATAGGCCTGTAATCTGAGCATTGGAGAGTTGGTTGGTGGCTAGAGGAACACAAATGCATCCATATATATATATATGTATATATATATATACATATACATATACATATGTATATATGTGTATATTGTGTGTATATATATATATATATATATATATATATATATATATATATATATATGGCTTTGAGACCAGCCTGGAGGAGAGAGGTGAGGAAATTAGTTCTGACGATACAGCACCAGAGGACACGGCACAGTCTGAAAACAGTCTATGTAACTAAGGCTTACGAGGCTGTCAGCACAGGCAGGGCCTGGGTTCTAAGGGCTTTAGAGGTGATGTTGAAAGAATAGGTTTTATCTTGGAGCCACAAAGGAGTTTAAATTTAAGGGACATCTTGGTCTTTTTTTTTTTTTTTTTTTTTTTTTTTTTATGCTTGAGACAGAAGGCTAAGCTCAGGGAGTGATTACTGACTTTAATAGTGCAGGAGGCTAGGTCAGGACAGGGTAGTTTTTGAGACATCACAGAGGAAAACTAACCAGGCTTGGTAAACAGCTAGACACGCCAAGGAGGCGGGGAGAAGGGGAAAGGACCCTGGCTCCCTTCGTCATCCTCCCCTGGGATCACCGAGTTTCACTCCTTCTGGTCGCTCTTACTGTCTGTGTTCCTGTCACCAAACGCTCTAGCAGTACGATGTTGTCAATGCCAACACAAGAGACTGATTTTCAAGTTCTAGAGGCTGGGTTCCAATTAATGACCCTGTAGCTTCCATGTTTGGTTAAAGTCGCTTTCTGGTCCATAGAGGGCACCTTCCTGCTGTGACCTCACCTGATGAACTCACCAAGGGATCCCTGTGGGGGTCTTTGAAAAATGCGGGAGTGCCCTCCCCAGAGGCTCTGTAAGGATTCAGGCATTGTGCTGGCCTGCCCCTGTCATCACCCGGCAGAATGCACTCAGGCGGTGCCCTGGTCAGGCCAGGTGCAAAGGACCCCTTTGAAAGAACGACCCCAGCCCACTGAAGCTCTCTTCCCTGCTGTTCCCGGGGACATACAGGACTTTGCCAGTCTCCCTCTTCTCTTCTGCCCTCTCTCTGTGTCTCTTTACCCCCTTTTCTTTCTGCTCCCTCTGCCTGCCTGGCATGTTTGTCCCCTGCCTTGGTCACCCTTGCCTGCCATGGAATCCACCAAGGTCCCCCTTGCATTTTATCATATCAGGCTCCATTGCCATGATCCATCACCACTCAAAGGCCCTGCTGTAAAGACGGTCACACAGGGAAAGCAAGCACCCAGCCGTAATTGCTCACTCCCATTTCCCTGCAGTATTCACACAAAATTGGCCCCCAGGCCCTCCCCCACCACCGTCTTCTCTGTCGTCCGGTACAGCCCTTTCTTCTGCTCAAGCATTTACCATCCTGTCTGTGGTCTTGCCGACACTGCCTGGGATGCTTTTGGGGGACCTTTCGTTTCTTCTTCCCTGCTCTTTCTGTCAATCATGTCTTGTATGGTTGCCCTATTGTCCCTTTCCTGCAGCTAATGCCCTTTGCAGACCTCTCCAGGGACCTGCTCCCTTTTCTGGCTTATCTGCACCTGGCCGGGAGCTCTTCTGTCTGCATTTCCCAAGAGAGCATTTACCTTCCAAGGGGCAGATTCTTATGTCCAGCTCCCATGCCTGCACGGGTAACTTAGACCTGGGTTTGCAGACCGTGTGTGCAGATTTATTTTTTATCAACTTGACACAAACCCAGACATACTTGGGAAGAGAAAAATCTCAATTAAGGAATTGTGTCCATCAGACAGGCCTGTGTGGCATTTTCTTGATTGCTGAGTGATGTGGGAAGGATCAGACCAATGTGAGTGGGACAATCCCTAGGTAATTAAGCCTGGGGTGTATAAGAAAGCAAGCTGAGTAAGATATGGGGTACCAGCCAGTAGACAGCTTTCCTCCATGGTCTCTGCTTCAGCTCCTGCCTCACATCCCTGATGAGAGATGCCATTCTGTAAATATGTTTCTCTTATTGGTTAATGAATAAAGCACTGTTGGCCAATAGGAAGGCAAGAGGATTCTGGGAAATGTCGTGGAGTAGCAATATGATATTGGGAAGAGAGGATGTGAGTCTGGCATTCTTGGTAAGACAAGATCATGCAGAAATACATATAATAGTGATTATGTGATGGGAGATGTTATTCTGTAAATATGTTTCTCATACTGGTTAATTAATAAAGCCCTGTTGGCCAATAGAAAGCAAGATAGGTGGGGCTAGGAGACAAGGAGGAAAGAGGAAGTGGGAAGGAGGAGTCAAGATGGAGACCTGGGAGAAAGAAGATGCCAGCGGCAGCTCCCAGATAAGATGACCACGTGGAAATACTTAGATAAGTAGAAATGGGTTAATAATTAAGACAGAGCAAGCCCATAAACAATAATGGTAATTGGCCAACAAGATTGTATCAAATACAGAGTCTCTGAGCGTTATTTTGGGCTGGTGCGGCTGTGGGCCCAGACTGGCGGCAGGCGGGATGGTGCCGGCGGGAAAAACCTGCCCGTAACAATTATGGGTTAATATTTAAGACATAGCTAGCCAATAAGAAACACTAGTAACAGGTCAACACCTTTATATCTAATACAGCGTCACTGTGTGTTATTTGGGGCTGACGAGGCTGTGGGACCAGGCTGGAGGAAAAGTGCTTATAACACATGTCCACCTTGAGTATATGTCCTGACTTTTCTCAGTGATGGACTATTACTCGGAAGTATAAGCTAAAATAAACTCTTCCCTCCCCAAGCTGGTTTTGGGCAGAGTGTTTTACCACAGCAGCAGAACCTAGCTAGAACAGACTGTGTCACAAAGCAGCCAGGCAGGCACAGTTGTCTGGTTTTTCAACCGTTGGTTAGTGAGCATTGTGTGTGTTCATAAGTCAGACCGCCTACATAAAATGCCCCAGTCTCTCTTACAATTTTATTACTTTTAATAAATCAGGCTATTGCCAAAGAAAGAAATTCAACAAGCCTTTGATGAATTAAAAATAGGGGAAATGAGGCATTGAAACATAGTTTATCTTTTTAAATCCATCTCTTAATATTGGGGTCACTGTAGATCCTCATACAGTTGTCCTTTACCCAGTAGCTGCCCTGGGTGACACTTTAGGATACGTGCTAGCATAGCTGGGATATGACTGCCTATGTGAGTCACTTTTCTGAAACTGTGACCAGAGACTTAAAGGAGCAGGGATGCATTCTGCCTCATAGTCTAAGAGCGTCATGGCTGGGGAAGCATGGAGTGGCTTGTTCACAATTTGCTGGGTCAGGGCACAGCTCTGCTTCCTGCTCTAATTCTGTGACCTGCTTGGCCACAATCCCTAGCTCTTCAGTGACATCCTTACTGATGGAAATTTGGGAACCATGCATTCCTGCCCTGGGTTCAGGGATGTTTACGTTTCCTTACATCTTCAGATGCTTGATTTTAATTTCCCCCTTAAAATCTCCTCTAGTCTTCTCTCCAGAAAGAAACCGTTGGTCCTTATGTGGTCTCTGACAAACAGCTGATAACCCTAGAAGACAGTGGAGTAACTAGTCTCCAAGATGAAGTCTCAGCAGTGGGCTTGATTTTCTAGAACTTAGCAATAGGGGGGGAAATGGAGCCTTTCTGTTTCCCTCCTGCTGGATCAAAAATGTGATCTCTGGGGCTGGAGAGGTGGCTCAGAGGTTACAAACAGGGACTGCTCTCCCAGAGATACTAAGTTCAATTTCCAGCCCCCACATGGAAGCTCATAACTGTCTTTATCTGTAGTCACACGGGATCCAATGCCCTCTTCTGGTGTGCATACACATGGACAAAACATCCACACATACAAAGCACAATAAATAAGTAAATCTGAAATGTAGGAGAAACTGCGGCCAGCCTACCCCAGCCACAGTTGCCCTGTCCCTGGCTCCCAGGCCAGCCCAGACTGCATGCAAATGCCAAGCTGCCAAGCCTGCCTCAGCACCCAGAGACACCAATAGGACAAGGACGTACAGCAGAGTCAGCTGCCTGAGCCAATGGGACCTTGGGAGGGGTATAACCTTACTAAATAATCTCAGCTACACTCTCTGCTACTCACTGACTCCTGGTGCCTGAGTTGTTGGTGCTTCCTCTTCTCACCCCCCTCCCCCAAGGAGGGTAACCTGCAATACTGAAAAGTAAGATTTCCATCCTGAATCCTTTTGGAGTTCAGACCCTGCCTGCCTGGTTAGAGGCAGAGACACATTTCACAAGGTCCCTGTAGCCACAGCCTTTGCTCTGAGGAGCCCTGCCAAGAGCTTCACAGTAGATTAATGCAGGGGAGGGAGGGAAGGAAAGGCCATTGAGTTCAGTATCCACTCAATGCTTGACGTTTAAAAAGAAACTAATTATGAGGTATAGCTTGGTTGGTGGAGTGCTAACTTAGCATGCACAAAGCCCTGGGTTCCATGCCTAATACTCCATAAACTGGGCTTGGTGGTGTTCACCAGTAACCAGCACTTAGGAGGTTGAGGCAGAGGAATTCAGATATTCAAGGGCATCTTCTACAGAGAAAGTTCCAGGGCAGTTGGGGCTGGCAGACAACCCTCCCCCTCCTCCTCCTCCTCCTCCTCCTCCTCCTCATCCTCATCATCCTCATCATCATCATCAAGGTAAATTAGGAAATAGCTCTGATTCCCTTTTCCTTTCCCATTTATTTTCTTTCTCTTTTTATGTCAGGAAGATTGTCCTGCATGGGACCAAAACTCGCATCAGGAGAGGGTCTCAGGGTGAGGGGGGTGCTGCCCCACCTAGGAGTCACAACCCTCCAAGCTGAGATGGGATTTAAGAGATGCTACTGGCAGCTTCCCTGGCGTTTATGCTGATTGATAGGCTTCATTATGTCCTAGAGATTAGAGAAATAAGAGAAATACCACGTGACAATTAGTAAACAGTCAGGAACCCGTAGAAACACATGACAGATCAGTAGATTTATGAAAAACAGTGCTGACAGGCCCATTTTTCAGAGTTCAGCATTTCACCTGCAGAATTTAAAATAAAGAAAACTCCCAAGATTCATCCTCACATTTGAGAAGGTTCAGTTAAGTGAGAGGGAAACAGTGGGGCAGGTTGTCCCCTGTAGCTGTTTCCCGGAGTAACTGAATGCTGAAACACATTTCACTTTGTCCCACCTGATACTTCCTGACGACAACACGGAAATGGGCAGAGATGTACCAAGCAAGAGGTTCACGTTAGCAGCAGCCCCAGGTAAAACACAAAAGTAGAAGGGGTTGATTTGATAATGTTTCTTAGTTTTCCTTGGAATTTTTTCTTCAAACCTTCAGCTTTTTAGTCCTCCCCTTCTCTTTGCCTCTTTCTTTTTTGTCTACATAGAGAGACAGAGAGACAGACAGATAGATAGACAGACAGACAGACACACACACACACAGGCAGAGACAGAGACAGAGAGACAGATTGTGTGCTTACCTACCCTTAGATGAAATGACTAATGCTTGTTATTTCTGTGTCTTACAAGACTTCACATTTGGTTATAGCTCTTGAATCAACTGTTTATATCTCTTCGGCGCTGAGTCACTCCATCACCTTGGTCACAAAAAGCCCGTCCTCATCTAAAGGGCACCATGAACTCTTCCCGGTGCACGGAGGGGTGAGCTTTTCTTCCACCTTTACAGGAGCATGAAAACAGCACAAACAAAACAGAGAACAGTTAGAGCACAACCGTGGCCTGGATTCTAAAACCTGGGTGGGGTTGCCGAGTAATGCGTCCGGTCCGCGGAAGACCAGCCGCCCAAGCCGCCCAGATGCGGGGGTCGCTGTGCTTCACTCCGCTACTTGTTGAATCCTAGGAGAAAATTTTTGCTTACCCGATTTGGTTCTGGAAGCTTTTCAGCTTCTAATTACGGTGTTTAGGAGACAATGGAGACAGCTTAAAATAATGAGAATGCTGCTAAAAGGGGTAGATGGTAGTTGTGTGACAAAAAGAAATGTTGGTGCTGGGTACAGTGTACATTTAGCCTGTCAGCAAACACGCAGCTTTCTGCAGGTACCACGGGAGATGCCCTTAGGAGGAAGCCATGAACCCAGAGGTTGTGCGTTTCTGCTTTCACAAGCAGCTGCTGAAGTTAGAATAGCGGCTTAATAGAAATTAGAGTTTATCCTTTTGAATCCCCTAGCAATTTGCCTCTGTTGGGCCGCAGGTCATTATGATGCAAAGAGAAAGCCTCCCGGAACAGGGTGTGATTCAGGCCTGCATTCTTGTTGCCACGTCCAATTCAGCTGAAAGCCAGGAATACAGTGAGTGCACTTCCTGGTCTTTGACCCTTCCTGGGAGCTTTTGAGAAGCAGAGTTTGTGCAGAACACTAACCTCCTTCTTCACATTCGCTGCCCACTAACGTCAGTAAACCCACTCAGAGGCCTGGAGAGAACTTGCTTTTTTTTTTTTTTTTAAATCACCTTCACCTCCCTCCCATCTTAAAAACAAGGCTTCCAGCTTCCTACTTCTCACCTTACCAAGCTGAAACACTGGCCTTCGAAATAGAAGTTAAATGTCCCAAAGCAGCTCTTTGGCACAGATGGGCCAGTGACACAGAGGACAGTTGTTTTATCATCGCTAAACTTGAACTGACCAAAAGAGAGATAAAAAAAAACAAAAAACAAAAAAACAAACCAAAAACAGAAAGTGAGATGATCCCATTGGAGAGTGTGCTTCATAAGTCAATCATCTGCACCATAGCCTCCTACAGCACCCCTAAGTTACAGCCATTAAGCAGAGTAAGGGTGATCTGAGCCCAGGAAACAGGAATCCAAGGTCCCACATTTGCCTCTCGGGGCAGGAGCAGAGCTAGACTCATAAAACAAATTCCAAAGTAGATGGGTTTCAGAAGAAAAAATAAATAAAAACAACTGATTTTTAAATTCGTTTTAAAGACTATTTAGAGTCAAGTTCAGACTTTATTTGGTTGATTTAAAGCATACACATCCACTGACTGGTTCTTGTCTAATACTACAGGCCAAAGGCCCAGTCATTACCTGAGTGCTGTGTTCAGGTATTTGTCTGTACTTCTGAGCCCTGGAGTTGTGGCTTCAGCAGACGATCCACAGGTTGAAGTCCTCACTGGGTGGATGGATCTACACTATCCCCTAAGATACTGTAAAAACAAAAATTGCAACAGCAGAACAGACTCAAGGACTCTAACCAAATCACAGGCCCCAGGAACCTTTAGTTTCCCAAACACCTGCCCTGGGGCAAAGCAAAGAAGCTAATTGGTGTGTGCCGAGCTTGCCAATCACAGAGGATTTCCAGGGTAAAATGGAAATCCCCCAGGGCTGTGGAAGCAGTAGGGATTCCAGGCAGTGAATAAGCCCCAGAGGAATTGTCCAAGAGCACAAAGGAGGGCTTCTACTCTGTGGTCTCTAGCCTGGGCCTCTAGGCATCCCCGGGAACTTAGAGAGTTCAAACTCAATAAAAGAGCAGGAGAACTCTCTCCTTGGGCTGTTGAAAATTGCTGCAGGTGCCTGTGCCTCTGTGCTTAGGTGATGGATCATTTTCCTTGAGCAAAACCTGCTCTCTGCGAAAACAAGGAGATGGCAACACTAACTCTGATGAGATCGGCTTTGAAACGACGCTCAGGTTTGAGCAGTGAGGTGGCATAGCCCGTGCGTGAGGTCTGTGCCAGGTGTGATTACAGCGGACTGAAAACTTTCCACACACTCCGATGACGCCAGGTCAGCACTGAGAGATTCTGACAGTCTCTGTGGACTGGGCGCCCAGCAGAGTCCTTGGATGAGCAAGGAAGGTCCAAGGCCAAAGCATCTACAACTCCTCTCCCAGCAAGCTGCACAACGGGGGTTTCAGGACTGGTAGAACAAGTTTCTGTTAGCAACTATGGTGGTTTGATTAAAAACTGCCAATAGGGAGTAGCAATATTAGGAGGCGTGGCATTGTTGGAGGGGGTGTGGCTTTGACGGAGGAGGTGTGTCACTGTGGGGTTGGGCTTCGAGGCCTCACGTGCTCAAGCCAGGCCCAGAGTGTCAGAGTCTCTTCCTGGTGCCTATGTATGGATCAAGATGTGGAGTTCTCAGCTCCCCCAGCACCACGTTACCTGTCTGCCAGCACGCTTCCCACTGTGACGAGCATGGATAATGGGCTAAACCTCTGAACTATAAGCCGGCCCGTATTAGATGTTTTACTTTACAGGAATTGCAGTGGTCAGGGATGGAGAGACGGCTCAGCCAGCGGATAAGAACACTGGATGCTCTTCCAGAAGACCCAGGTTCAATTCCCAGCACCCACATAGCAGCTCACGACTGTCTGTAACTCAAGTTCCAGAGAATTGGCACCTTCACACCAATGCAATAAAATAAAATTATATATATATATATATATATATATATATATATATATATATATGTAGTGGTCATGTTGTTTCTTCAAGCAATAAAATCCTAAGATAGCAACCATGGGTAGAAATGAACGGAGAAGGTGTGATAACAAGAAGGAAAAGCATTATGAGTAATATATTTTAGTGATGTAGCTGGAGCTTGAGGTCAGAAGGCCCAGCTCCTGCAGCCCAATGGGCCACACCCAGCTACCTAATTAAGCAGAGACTTAGTGTGGCACAATCAGATGGATATACAGGATCCAGTGGCTCCAACTCCATTTTCCTTTTTACAAAGATTGTTTTTCAAATTTTAGTTGTGTGTATATGAGTGTGTGTGTATGTGTGTGTTATTGTTAGAATACAAACAATGACAACAAAAACCACACCAAAGTTCTGCCCAAGAGACTGGACCTCTGGCTTGGGTGGAAACGGAACCCTTCAGTTGTGAGTCCGTTGACTAAGGGAGCGTTCCAAGGAAGGCATGTGTGGCATTAATGCTTTCCTGAGATACTGTGCTTTCCCTTCCCAGAATTCCTGCCTCTAGGACAGTAGCTTACAGACTGCAGCCTTGTAAGGGTACAACATCATTTATTTTCAAGGGTGATTGATTTAAGCCTTCGGGCTCACCTTTCCAACCCGGGGCACCACGTGGGCCTTCCTAACCTTCTCTCTAAAGCTTCTTTCTCTTCCGGCCATGCAAATGCTTGCCACCTCACCTCTGCCCCACACCAGCTTCCGTGGCATGGCTGTTCCTTTTATTTTTCCTCCTCTGGGCAGCCACTGAAGTTCCCAGCTTGCCTGCCCTCCGGTCTTCTTTAAACGCTAATGAAATTGTCCTTGAGCTTCTGTTTGAATCCATTCTTGAAGCCTTTTTCTCAATGAGACTAGGAGCCGCAAGGGTGTAACCTGGTTTCCTCTGCATCACTCTGTGTAAAGGCCCCAGTGGAGGCCAGAGATGTATCCTCTTGGATGGAAAGTCTCCTGACATGGGTGCTGTGACTTGAACTATCATCTTCCAGAAGAACAGCAAGGGCCCTTAACTACTGAGCCTTCTCTCCAGCCCCCACAGGCCCATCTTTGAGATGGCGTCTAAGTAGAGAAGGGGTTGGGGTTGAAAATTGGGGTTTGCATGATCGAGCCGTTCCAGCCAAGGTACAGTCTGGTGGAAAATTGCCTTAGCTCTGGTCCTGCAAGATAAGAAGTCCTTATGGCTCAAAAGCAAGCTGATTCTAATGAGATAATCATTTCTTCTTCAGGGAATGGCCTATCCAGCATAGATAATTGCCCATATAAGGAAGTGACCTGGCCCTCGTGGATGATTGTCCTTCCACAGAGAATGACCTGTTACAGCAGGTTCTTCCCTGCCGGCTGCCGCCAGTCCTGATGCCACGTGAGCCCCAAATAACACTCAGAGACTCTGTATTTGATACAATCCTGTTGGCCAATTACCATTATTGTTTATGGGCTATCGCTGTCTTAATTATTAACCCATTTCTACTTATCCAAGTATTTCCACGTGGTTATCTTATCCGGGAGCCACAGCCGGCATCTTCTTTCTTTCAGGTCTACATCTCGACTCTCCCTACTCCTTCCTCTTTTCTCCCCCTGGTCTCCTAGCCCCGCCTATCTTGTTTTCTATTGGCCACAGAGCTTTATTAACCAGTATGAGAAACATATATACAGAATAACATCTCCCATCAATGACCTGGAGCTGATTTGCATTTCCTAGAATCTAGGGTGACTAGAGATTTAGGACAATGACATCTGTGTGTCTCTGGCCTTGCAGGGAGTGAGCTAGGTCAGACGAAGAGAGACTCTGAGTGGCCGTTACACCTTGCAGAATCAGGCAGGCATCTGATCCAAAGTGCAGAAATCAGACAGAAAATGCAGGCAGAGATGTAAGACCTTCAAGCTGCTTTTAGTTGCAATGTGGGTCCAAATGAGCACTCAGTGCCATCCAGAAGAAGCAGTGTCTCACTGCCCGATAAAGGGAGTGTTGCATATGGATACCTATATTCCTCTTGCTTACTGTGGTATATGAGCCTTGGGTCAGCAGCCAGGCAGTGGAGTAGGCCTCATGTGCACCATTTCCCTGATGAGTGTACCCAAGAAGCTACCTCACCTTTCTGGGACCATAAGCTGAATTTTAAATGATGTCGAATTTTACAAACCTAAGTCCAGTCTGGGAAAGAATCCTCAGGATGGAATCTTTTGAACAGGAAGTTTATTAGAACTATAGCTTTGGGGATGTAAAGACAAGGCAAGCTAGGAAGGCAGGGGACAAGACAAACTGCATGGTTGGTACTCAAAGATGATGCATCAGACTGTCCTTTGCTGAAATATACTGGTATCCCCCTTCCCATCTGACACGACACACCCAAAGGAACCAATATAAGGACGGATGGAGAGTAAACCTCAGGACTGAAAATCTAATAGATGTTTCTGAAAAGAACACTCCAAGCTGTGTTGATAGCAATATTGAACCACATCCCCAGGGATTCTAACCAAGAAAAGAACATCAAGTGGACAGAAGATTCAAACTGCAGACCAAGACCAAAACCAAGACCAAGACCAAAACCAAGACCAAGACCAAGACCAAGACCAAGACCAAGACCAACACCAACACCAACACCAACACCAAGACCAACACCCAACACCAACACCAACACCAACACCAACCACCAACACCAAGGAAGGCCCTAGGCAGTCCCAGAGAGACCTGTGGAGCTGAGGTGACCTCATGTAGCCTGAGTGGAGACAAGAGGCCCAAGCTTCGTGGAAGGGGTAAGGGAGGAGTCTGGTGTCTGGGAGATAAACTCTAATCCGTTCGTGGATGGGACCAATCTAACCCCTCCCCCTTGGACTCTGCTTCCTGCTCCATGTTTAGCAGAAATTTAAATGCAAACTTGGTTCTTCCCCATTTGCTGTGTCATTTCTTGTGACATTAACTGGTCCCTCACCACTCTCCCATGCCCTGCAATGGAGAAATAAGAGAATAAGGAAATAAGGAATCATACTCTTTTATCACCATTTGTAAAGAGGGTGTAAACTCCCACTGTGAGAGGGCCCCACCTTGAGGGAGGTCTTTCTCTTGAGAGGTCTTCATCAACAGAGAGCAGGAAGCATCTAGAAAAGTGCCCAGGTCTTGACAGGCAGCTTCAGGAGCTAGAACTACACTGTCCACCACGGTAGGCACCATTAACAAGACTACTACTAATTATTTCATATGCAGTGAACCCACTACAATCTCAGCTACCCATTACAGGAAACAGATTTCCACTGTTGGTCTGGGGACAATCATTCTTGAAACACTAAAAGCCGACTTCCTAGGAGTTACAGGATTTGGCTTGAGTCCCTATGATACACGCTTTCCTAAATGTCCTTGTGTTTTTGAGACAGTGTCTCCTGGAGCTTGAGCTGGCCTCTACCTTACTATGATGTAGGACCTAATCTCAAGCTCCTGATCCTCCTGCTTCTGTCTCCCACTGGTTAGTGTTTACACATATTACTTGCTATTTTGAAAGTGTACATTGTAAATCACCAGGCCATGTCTGGTACTACACCTAAAGGAAATGCCCCACCCCCACCCCAATCTACTTGGAACAGATAAGGACTTTGATTGTTTCCATGTTAAGGCCACATCGCAACTGATGCTTATCCTTGAGGCGGGAGAGCAAAATTACAGCCGAAAGACGAAAGATTGTTTAAGGTCACTTGATTGACACAATCAGGCTGAAGTCTTAGAATTTATCAGTTTGGATGTTGCTATACGGCAGTCATTTTAAGAGATAGGGAAGATCTGTTCACAGTGACATTTAGGAACTTGGGTGTTTTGGGTGTGTTTGTCTGTTTTATCACTTAAAGACATAAAAATGGCATCAGAGAGAGAGAGAGAGAGAGAGAGAGAGAGAGAGAGAGAGAGAGAGAGAGAGAGAGAGAGAGAGACCATCATGGTGTTTGGCCAGGGAACTAACTATCAGTTTCTATCTTCTTGGGCACGGGATTTCTGAAAATGCTGGTTCAATACTTCAAAAGGATTGTGTATATTGACTTAGAGTTACCTTTGTGGTACTGGGGGGTATCTTTCACGTCCCCCAGATTCCTGGGAACGTGATTTAGACAGAACAGTGGGAGGAAACGGCCGAGGGGGGCAAAGCAGGGAACAGAAGCGGCTATGATGTCCCTGTGGGATGGAGGAAGAAAGCATGGGACCACAGAGGCAGAGCCCTCTTCCCTCATAGCCTAACAAAGACACGTCCAGCTGGGTAGTGCAGTGGCAGCCTACCTCCATTTCTCACAGTGTTGGGTTAAACCACCATTTTCCCCTCATGGTCCTGCATTGCTTCTGCCAATGGCCCAAAAGTGAACTGTGATATGAGAAAATTCTAGAAACAAAAAAACTTGCAGTAGTCCTGGCAATATCTGCTTCCTGGTGACGTGTGTTCTCAGAGACCCTAACATGACGGTACACAAAGGCCTGCACAACAGGTCCCAGGTGGCTGGTGCCACCAAAGAGGCTCACCCTACCGACAGTGATGGACGTTTGAAAATTGTCTGCTGGCTGCTTGAAGATATTTTCATTTCTGATGGGCCTGTAATCTGCGAAAAATGAACTTCAATTGCTTTCTCAGCAAGTACTAAAAAGTTACTCTTACATCTTGGAGGGCTATGGGGAAGCACATGTCAAGGACTGGTAGGTCAGCGGGACCGAAATCACAGCTCTGAAATGAACACTTGATACTGAATATAAATTGAATGATCAGCCGGGTGATTTTAGAACTACCTGGGTGGAATTTATGTGTCTTCTGGATGAGATGATGGTTCTAGGCCTATGGGAGTATCTGACACACAGCACTGCAATCAGCAGGTGAGGGGAGGGGTGCAGGGTGGGAAGGGGTGGGCGAGTAGCTTGACCTCTAGCCTTTTCGCCCCTCTCCTTCTGATTGTCCTTCAGCGGGAGTGCAGCTACTTACAGAGAAGTTGTGCCTCTTGCTGCTGCCTGTGAGCATGCCTAGGACGGCTCAGCATTTGCTTGCTCTGTGCTAGACGGTCAAGTGCGCCTTGACCTCCGTGTCCCCAGCAGATTGGGAGCTTCTGAGAACAAGCCTAGCAACTCTCAGCCTCGGCTTGGAGAAGTGAACCATTACTGATTGGTGATTTCTTTAGAAGATGGCTGATATTCATACACTAGACTCCAATCTTTTAATTTAGACCCTGGACTTTCAGAAAGAGTTATTTAGAGAGGGGAAGAAATAATGTGCGAGAGGGACTGGTGAAATTGCAGGAGAGTGAGACAAAACTTAAACTGAGCAGAGGGAGAGGGAGGAGAGACACATGGAGGACGGGCGAGGCATCGCAGAACAAAGAAGAAAGGAGAACGGTGTTAACGGAGAAGTAGTTCTGAGTGTTACTCGAAATGTTGGTCTTTCCTAGTTTGTCTCCATTCTTTCTCTCTCTTAAAATTATTTTTATCTTATTTTTGTATGCATCAGTGTTTTGCCTCCACATATGTCTGCGTGAGTGTGTCGGGTCCCCTGAAACTGGAGGACAGACAGTTGTGAGCTGCCACATGGATGCTGGGAATTGAACTCAGTCCTTTGGGAGAGCAGCTGGTGCTCTTAACTGCTGAGCCATCTCTCTCGCCCCTCTTTCCTATCACCAATAGTTCTTGCTGGGAAAGAACTGGAATTCCTTTGAGGAAGTTTTGGGGGAAAGTGAGGGGGGAAGGAAGGAAAGATGGCGGAAAGGCTGCCCCATTGTAGCCAGCCTACTCAGGATGCAGGATGTCTAGGTGTGAGCTCAGTGTGTCTTTTCCACAGAATTCTCCAGAAGGATCAGAGCTTCACAAACAATCTTAGCACTCAAATCTACCCATTGCACACAGCTTCAGTGCCACCCTTAGTAGATCTCCTGTGACGTGGACTGGTGGTAGAGAAGGACATGTATGTTCAGAGCACAAGACTGAACCATTTTCTGCATCGCACCTGTTGGGGTTTCCATACATGATACGGCCCCAATTCCCACAATATCTGTGTGTGCCTGGTTTCTCGTTTACCTCATAGCATCTTTGTTCGGCTAATTGCCAGTTCCCATCTGCTGCCATTCTTGGCCCAGGACAGGAAGTTTCTGTTCCAGGTTATTTTAACAAGCCCTTTAACACGAGCCCGATACGTAGAGCACATCAACTCTGATTAAGACTGGGGATTCTGCTCCTCACAGCAGACTTTATTGAAGCGCATTACTAAGTTGTTAAGTTTTCAGTACAGTTAAGACACAGAAGGAAATGTTCAAAAGAAGTCTACTCTGCTTTGACCGCTGAAGATATTCGGGTGTATCCCCACAGATTAACCCGAAACAGACTCCAAAAGCTGTTGCGGGCCACATCTCTGCACAAGCAAACTGGGATTCATGTTCAGAATTACTTGATTTGCATAAACATGATCTAATATTGAATTGCATTGTCTTTCTTACCGGGCCACCAAAAGGCAGAGATCCCAGAGAATCAGATTAGTGTGCCCTGACCTGCAAACATGTTTGGATCCATTGTTCAGATGTGCCTTGCCTTCATCCGCTCCGCAGAGAGAGCACACATCTCCACGCCGTCTGAGTTCTGCTCCCCTAAGAACCTGCATACCTGCGTGGCAGGGATCCCACACTGACAAGCTGTCCCCAGCCTATTCCCTCCCAGGTCTACCTTAGGTTGGACCATCAAATGCATAAATGTCGATTTTTAGACTACTAATCCATCCCGATTCCGTAATTGAGAATGACAGGATGCTTTTCACAAGGGGCTGTGTCAACTAAAATAAAAACGCATCGAAGAGTCAAAGAAGACTCAAATTTATGAAAAGATTCAGAAGTGCAGTGCTTTTCTGTCTTGGTGCAGGCCAGGCAGTAGCATCCAATCTCGAAGTAGTCTTCTCCATGGGCGCATAAGCCTCATTAGCAGGTATGTAAGAAATGGGATGTGATTTATAAACATGTCAAAGATGGCTCCCACTTAAAACTTTTCCTTTCCGGAGGACAAAGCTGCCTGGGCCAGGATAACATTGTCAATCGCCTGGCGTCCACAGAAAGCACTTTCTCGTGTGTTTCCGACACTGATTCTCAGATAGTGGCTCCGGTGGGCAGCACAGGACAGCAGGGGCGTTAATCCCTACAAACGGGGCCATTCGGGAGAGGCTGCCTTTGCTTCCCTCGGATAAACGGTGGATTGCTGTGGCCAGCCAGGCTTTGCGCCCCTGGGAGTAATGAACACACCACACCGACAGTTCTCAGTCTGTACATACCTTTCTCTGGGCAATTTTAACTTTTCCCATGTCCATTAGGCCTTCCAGCCTAATCTCGCTCTGCCAATTGCTCCCATGGTGAGATCATTAAGTAAATTATTTTAAGATCAAACACCCTGCAGTGACAATGGCGTCCCATGTAAGGTAAATGCTTCAAAGGCCCCCCTTTCAAATTACAGCTCTCCGGAGTTCCTAGTCGCCTGCCCCGCCATCCCCTGCACCGCTTGGCTTGTTGCCCGAGGCAAAGGTAGCACTGCTAATTGGCCTCTGTAACAAAACTGACCTGTGGACAGGATAAGGCTTGTTTGGAGCTTAGAGACAAAAATTATTTAAGGTTAAAAACACATGAATGCCCCAACTACGTCACCAAGAAAGCGGACTGAAAGAACGTCTTCCCCCGCCTTTCCTGGTGTGAAAGAATGCGCTCCGGCGCCGGAGCGGAACAAAGGCGCCTTCAGGTAGCCCGCGCCCGCACCCTCTCCGCGGGGCTCCTCGCCATCCTCTTAAACCCCGGGCCCAGAAGACCCATCCTCGCCGGGGTTCCCGGCCCCCTCCTGGGGAGGGCCTTTGATCTCCTGGGCAAGTGGCAGATGGGACAATTTAACTGCTTGGAACAGGTGCAGCGAGTTTGCTTGACAGGTCGGGGCTTTTATTTCTAGCACATTAGCCTGGCGCATACAAATGGGTTTTTGACAGATTCAAGCAGGTAAAATAGCACCGAGGCTCTGCGAAAGCACGGTCACACCTGCCGAGGTGGCACAATTGCAAAAATGCGGCATAAATTAAAAGACAGGTAAAACCTCGGGGCTCTCTGCTGCAGGAGGCTCTGCGTTTGGGTTTTTGTTGTTGTTTTTTTGCTTTTTACTACTTGGAAAGGTGGTGTGTTGGGGTGAGAATGGGAGGGCATTCTCCCTCGAGTAAACATCAAACTCCTTGATCTCTTTGGGCTCAAAAGAAGCAGGGCTTGGCCGGGGTGGTTCCCAGCCATCCTCCTGTGGCGGTGGCTTGTCACACTTCACTGATACTCGCCAGGGCTGAGAAGGAGAGGGGAATAAAACAAGCACCCCGCCCGGCTGCCCTGGGGCTACCCCGCAGCCCTGGCCCCTCGCTTCCCTCCCCGCCATTCTTCTCCTCCAGGTGAAAGATTGGGATCTACAAATTGTGCTTAGCTAATGAAATAGCTCACCCATTGAGCAGAGCTTGGTAAATAGCGGTCTTCTGAGGACAGAACTAAGAAATAGCTGCTTGCACTAGCCAGTCTTCTCCGATGTGGAAAAAAAAGAACGATTTTGGACCCTCGACCCTTGGTCAGTTAGTCTTATGTTTCTCTTCTAATTGGAACATATAACTTCCCTGCAGCAAAAGCATTCCAGAACATTCCTTTTGTGAAATGGCACGCTGGGAAAAAAAAATAAATAAAGTTTCTAAACATGATGCTATTTGGCAGTAACTTTTCTTCTGTTTTACATGTGTGTTCATATGGTCGGTAGTAATAGTCTTTGTGACAAGATTAGATTGCAAATTAATGATTTAAACTTGTTCCCTTTCCCTTTTCTCCTTTTCTTTTCTTTCTTTTTTTTTATTACGAAGGTTTTGAGAATGCTCTTTCGTTGTTAAGAACCTTAGGCACCACAGTTAAAAGCCTCAGCTCCTTGGGAAGAAGGCTGTTCCTCCCTTGACTGTGTTTCTAGACCAAGAAAAATTAAGCATCCCCTTTTGCCTTTTTCTTGGCCTTGCTGCTCACTAAAGGGCTGGGAGAGAAGAGCACTTACAAGATAGAGAGCAGCACTCAAGAGTTCAACCTGCAAAGAGGGACTCCTCCTGACAGAGATGCCTCTCCGGAGGCCATGGCATTTTCTCCGTTGCAATCACAATCCTGGGCTAGCATGGTATAGAATGACCATAGAGGACACTGAAATCAGCCTACGGTTTTACAGAGGAACTGACTATAGAAGGAAACCAAGGACCAGCTACTCAAAGTGGGTTGTGTTGTCAACCCTTTTTAATTGATTGCTCATTGGATGGATTCATCCAGCATGGCTGAGTGCCATGGTGTGGGAGGCACTATGAAGATAAGCCAGCTGTTCAGAGTGGGGCCCAAGAAGACCTCTGTGGGGCAAGGGTGTGTCATGTGCACAAGGAGAGGTTATGGGACAAAGGAACAGTTAGTACACGAAACACTGATAGTTTACAGGGCATAGAGTACCATGGGAGAGGTGCCAGCCTTAACAGGAATTAGTTGTCACCAGGTTCAGGAAGATAGTTTTTTTGTTTATTTTTTGAGACTGTTTCCCTGTGTATCCCTGGCTGTCCTGGAACTTGTTCTGTAGACCAGGCTGGCCTCAAACTCACAGAGATCCACCTGCCTCAGCCTCTTGAGGGCTGGGATTCAAGGCATGTACCACCACACAGGGCCCAGGAAGATAGATTTAAACAAAATATTTAATAATAAATGGGTGTTTACCTGGCCAAGGAAGAGAACATATATATATATATATATATATATATATATATATATATATATGTGTGTGTATGTGTGTGTGTGTGTGTGTATGTATGTATATGTATATGTGTATATACACATATATCTACATATAACAGAACAAAGATGATAAGGAATTCAAACTGTTTGTACAGTGTAAAAATGTATAATACATGAGTCAAAAGGATGAGCCTAGGAAGAAAGTGCCCAGTACGTGGTAGTCTTAGGGTGCTACAGAGCCTGCACAGTGTTACAGCAGGTTTCCCCTGCCTGCTGCCGCTGGTTCTGCCGCTATGGTCCCGCTGCCAAGTGAGTCCCAAATAACACTCAGAGACTCTGTATTCGATACAATCCTGTTGGCCAGTTACCATTACTGTTTATGGGCTAGCTCTGCCTTAATTATTAACCCATTTCTACTTATCTAAGTATATCCACGTGGTCGTCTTATCGGGGAGCCTCGGCAAGCGTCCTGCTTCTTCCCAGGGCTACATCTCGACTCCTCCCTACTACTTCCTCTTTCCCCCTCCTGGTCTCCTAGCCCCGCCTATCTTGTTTCCTTTTGGCCACAGGGCTTTATTAACCAGTATGAGAAACATATATACAGAATAACATCTCCCATCAGCACAGCACCTCTGAGGACTAGACAGCTGTCTGAGGATGATTGGGTGACAAAACAGAGGGAGCCTGTGTCCCAGTCTGGGATTCCCTTCTACATCAGCCCTGGAATACTAATTCTGAGACAGGTTCATAGGAGAAAAGCAATTTCTGTACTGTCCTGGTCCACGAATTTCTGGCCACCACCATGACTGCTTGATGCTGGTCTAAATGAAGCAGAGTGTATGCATATGCAGATGACTATGGCTGCCACTATGGATACAAGAGAAAGGCTCTTCTCTCAAGTATGTAGGGTGGTGCCATCTTTGCAAGATACCAAACTGTTAGGCTCCTGTGCTGTCCTGTAGTGCAAAGTAAAATCGCAATACTACTTTTGTTTTTGTTTTTAATCTGGGGCTTTCTAAATTTATTATTTTACATTTATTATCTCTCTGTCTCTGTCTCTCTGTCTCTTTGTGTCTCTGTCTCTTTGTGTCTCTGTCTCTCTCTCTCTGTCTCTGTCTCTGTCTCTTTCTCTCTCTCTCTCTCTCTCTCTCTCTCTCTCTCTCTGTGTGTGTGTGTGAAATCCAGAGAAAAACTTCGGAGAGTTAGTTCTTTCCTTCTACCATGTTGTTTCTAAGAACAGAGCTCAGAGCTCTGAGCTCAGACCGACAGGCTTGCCAGCGAACACTCTTACCCACAAAGTATCCTGTAAGCCCCCACTTCTTGCTTTTTAAATAATTGAAACATGTACAAGGAATCTGTGATTGTGAGGTTTTAACTTTATGAACTTTGGAATTATGTGATTTTAGAAGTTTTGAGGCTTTGGAATTAAGGATTTTCTAATGCATGACTTTAGAGGTATGAATTACGATCATTCCAGATACCCTGCATAACATATCTGGTGTTCTAGCTGAAAGGGCTAAAACTTGGTTGAGCAGTTGGCCAGACTCTGGCACATCAGAGACTTTAAACACCCTGTCTGAGAACCTCTGTCTGGAATGTGGTCAGTGGAAAGTCCCGCCCACTCTACCTTGGGTGGGACCTACTGCGGAAGCACCCTGTTTTCTCAATACTTGCTTTTATCAGGGATAAATCACACCTTTATCAGGGATCTAATCACACCTTAACCGGGGAATATCTCCTACTCATCCTCGTTCATGTCACTTGATTTTATTTTCCTCTCAGCTTTGTCCTTTGGCTACCACTAGAATGTAACCTTCATGTCCTCTATCCTCAGGTCCCAGAATGGCTGCTTGTTTGATTTTTATAGTGTCTCCTTCTTGGAGTCTGACAGCATTGTCTTGCAGCCATCTAGAACACCACATTCAACAGGAATACAGGTAATGACATTAACCTTAGTGACCTTAGTATCCTGTTGACTTCAAATGAAGTGCCTGCCTGGCACCCTTACTGATTCAGGTGTACTCTTGAATCCTGCCTGTTGAGTATCTATCCCAGAGGAAGCTCCTACCCTACCCTCCCAGGGAGAAAGAAAGACACCTGGCCTTGTAAATAGAGGAAGTCATCCTTTTCAAGGACTTCTGAGCATGTGCCTCAACCACACAGGTGAGCTTACCTGCTGAAATCTAGCACTGTTCGAGGCTAAGAAGCCACGACATGATTCTTTTCGGAAAGGTACATTAGAAGTGGTATTGGACAACCAATTGGTGTGTTCTTCCCTGCAGAAGACTATTGCACCCGCTCTTAGCCTTCCTCAGTTGCCTGCAGTTCTACGTCTAGGGCTGAGGCCTCAGTGATCTTTCTCCCTTCCCTGGTAGTAAGACTCTTGGTATCACCCTTGTTCAGGTCTTGTTCAGGTGGTCATGTTGGTGAGGCTGCATGGGTATGGCTACTCTGACATCCTAGGAGACACAGTCTTACAGAAAAACTCCCTGTTCTTCCAGCTCTTACAATCTTATCACCCCCTCTTCTGAAATGATGGCTGAGCCTTGGGTACCGGAGTAGCGTTGTAGACATGTTACTTAAGCAGGTTCTCTTCTAAATTAGAGACATGTTTAAGGCAAAGCCTTAATGGAAACTTTTCCCACTGATTCTGAGAGAAAATGCAGAAGCTTTGGGTGACCCAAATGCCTGGAGCTTTGCTTCCTCTGTCATCTGTACAAACCCCATTCAAGGGCATTTCCTAGACTGGAATGCAGGGAGTTCCATTCTCCAAGTTCTCCCCCAACTTCTTTTTGAGGCCAAATATTATTTGTGTACGCCAAAGGCCTCATTTGAAGTGTTGTTTGCAGAGAGGAGACTTATCTGGCAAGATTACAGCTTTAGTGTTGTGTTCCTAGTCATAGCTTACCCAACTTGTCACCATCACTACATCCTAGTTCAGTGTACAGATACAGAGGTGTCCTGATGATGCATGGTTAGTGAACGCAACATGGGACAGGCTTAGCCTTCAACAAGTGAGACCATTACTATAGGAAGTTTATAATGAAAATAAGGAAAAGTAACTCAAATTAGAGGAATAAGTTTATGCAAGTTTAGGGTAAACTAGCCATTTACAGAATGTAAATGGTTTTTAAAAAAAATCTACTTTGCCTATGAACACATATTCACTCAAAACAAAGAAATACTTAAAACTAAATCTAATAAAAATGTGCATGATTGATGAAAAAACCATGCAAAATTGGAAAAGTAAAGGATATATGTGATGGGGGATGTCCTCTTGTATGCTATAACTATATGTTTTTCTTATTGCTTGATGAATAAAGCTGTTTTGGCCAATGGACAGGCAGGATGTAGCCAGGCAGGAAGGATAGGTGGGGCTACCAGACTAGGGTAATTTTGGGAAGAGGAACACCTAGTGAGTCACCAGAGAGATGTCATGTAGCTGCTAGGAAGGTAGGGCGCCAGAGCACTCTTTGGTAAGCCAAGACCATGTACAGATACATAGATTATTAGAAATGGGTTAATAAGTAAGAGAGAGCTAGCCAATAAAATTCCTGAACCATCAGCCAAACAGTTTATAATTAATATAAGCTTTGATGTGTCTATTTGGGAATAAATTTGCTGTGGAACTGGGAGGGACAGGAACTTTCATCAACATACATGAGAATATTTGAATAAATGGAGAGATATACCAAGTTCCTGGATGAACATCAGTCTTGTAAAATGTTATCTTTGTTAAATTGATGTATCTCACACGTAAATCATGTGCAATCAACTTCCATTGGATTTGGGGGAAAACTTTACAGCATGCCCTTGACATTTGCCTGGAAAAAGGAAGAAGAATATCATATAAGAAGAAGTTGGCAGAAAGGTATGGTGCTTGGTGTTAACTGTCCATCTGACAAGCTCTAGGCTTGCCTGGGAGATGGTCCTCTGGACATGCCTGTGGGAGATGATCCTGACTGCTTTAATGAATGTGGGACACCCCCCCCCCCACACACACACTGTGGGTGGAGTCATTCCTGGATTGGGATCCTGGACTGTGTGTGAGGGGAGGGAGAAAGGGAAATCAGCAGCAGCATGCAATCCTTGTCAGCTTTTGACTCTGTTACAAACTCCTGCTGAATCTTGACCTGTGAACTAAAACTTTCTCCCTTAGGTTGCTTTTGTCAGACATGGAAGCTTAGGTAACACCCAATGAGTTTGGCAAGCTCAGATTACAAAACAGGCAAGACAAGGAGTGTAGTGAGATATCCACCCCGCCCGCTCCTGTTGTATGGACAGGTGTGGACATAACCTGTGGGTCTGGGGTTCTGGACCCCAACATGCTCTCTTACTTCCTGGTTGGCTTAGAGAGAGCATTGGAGGCATCCTTGGAGCAGGAACCCAAGGCGATCATCTGTTTCTGGTGTAAGTGATTTCTCCCTGAGTAAACATCAACCAGCCTATATTGTGTCCAGGAATCTTATTTCCAATGAGCTACAAGGCAGGTACTGTAGGAGTTGATGAAACAGATCTGCAGGACAAAGTCCCACTGGAACCAAGGAGGGCATTTTAAATTAATGCCAGAAGTGTGGCTTCTTTTCAGTAAATGCTGCTGGGCAATTACTTAACTGTTACAATGATGGGAGATGTCATTCTGCAAATATGTTTCTCTTATTGGTTAATGAATGAAGCACCGTTGGTCAATAGAAAGGCAAGATAGGCAGAACTAGGAGACAAGGAGGATTCTGGGAGATGTAGTGGAGAGGAGTCAAGATGTAGAGACTTGAGAAGAAGGTCTGGACCCTCTCTTCAGTAAGCCAAGACCACATGGAAATACGTAGGTTGATAGAAATGGGTTAATATTTAAGACAGAGCTAGCCAATAAGAAACAATAGTAACAGGCCTACAGCTTTATATCTAATACAGCGTCTCTGTGTGTTATTTTGGGGCTGATGTGGCTCTGGGACCAGGCTGGCAGGAAACTCCCTGTAACAGTTACAGATCATTATGATAAGTTCTCAGCCTCCTTTTATGTCAGATGTGTTTGTCACAAATTATTTATGAACTGTAAGGTGCTGGAGAAATGGCTCAGGGGTTTAGAGCACTTGCTGCTCTTTCACATGACCAGGGTTGTCTCCAGCAACCATATGGTGACTCACAACCCTCTGAAACTCCGGTTCCAAGATATCCGATGACCTCTTCTGACTTCTGAGAACACCATATATGCAGACAAAATGTTCATACATATAAAAACTTTAAAATTCTGAAAATAATGTTTTGAAAAGTAAACCGTGAAACCAAAGTGAGAAAAGATGACCAGGTTGACAATATATACATTTTAATTCATCAAAGCTCACCATAACCAAATTTTTAAAAATCAATATTAAGCAACCATAACCTTTAAAGATCTCTAGTAACAAAGTGTACAAAAGATCAAACAAAGACAAATTCAAGCAAAATATCTGTAGGATTCAATAAGACATTAATTCTTGTAGCATCACGTGTGTTTAGAATGCCTGTAACTCCTGGCATTTATGAGACAGAAACTCATTCTTATCATTTTCTTTCTTTTAATTATTTACCTTTGTTTTATGAGCATTGCTGTTCTTGCCTGCACTTCTGGGTGAGGGTGTCAGATCTTAGAGTTACAGACAGTTGTAAGCTGCCATGTGGGTGCTAGGGGTCGAACCTGGGTCCTCTAGGAGAACAGTTGATGCTCATAACCACTGAGCCATTACTCCAGCCCTAATGTTACCATTTTCTTATGGCCACTCTACATTAAGTAGATGTTCTATAAATATATTTTTAAAAAAATAAATATGAGTTTCCATATTGATATGGACAAAAACACTATTGATGTACTTTGTGTGGTTTTTTTTTTTTAAACAACATTTAGGTAATTACTATCAACGTGTGTTAAAAGTTTTAATTGGGGCTGGAGAAACAGCTCAGCAAGTAAGAGCACTGGCTGCTTTTGTAGAGAACCTGAGTTCAGTTTCCAGCACCTACACGAAGGCTCAACACTATCCATAACTTTGGTTCCAGGGATCCAAATACTCTCTTCAACTCTCCTCAGTCACCAGGCACACACATGATATGTGCATACACATGCAGACAAAACACTCATACACATAAAAAAATGAATATTTTTTAAAAAAGATGACAAAAATATTTAAGTGGATTTTTTAAAATAGTGTGACCACAGATGGTCCAGTTTGCTGGGAATGAGCTGGTTTATATATACATCTGTTGACGTGGCATACTGAGTTACAGTGTTAGCCCCCATTCACTCAGAACTGTGCTGTGTGAGGTGGTAAGAGCCTTGGTCCTAATGCTCAACAGTAGACACACAGCCACAGAGCTATGCTACAAAATCCTTTTGAACTTAACCTTTTCAAGACTGCTTATAATTGTAAAATATCAGAACTGAGCCATCTAAGAAATAATAATAATAATAATAATAATAATAATAATAATAATAATAATGATAAGCCAGTGTTTAAAGTTGTTGATAAAATACCAGAATCACTTGGGAAACTTTTAAGAAGTATTAAGGCTCAAGTTCCTCCTAGACACACTGAGTCGAATTTCTATGAGGGGAGATCTGGTCTTCTGCCTTTCCTAAGCTTTCCTAGTGATTACAGTATGTGGCAGATCGAGAAGCTATTTAAATAATGCAAAATGCTCATCCACATAGTGGGCATGACAGCCAAGGGGATGAATCTGAATCATGTTGACATTATGAAGATTTACTTTTATTTTTGTATCTGTGTGTGTGTGTGTGTGTGTGTATGTGTGTGTGTGTGAGAGACAGAGAGAGAGAGAGAGAGAGAGAGAGAGAGAAACACACACAGAGAGAGAGAGAGAAACACACACACACACACAGAAACAGAGAGAGAGAGAAACACACAGAGAGAGAGAGAAACAGAGAGAGAGAGAGAGAGAGAGAGAGAGAGAGAGAGAGAGAGAGAGAGAGAGAGAGGCATGCTGGGCCCTGTAGAGGCCAGAAGAGTGTGTTGGGGTGGCAGGCATTTGTTAGCCACTCAATGTAGTCATAAGAACTCTTCTGGAAGAGCAGCAAGAGCTGATAATAGCAGGTCCATTCTACCCACCAAATCATATTTTTAATACGGTGGTATGTAGCTTGTATGTTTTCCGCCAGCCGGCCCGCCGCTGGTCTGGCGCGCCAGCCCCAAATAACACACTGAGACTCTGTATTTGATACAATTCTGTTGGCCAGTTACCATTATTGTTTATGGGCTAGCTCTGTCTTAATTATTAACTCATTTCTACTTATCTAAGTATTTCCACATGGTCATCTTATCAGGGAGCCGCAGCCGGCGTCTTCCTTCCTCCATGCTCTACATCCTGACTCCTCCTTACTACTTCCTCTTCCCTCCTTGTCTCCTAGCCCCGCCTATCTTGCTTTCTCATTGGCCCAACAGTGCTTTATTAATTAACCAGTATGAGAAACATATTTACAGAATAACATCTCCCATCAGTGGTAAAAATATGTAAATCTTGCCATTTAATTGTTTTTAAGCATATAGTTCAGTGGCATTAGTGATTCTTACCATGTGTCTCGGTTACTATTCTATTGTTGCAAAGACACACCATAATCAAGGCAATTTTTTTTAAGATTTATTATTTATCACACATGCAGTGTTCTGTTTGCTTGCATGCCCACACATCAGAAGAGGGCACCAGATCTCATTACAGACAGTTGTGAGCCACCATGTGGTTGCTGGGAATTGAACTCAGGACCTCTGGAAGAACAGTCAAAGCTCTTAACCTCTGAGCCATCTCTTCAGCACCCCAAGGCAATTCTTACACAAGAAAACATGTCATTGGCTTGCTTACAGTTTCAGAGGGTTAGTTCATGAACCTCATGGTGGGGAAGCTGATGGGCCTGGCACTGGAAAAGTAGCTGAGAGCTTTATATCCTCATCCACAGGCAGCGGACGGAGAGACAGATACACTGGGCCTGGTGTGGGCTTTTGAGTCCTCAAACCCACCCTCAGTGACATACCTTCTCACCATAACTTCTAATCCTTTCTAGATGGTTTAACTAAATGGGAACAAGCATTCAAACATTTAAGCATATGGGGGGGGTCATTCTCACTCAAACACCATACATTGTTACTCAAATATTACCACTATTTAAAAGTGTGTTTCAAAACATCATACATGGTTACTCAAATATTACTACTATTTAAAAGTGTGTTTCAAACCATCATACATTGTTACTCAAATATCACCACTATTTAAAAGTGTGTTTCAAAACATTATACATTGTTACTGAAATATTACCATTATTTGAAAATGTTCTGTGCGTTTGAACTGCATTCAAGTACATATTTCATTTCATTCAACAAGTAGTGCAAACATGCACACGTCAGTTTCTAAGGTAGATTAAGCAGAATAAAATAAGCAGAGATTAATTTTTACCCTACCTTCTACAGAATTTACCTTAGTGCTGGACATTTAGGACTCCTCCGATTCACCTCATTTCTAAGATATTATCCAAAGAACTCAGAAGTTTCATTTTTGAAATACTTTAATGTGGAGTTTAACACAGTTCCCATGGGGTACTTAGAATGACTTCAACAAAACTCCAGAGTCATCTGATACCCACTGTGGTGGTGGTGGTGGTGGTGGGGTCCAATCAAAAGCTGCTTTGGTGACATTTGCTGTAGAACAGAGCTCTGCTGATTTGGCCAAGTCTTGGTTGGATCTTGCTACCAGCCCAGACTAGTGGTCCTCCTGCCTCAGACTCCTGAGTGTTTAGACTACACATGTATACCACCATACCTGACTTAATGCAGTGCTGGGAATTGAACCTGTGGCTTCTTGCATACGAGGCAAACACTCTACCAACTGAGCTAGATCCTCAGCCCCTTACTCCCAGTATGAAAAGTTAAGCGTGAGCTGTGTGTGTGTGCTAAATGCTTGCAGTTTGGAGACGGGCTGTTTAAGACCATGAGGCATTTCTATTCATTAGGTTTGCATGCTGAGAGATAAAATATGCCTCTTGCAGCCATATTTCTGTGAAAGCCACTACAGGTTTATGGGGGTGCTAAAATGGTGCCACAAACATGGAAATTAGTGCCAGCATCTTATCAGATCATATTATATATGGCTCTTATTTTAGGGGAACATACGATGGTTATTTGGCACTTTCAGATAAGTAGGCTGGTTTTTCAATTTTCAGTTCCTGTCAGATCTCCAGCCAATCTATCAGTCTGCTTTTCCACAGCCTCTTTCCTAGACAAACCACGTAAAGCACCTCAGAAATATCAGATTAACGTTAATACCTTGCGGATTAGGGGCCAGACAAAAGTGGGCTTAGGGAAACACTGCGAGCAGAGTCTGAAGGTAGGTTTACCTCAGATCAGTTTCCTGCAGGCCAAGCTCTGAGAAACGTAAGGAAAAGAGGCCCACTTAGAGATGTCTGCCATTTTGAGCCTGGAGACTGAAACCCATGGAGGAGAAACCAGATAGCCTGGAGAGCTTTTGTACTCTCCCGGGAGGGGCTCCCGCATTCCAGCTGCAGTATTTCCTCTTTTCTCTTCCATTGTTCTCCACCCAGTTTCTCTCTTTTCCTGCCCTCCCCTTAGCATTAAGTCTGACTGCGGACTCTGAAGTTTTTCCTTTATCAGGGCCAGAACTCCAGAATAGTCAAGTCATTATTTTCTGACAGGACGACGGCTTGGGCTTATAGGTGTGAGGGGGGGGGGGGGGAAAGCCCATCATATCAGATATTCAACTCATAAATGGAGACAAGGTGAAAAGCCAGCCAATGCACGCACTTGTCTTCGGTGTCATTTGCTGTGAGTTTATGACTTCCAGTAGTTTTCAGGCATAGGCAGATAGAAAATTGTAACTGGAGATGGCTGCATACATTTGCTCATGTATAAAAATTCTCGTGAGGAGTGTTCATCCATCTGCCTTCCTTAGAAGTTTTCCTTTCCAGCCTCCTCAGAAGCACAAGGGGCTCAATTCTTAGCATCTGTGATAGACTGCTATCACATTTAAATTTGTTCAAACTCGTCAAATTTTTTCAGGCACCTCTTCTGAATCTAGCTATCTTTGTTTTCTTCTTCTTCTTCTTCTCTTCTTCTTCTTTCTTCTTCTTCTTCTTCTTCTTCTTCTTCTTCTTCTTCTTCTTCTTCTTCTTCTTCTTCTTCTCTCCTCCTCCTCCTCCTCCTCCTCCTCCTCCTCCTCCTCCTCCTCCTCCTCCTCCTCCTCCTCCCCTCCTCCTCCTCCTCCTCCTCCTCCTCCTTCTTGTTTATTAAGGTTCTCAGGGCTTACTGAATCTACACAATTAAAATTCCCTTAGATCATTATTCTTACAGTCTAAAAGGCTGCTCAAATCAGGCGTACATGATTTTAATTCCCAATACTTTCAAGACTACAGGCTTTTAGAAACAAAGTCACTCATAAGTCTGAGGTGGTAATTAATGATGTGACTGTTCATTGTCCTAAAATTCAAATGTGAGCCATTAATACATTTTAGATGCGATAAATGTCTACTCTATCACTGCAGATATCTTATTTCCTATTCTGTAACTATAAAAACAAGAACAAAAAACATGTTGTGTAACTGGTGCCCCCCCCATAAAGGAATGGATGGGGACAGGCACTGATAACTTCTTGGCTATACTATATTATTTTTCTTTGCTGTTCAGCCCTGGCTACCTTACTATCTCATGACCTCGTTTTCCCCTATTATTCTGGTAAGCCTCTCCAGTGATCTACTGTAAAAAGATTATGCATTTTAAATGGCAAAATCAAGAAGAGAGAAGTCAGTGGGCCTGGATAAATCTTTACATCGATTTGGTTATCAATTTGTTTTCTTGTGACTACTGGTCCAATCAGATCATCCACCCCTTGCTGCTCAATTATTCAATCAACTGAATTCTGTGGCTTGAACTGAGATACCCATATGCTCACTGTGAATCCAACGTAGTTTCTGAGATCTGTGCACTGAAGTGCTGTCTTACTAGTCAATGATTCCTCACTCAAGTACACTTTCTATTGCTCAGTGTTACTGTAACAGACAGAAATGTGGTGAAAAGGTTAAGATTTTTACATTGGGCTAAGATCACCAAATTAAACTCTGTAGTTCTCACTTTCCTGCTTAGATCCTCAAATCCTCTTGAAGTCTTAGCCATTGCCATACTGTCCTGGGCCTGACTGTGCCACATTAACTTCCTCAGGATCTTGTAGTGGGATATTCACCGTGTCTGCTTCTATGGCACTGACCACACCCATTGAGGGGTGGAGCCAGGGAAGTGACCTGTGGGGCTTGGTCTCAAAAGGAGGCGGAGAACGCTCTCTTTCTGGAGGGACACTGTGTGGTGTGGTCAGTGCCATAGAAGTAGACACAGTGAATATCCCACTACAGGATCTAAACATTTTTAATGGCTATTTTTGTAGAAACCCGTATTCACCTGTACAATCCTATTTGTCCTCTGTGTTTGGAGATCTCTGAGCCAAGTTGAATTGGAGTGTCCCCAAAGACAAGTGTTAAAAGATTTGTTAACCAACCTGGAGTTATTGGCAGGTTGAAGGGCACACGGCCATTCAAAGATGGCCATGAAAGGGAAGTCAGAAGGGCAAGTCCTGAGATGTTTACCAAAAAAGGGTGATTAGCTACCAAGAGCAAACCAGATGAGGTCACTGCATGAAAAGGCTCATGTTCATGTTCACTAGGTAAAGCATAGGGCGCCTAGGTACATGACAGGTTGACCTTTAAAACCATTGGCTGGCTGTTTTCCTCGCTCTGCGGTTTTTGCTTTAAAAGATGCTTGCTGTGGGACAATAAACTAGTTCCTGCTTGACTAGACTCCTGGCTGCGCTGTGTCTCATTGTCTCTGGGATCCTGGGAGGCTGGGGAACCGGTGAGCAGCACACTTACCTTTCCTTGGACCCAGCTCAGCTTTCTGTGGTTGGGCTAAGACCCTGTAGCAGGTGGTGGAAGCTTTGGGGACATACACTTGTGCCAGGACCCAGCCCCTTCCTCTCACTTTGCTTCCCTGTTACCATGAGGTGAACAGGTTTCTTGTGTCATGTGCTCTTGACCCACTGAAGACTAAAACTGGAACTCTGAATACACTGTAGTAGATTATTTATATGTTTACCCCATTAATGAGGTGGTGGTCCTCATTTAATATAATACTTAACGCATATTCAAATAGTCATGAAGATTTCAAAATTGGGGCAACCATATATATATTTTTTTAATCAACATTTTTACCCTGTGAGTGTCTTGATTAGTTGTGTGGTTTCGTCTTGTTTTATCATCTTGACACAAGCTAGAGTTATCTGGGAAGAGGAACATCACTCAGTTGAGAAAACATCTCCATCAGATTGCCTATAGGCAAATCTTCAGGGCATATTCTTGATTAATGGTTGATATGAAAGGGACCAGCTCACTGTGGTTAGGACTACCTTGGCTCCAACTGGTCCTGGGTTCCATAAGAAAGTTTGCTGAGAAATTCATGAGGAACAAGTCAGTAAGCAGTTCCTTCGTGGTCTTTGCTTCAGTTCTTACCTCAACAGTCCTGCTTTGAGAGTCTACCCTGATCTCCCTTCGTGATGGATTACAAACCACCCTGGCTGCCCTGTACTCTTGGTGACTTACTCTATGACTATAACTTACTCAGTTTTGTGAGCCTCTGAGTTTGCGGATCATTAACTTCGCAATCCTGCTTCACCAGTTCCAGTTAATGGGTTTAATCTTCTTGGCGTTGTTGCTGCCTCCTCATGATAGTCAGATATAAATGTCAACGTTGAGAGGCCCAGTGTTATATGATGACGGGGTTTGAGGAGAGCCAAAGATCCGCAGCATTGACTCCAGTTGCCTTTCTGCTAAGTCCTCTTCTGTGAAGCCCCTTCCCTCAATCAGGTTGTGTGCGTGCGTGCGTGCGCGCGTGTGTTGCTATTACTGGGTTGTTTGTTCCTAGATGGCATCTCTTGTAACTCAGGATGGCCACAACCATGGATTTGTCTCCTCAATTAACTTCATGCCCTAGGCAAATTCCTTCCTCGATTTTTGTGGGAACTTCATGCTTTTTTTTCCCCCAAAGATTGTATCTTGGAGAAAATCAACGGAGACATCAGGAGAAAGGCTTATAGCTGTGCAGTGGTTTGAATGAGGATGGATCCCTATATTTGAATATATGCCTTCTCCCCCAAAATTGAATGTTTCCAGTTGATAGACTGTTCAGGAAGGTTTAAGAGGGATAGCTGTGTTGAAGGAGGTGCATCCTTCAAAATCCCACACCAGTTCGGTGTCTCTGTCTCTCTGCCTCCTGCCTGTGGATCAGCTATAAGCTCCCATCTGTTAACTCCAGCATCACGGTGCTTGTTATCATGTTCTTCACTGTACTGGCCACAGGCTAACCCTCTAAAACTGTGAGCACAAGCTTCCAATTAAATGCTTTCTTTAATAACTTCTTTTGTCATGGTGTCTCTCCACAACAATATACCAGTAACGAAGACACATCCTTCAACAACTACAGAATAACAACATTGCTTGAAGTAACCCACTGGCTTAAAGTCAAGAGCTAGGAGATGACTCCGCAAGTGAAAATACTTGGGCCAATCCTGATAATTTTGAAGGAAGAAGGAGAGAACCAATTCCCACAAGTTGTCCTCTGACCTCCACATGTGTATGTGAGTGTACATGTGCAAACACATACTCAATTAAAACGTTTTTAAATCTAGAACAGAAAATGCTGATGAAAGGAACAAGTGAATATGTATGGGTGTTTGCAAACTGGAACAAGACTGGAAAGAAGCATCAAGAACGTGTAAGTCAGCTTTGCCTCATCTGTGGCACCTGATGCTAGGTACTAACACTCATCAGCACGCTATGAAGCTGCTGTACATAATATGTCTAAGAAGAACAAGTTCCAAAGCAAACTACAGGCACCTGAGTGTGATGCTGCGCCCGAGTCACAGGGAGGTCAGAACGCTGGCACACAGCCCTCCCTCCTCAGAGTCACAGTGCTTCCCATGCTTGGGCATTCTACTGGGCTACACAGTTCTTTGTACATCTTCCTCACAGGGCTTTTGCTTCTTAATACTGAGCCACATTCCCCGTCCCACATGTTCATTCTTTGTCAAATGATACCACGTGTTTGCTATTTTCTTATTCATTTAAGTAAGGCTTGAAAGATGCCTGTCTTTTCGTTTGTTTGGTTTTGACTTTTTCAAGACAGGGTTTCTCTGTATGCCCCTGGTTGTCCTGGAACTCACTCTGTGGAGCAGGTTGGTCACTTCTGCCACCTGTGTACTGGAGTTAAAGGTGTGTGCCATGCAGTCTTGTGCTACTGAATTTACCTAGAAAACATATGTATTTAGCTGGCAGTTGTAGAGGATGAATCTTCAAGACTGGATGCATTCCATCAGAGCCTTGTGCTGCAACATAACATGGCAAAACAAACACACAAACAAACAAATGGGTAATTAGCTTCCCGCAGAAGAGAGACTGTTAGGGGTGGTGCTGGTTCATAACACCCTCCTCGTAGGAAACTACCCCAGTCCTGGGGTAGCTACATTTATCCATTCATGGGTATGGTGCACATATGATGATTTTGGGTCCTACCGTTTCTCAACTTAGTTACATAGGCAATCAAATGTTTACATGAGTGTTAGAAGGGAAAAGCCACGTCTAAACTGCAATAGTAATCTGCAACAATGAGTCAGCAGTTGATTCAATAATAAAATACTTAAAAATAACTTACGCTTCTGACAATTCCCAACAAGTTCTTAGAGTTCTTGTTCTTATTCTTAGTGCCTAAAGATTAGCATCTATCGAGAATTTTTATTTTTATCATTGCACTAATGCTCAGAATTGATGAAAGATTGTATTTAGCTTAAAATTATTTGCATAATATTTCCGGAGAGGACTGGAGGAAGGGATGACTAAATGGTAGACATCCCACATGAATAAGAGAGAGCAGAGCGCATAGTGTGGTCTCTGGAGCAATATTAAAATCAATCATCTGAGAAAATCTATTTTACTTTGTGATCCAATTCTAACTTCCCTGTGTCTTATATCCATCTCTCCATTAGAACATAAGTAGCTAATATTAGCACCCAGAAACCATGTTCCCTCACTGAGGTACAGGTCTAAATGGCTCTACGAGCTTAGTCTCTCCCAACCAACCAACCTACTAACCCAAGAGGTTTCGTGTCTTCCAGTTCAGAATTCAATTTCCTGTATACTATTGTTCTTTTACTTTCTTTCAGCTAATCTCATTTTGTAGGTTAAGAGGAAAAATGAGGAAGGGGGAGAGAGGGAGGAGAAAGAGAAGGGGAGAAGAGGATGGGAGGAGAACATGAGGGGACAGAGAAGGAGAACAAGAAAAGACATAACCTTGATAGAGGGAGCCATTATGGGCTTAGTGAGTAGCCTGGCATTAGGGAAATACCCAGGAATCCACAAGGATGATGCCAAAGAAGGATCTAAGCAATAGTGGAGAGGCTACCTTAAATGCCCTTCCCCTATAATGAGAATGATGACTACCTTAAATGTCATCCTAGAGCCTTCATCCAGTAGCTGATGGAAGCAGAAGCAGAGATTCATAGCTAAGCACTAAGCCCAACTCCTGGAATCCAGTTGTAGAGAGGGAGGAGTGATGAGCAAAGGGGTCAAGACCCACAGGAACAGCTGACCTGAGCAAGTGGGAGCTCACAGACTCCAGACTGACAGCTGGGAATCCAGCATAAGACTGAACAAGGGTCCCTGAATGTGGGTGCAGTTGGGGGAGCTTGGGCAGTCTATGGGGCTGCTGGCAGTAGAACCAACACTTATCCCTAGTGCATGAATGGGCTTTTGGAGCCCATTCCCTATGGAGGGATACTCTCTCAGCCTAGATACACAGGGGAGGGCTCCGTCCTACCCCAAATGATGTGACAGACTTTGATGATCCCCCGTGGGAGGCCTCAACCTCTCTGAGGAATGAATGCGGAGGGGTGGGGGGAATGGGAGAGGGAACTAGGATTGGTATATAAAATAAGATTGTTTTAATTTAAACAAAAAGTTGCTTAAAAACAAAAACAGAAACAAAAACAGAGGAAAATCAAAACTAGTGGACGAGTTTCTTAGAATCTAAAGCCACTTAGAGCAGAGTTTTTTTATCCATCTGCCTAACCCAGAATCCCCCTGGACTGTACCATAGCCAACCAAGCCTCTGCCTACCTTCTCATTAGTGTCGCCTCTCTGCTCTTTCGCCAAGTTCCCTAGAAACATCATCTACATGCTTCTTCAGTCCATTCTTTTTCTTGCATTCAAATAAGTGATAAATTTCTTTCTTTCTTTCTTTCTTTTTTTTTTTTTTGCATTTTTATGTTAAATAGGCCTCTTAACATAGATTTTTTTTTTTTTTTTTTTTTTTGGCCTGTGCTTTTAAACTGCAACAGAGCAGCCAATGTCAAAGAAACCAACAAGCCTTTAAATGTCATTTAGACAAAAGTCTGGAGATTTTCTAATTCTGAAGAGAGAACTTCATGCACACATGTCTTCCTAGTAGTCACACAGCCATGAGCAAAAAGTTAAATTTCCACAAGAAGTTTGGTTACTTCACTCAAAGCAGAGGTCTACTGTTACCAGAGAGGGAGAATGACTTATTACAATCAACAAGAAAACTGTTGACCAGAATTTATGGATTTCGTTCTTTTTAACCTAATGAGCATTGCAACATATTATCACTTATATCACCCTAGATTGCCCAATCACCCTGCATAATATTACTTCAATCCATTTTGACACAAGTCCAAATTGTCATTTTTTTTTTTTTTTGTTGGAGTAATGATCAAGTATCGACTTGCCTTGAGTCTGTACAAATGGCTACAACCTCCTCTATGCAGCCTAGTCAATAGAGTCTGATGCTCGCATTAGGGATTTGGAAATCAATGTCGTTTTCCTGTTATTCTTTTATGATTAAATCAATTGAAGTTATTTACTCATAGCAGAAAATATGGGTGATTGCCAACCCTCTGGCTTAGTGAATTGCTTTCTCACTGCTGCCCTGTAATGAGAAGGTACACGTTCGCTTCAGGGGTTGACTAAAACCTGTTCATGTATAGCAGCAATTTGAGATGTAGAAAGTGTCTATTATTAAAGGCTAAGAGTATTGAGTGCCAAAGGGCATCTTTACCATTTGGCATTGCATTAACATCGCCAAAGGAGGGAAACACACTGAGAAAACTCACCATTGGTCAAATGGTGCTCAGTTACAGAAGCCAGGCCCGGCAGCAGCCAATGGGAGCTCTTGACACTTCCTTCCCGGTGTATACCGCTTTTCAGGGACCCCGGTAAGAGACGATGGGCACGTCAACTGAGCTGAATGAGCGGGGCCTATTTGTTGATGGGTTTTCTTTCTTTAGCACGTGGTGAGTGACCTACAGAGGTTGATGTGACAATAAGCAATGGCTTGTGTAACTTGGACTGCATTTAATGTATTTGAATGCAAGATGGTATAAGGATAAAAGCTGTTAGAAATGGCAGTAGAGATGGCTGTGGAGGCAGAAAGAGACCACATGGGAAGCTCCATGGAAGAAAAACGCACCTCCAGTGGACAATGTCCTTACTCCTGTGTTCTCTATCTGAAGTGAGTCATGAATTTGATTTTAGACTGGTTGTTGGGTTTCAGAATGGTCTGAGCAACCAGCTGCACTGGCTTTTAAAGACAACGCTTGAGCTATTTTTTTTTTTTTTCTGTATTGATGAAAATGTCACAAAGTATTAAATAGAGTGGCTTTGGCCAACTTTCCCTTAATGTTATAAATTGTTCTTAATTTCTTTAACTGCTTTCCTCAGTAAAACCTGCTTAGAGGAGATGAAAAAATAAGGGAAATGGTAACGTAATCCCTAGTTTTAAGACGGGGGTGGGGGGGGGAGGGACTGGTGCGGCTCCTAAAAGTTCACCACCCCTGCTCATGCTTGCTGTTTCAGAACATTGGCATATGCTGTCGCACAAGTCTGGAAAAGGGAACAGGTTTAATGACGGGGACCCAGCCTCCTGCCTTGCCCCAGAACATGATTCTGGAAACACAGGTGGTGGTTTCCTTTGAAATTTCACGACATCCACCCAGCCTACTACGTGAGTTTGAGGCCAGTGATACTCTCTGTGTAATAACTAATAGCAAACAACCCCCAAACAAACAAGCCAGAAAAGAAGAAAATAAAGGAAGAAAAAGAGAAAGCACCCCCAGCAACTGAAGGAAGCATATGAGATGTCACTCAGAACAGTGTGTCAAAGTTGAGCTTCAGATAAACGCTAGCAGTTCTTTTCTTCCCCTTCCCCCAGTCCCCTCCCCCCCCCCCCCACCTCTGCCCCTTGAGATATGGTCTCTCGTGGTCTTATGTATCTCATGCTGGCCACAAACTTACTTAGAAACTAAGAATGACCATTAAACTTCTGGTCTTCCTGCCCCTGCCACCTGAATGCTAAGATTGCAGGCAAGTGCTACCATACCCGACTGAGGTGGTCACTGTCACAGACTGTAGGCACGTGGGAAGCATGTTCCCACCCCTGCAGAACTTTCCTGCTGAGGTCCTCTCAGTAGCATTAGTGGCAACAGTGAGCTATGGCCCTCAAAGCCATGGCTCTCGGAGAGGGAGGCAGGGGAGATGGCAGTGAAGTCATGAATGCATACAAGATGCCATTTGAGATGTTCAAAAGCCTTGCACAGGGGAGGAGGCAACTCAGAGGGTGGGCTGGATCGAGGTTTTAAAATAACATAGATGTGGGCTAAAGATCTAGTTAAGTCTGTGATTCAATGACAAGCAAATGCATGGGAGCCACCCACCCTGAGGCCCAGGGGTGGTTTAAGCTACGTGTGCTGGTTCCTCTGGGGTTATCTGAGTCCTGGGTAGTGCACTCTTTACCAGGGTAAGCCACTGCCCAAGGGTTTGAAGTAACCAATCTGTTAAAACGGCACCTTTGTCAGAATGTTCAGGAGACAAGAAAGCATAATACTGTCTTCAGAGAGCCCCAGTTTATCTTCTGCTTCTAGGAAGAAATAAGGAAAAGGGAGGGGGAGGTCCTAGAGAATGATCTTTAATTCTTAATACAGTGGCTTGAGGATTTCCAAAAGTGTGGCCTTTTCCTAGAAAAAGATGAGGTGGCTGTGAGCACATGTGGCAGGATCCTTGTCCACGATGCCAGTTTCTTCTGGCCAGAGCTTAAACGTGTCTCTGTGGCAAGCAGCCACTCTGGGACAAGGCACTGAGGAATATCACCCAGCAAACAGAGGAGGGAAGGACTGGCAGCTCTATCTGACCTAGGGGAAAAAGGCGAGTTTCTACATCAAGACAAAAGAAGGGGACCTGTGGATAGCCTTGTCAGCCTGACTTGATCTGGAGTCACCTAGGAGACACGCCTCCAGGCACACCTGGGAGTTTATCTAACCTCTGGGCACACCTATAAGGAATTATTTTTATTAGGTTACTTGGTGGCTAGCCCCGTCTACTGTGAGTGCCGCCATTCCTTGAGCTGAGGCCTTGGGCTGTATAAGACGGAGAACGTGGGCTGAGCACAGCGAGCATTTGCTCTCTGCGTCTCGGCTGCAGAGGCAACGTGACCAAGCCGCCTCACCCTCCCGAGGCTATGAGTTTCCCACCATGGTGAGCTATAACTTGAAACGGTGAGGCGAGATAAATCCTTTCTCCCTTATGTCACTTTTGCTGGGATATTTTATCACAGGAACAGGAAAAAAATAAACAATACTGGGGCACTAACTGGTTTAAGAGAGAGCGGTGACCGATATTCAAAGATGTGATGAGCCTTTAACAGATGTGACCCTAAGATTTCGGGAGTCAGGAAACCGAGTTTCCCTACAAGTAGACAAAAACTCTGTGCAGCCTATGGGTGGGTCCTGTTTGTGATATCTGAAGTAAACTGCTCTGGGCACTCTTTTTTTACAGGAGACAGTCACTACCTTTAAATAGAGCTACAGGACATCTGGGAGGATCTCAGAAGCCCTTACCAGTCCCTCAGCGATTGCAATGGTCAACCACTTCCGTCCTCAGAGGCTAATCCACAGCATTTGGAAGCTACATTAATTACAGGAATCCCTCGCAGCCCTCAGAGGCAAAAATGTGAAGCAGGTTTCTTTCCTATTATTTTTTAATTGAAACAAGGGGTAGTCTCTTTATAAAAGGCAATGTGGTCAGTGTATCAGCTACTTTTCTGTTGCTGTGATAAAAACACCATGCCCGGGCAATTTATAGAAAAAAAGACTTTATTTGGGCTCACGGCTCTAGAGGTTTAGGTATCATAATAGCAGTACCGCATGGTGGCATGGTAGCCTCCATGACTGAGCAGGAAGCTAGAGCAAAGACCTCACTGGAGCTTATGGGGGACACTTAAAACCCTCTGGAAGGGTGGCAGATGCAGATAAAACTGCACATAGAGAAATGTTCCTAAGGGAAAGATTGCAAAGTTGAGGAAGAGAGGGCAGAGGAGCCTCAGTCAACTGCCCTCAGGGAGAGATCAAATGTCAGGCCAAGCTGGTTCCCAAGGCCACACAGGGTGGCCCCAGAGGTTTCTGGGTAGAGGTAGTCACCCAGTAAAACGGGTGAGGGGAAGTAAGTCAGTGACCACTTAGGAGACACCAAGTTGAAAATTGGGACATTAACAATTACTTGGGTGCCTGGCTGTAGAGAGGGCAATGGACCATGGCGGTCCGGCATCATCCATCAGAGGCAACGTTCTGTGGCAGGAGAGATGCTTGTGAACCTGCAGCCGAGGAAGTGACCAGTGAAGCCACACACCTACCGCTGAACAGGCTTCCTTCTCATTTATTCTCTTCTTGTACGCTGCGTACTGAAACCCTGGTGATTACGAAGCCAGTGACAGGGGGGAAAATCTAGGAGCATAAACACTCCTCCACTCCTGCAGCTGAGCTGCATTTCCCATTTCATCTCAGGTTTTCTGTGGCCATGTATGATATGAGGCGTGTGGAAAGGGCTGGCTTGCTTCCCTCCCCCTCAGTCCACTTTCTGTCTCTCCTGCAGGAAATGCTTACATTGCGGCCAGAGCTCCCTGGTCAGACACACATTCCAGAGGCTCACAGCCCAGGCGTGGAGATTAGACACCTGCACAAATAATGTTCCAAGGCCCAAAGTCGCAAGAGCCACATATAATGCCCAAATGGTGCCAAGGTTTTGAGCTCAGGGCTCCTGTATGCATTCAGGTCAATTTTCAGCTCTTATCCAGCCACCCAGGAATCTGTTTAGTATAAAGACAGGTAAAATAATCTAATGGCCCCATTATGCCCTGAAATTGTCGAGTCTCATTTGGTCACTTATAGAACTGAAAAACATGCAACAAAGCTGTAGGAGTCGTAGATCTCCCTCTCGGTGCGTGCTGTTTTCTGTTCCGGGTGGGATGGTACCCATGGTGCTCTTGCTTGTTTGCTTGATTTTTTTTTTCTTTTTTTTTTCCTCCTGCACGTAATCTGCTACCTGGGTCTTTATCAATGCGTGCGACCCAGGGTGCATTATTTGGGGCTGAGTATCCGGGAGAAATGTTGCACATCTGGAAAGAGGAGGATCAGCACCGGCCTTCAGGCCTCCTAGCTCAGCTAGAACAGATGATCATTTACCACAACTCATTTTGTGTTATTGCCAGTGTAACACACCAGGATTGGGAGCAGACCTGGGGAGCGTGAACATAAAGATGATTTGGACACTTGTAGTTGGGTATTTTCTCTGCGTCACCCAGCTCCACTGGACCAGTGTCTCTCCCATCTACCAGGTCCCGGGCTGCTGCTTATGGAATAAATACTCAGAGGCTAGTATTAAAATCATAATTGTTTGGCCAGTGGCTCAGGCTTCTTACTGGCTAGCTCTACCTATAAATTAACCCATTTCTAACATCCTGTATTTTACCAGGAGGCTCATGGCTTGTTACCTTCTCATATCTTGCTTCCCTGGTGACTATATGGCCCCTCCCTGACTCTCCCTTCCTTCTCTCTGCATCTTTGGATCCCTGCCTACCTATATTTTTGCTGGCCGCTGGCTGAAACAGCTTTATTCATCAATCAATAAAAGCATATTCGAAACACACACAAAAGGACACCCCACATCAGACACTCCTCAGTTTTGTGTTCTGGTCACAATCTAAATAAACACCTCGATCCTTATTCTTAGTATGACTTGATAAAGAAAGCGGCTGTGCCAACACGATGTTTTCACTCAACCTAGGCACTCCTGTTTTGTCTCTTATTTGGCAAGCAGAGGATTTGGGCTTCTCTTTTGGCTGAAGGAGAGACTTATAGACTGGGCTCTCTTGATCTAATATACACCTATTAGGAAGGTCTGGGGAATCGGCATGCTTAGCTACACATGCATTGCCAGGAGCAAATTACCTAAAAGGTATATGAGCATTAAAAACGTGTTCAATGTGGCTGGAAAGGCCAAGTCTTTGTCAGCTCCAATAGCCACACTGTATGATGTGACAGCCATCAGTCTTCACCCTCCTACTCATGTTCTGACCGCCCCCCCCCCAGCTTTGTTCTTGTAAGGGCTGTGTGATTACAATTTGTCCCTCAGGTAATCCAATGTCACCTCCTCATCTTAGCATCACCACGTGTAAAGCCCCTCTAGGAACAACCAATGCAGGTTCTAAGGGTTAAGACGTGAATATTATTAGCGATAGTAATCCAACTAACCACAGTATTTTACCTTCATTAATATTTCTTTTTACATGCAGTATTTTCAGTGTTTCTTCACATTTATTTAAACATTTAAAAATATTTTATCCAATCTAGAAATTTACTATCTGAGACCAAGAAATATACAATAAAGGTGGTGTGTTCATATTTTCTCCGTGTCTCCCACTCCCTCCTTGTCTCCCTCCTCCCCAGCTTCCCATTCACCCCGAGAAAAACAAAGAAAAGGTCACCAATACCACCACAGGGTATAGCCCTGGATATAATTGCCAAAAAATGTATTATATTATTCTTTAGGTTTGTTTATGTATAATTATGTGGGCATGTTATTTATGGCATAATTTAAAATATTGCTAAGAATTGAAAATATACAAATATATCATCAGGATGTATATATATATGTATATATATATATATATATATATATATATATATATATATATATTCCCAGACAGGGTCTCATTATGTAGCTCTGGTTGACCTACAAGTCACTATGTAGAACAGGCTGGCCTCTAACTAACAGAGGTCTTCCTGCCCCTACCTCCCTAATGCTGGGATTAAAGGTGTTGGCCACTACTCTCAGCTAAAAATATACCATCAGGTATCCAAACAGATAATGCTTTTCTTTGGTAGGGGAAGTTTGAGATCTACAGAGGGCCAACGAGAAGGACATTGCAGTTCTGGTGGGTAGTGAAGGTACCCGAAAACACCAAGATACCCAAAGTATGTGCTGGAGCCACAAGCCCCATTCCACTGGGAGGAAATGAGGAATAGGATAGCCTGATTCTGTCAGAGTCCTGCAAAGGAGACAAGTTCATGCCAAGCTCAGAACTGGAATTGTAAAGCTCCGTAGAGGTCACGTTTATTTAAAGGGAATGACTAACTTTCTCAGGAGATGAGGGGATAGGGGTCCACTCTGCAGGGTAAGTTCCCTGTGTGCTGAGAGCAGGAAGGAAGTTTGACAGTATGCCAGCATGGCGACAGGGAGAGAACATTCAGCTCCAACTTTGGTGGTGTGCACGGGCCAGAGAAAATCATCTCAGCATGAAGACGTAGATACAGATTCTGGGGTTGGGGCTGGCTGCCTGCAGGTACAGGGGATGCTGATGTGCTGATGCAGCTGTGGGGAGCAAGGCTTTGGAGAGCTCCGAGGATGCTCATAGCCATGAGAGGAAGTGTAGGGACCTTTCCATAGGTGCCTGGCCAAGCAAGGAGTGGGACCATTCAATGGTTCTTCCTTCCTGAAAAGTTTAACTCCCCTGGTAGTTATGCTGCCTCTGATGTAATAAGTCAGACCAGTGATTTCAGGTTTGATCTGAGCAGAGCAAAGCAACTCCTTGGTGACCCTTGGGAAGGCAAGGGAGGAATCACATGGCAAAGATGCTGCCAGGTCTTTTATAGCCTGTAGATGTGGTCTTGAGCAGCCCCAGGGAGGGGCTGACTTTTGGTGGGCTTTCCCAGGGGCGGGGTTTGGAACCAGAGAGTGGAATGGAGCCCCTAGCTGGATATCCCCAACACTTCCCTCTCTTCTTTGGTTTGGAGCCCGTTTTTCCTCATGTCTCAGATTAGTCTTGGGAAGTCACCACAGGATGAGCACGAATGGCCTATTGGCTATCTTCTTTTACATAATCTCCCATCTTCTCAAACTCACTGTGATTTGAACTGGGTCCTTCACATTCTTTACTACACCTGCTGTCAATGTGGGCCCTGCAGTTAACATCACAGCCTTTAAACACCCTAGCTTAACTTTCCTCAGAACCTACCTTCCTCCGGACGCTTGTCAATCAATGCCATGCTTTCTGCACCCACTTAC